>CAJQUW010016240.1:0-535271 GCA_907163375.1 Prostheceraeus crozeri
AAGTCGAACCAAGAGAAGTTATACGATGAGTTCTCAAACTACAGGACTAAGATTTGATGTAAAGGAAAGTGAAAATTGGGCGGACCCGACGGGATCGCAATTAATGCCTTCTCCTGCTGCATGCCCAAACCTTCAATGCGCTAAGTTCCAGTTGGATAGCACGATTCCGAATGATAGGTAAGCTTCGAAACATAAGTTCAACAAAAAACAAATTAATAACTATTTATGGCCTGTAAAAAGGTCGTAAGCTGTAAGAAAGTAAAGGCATAAGCGCGTGCTCGTCCCATCGAAGCTTAAGCACAGCTACAATATGCAAGGTAAGAAAAAGCGCCTAAAAAAAGCTCTGGAATATGAATCAACTAGCGTTTCATGGCTAAGAAAGTAGGCGTTGTTAAGGCATACAAGTGCTTCTCCTAAATAAAAGAAGCTAACAAGATTCGAAAAACCTAAATACCCTCCTCCAATGCGCAGATAAGCTAAGGTAGTGCCCCACGGGAAATACACAAAGCATAAGTTTTAAGATGTTAAAAAAATCACCCTGCAAGTATAGACAACGTCTGGTCCCTACATGAGATTAATAAGTCTACCAGAAGCCGTCAGAACGAATTTAAGGCAAAGGGGTGGCTCCTTCCAATAATAGTGTTAACCGAAAACTTTTAGGCGAAAGCTTAAAAATACAATCTGATATACTTGGTAGCGTGTACGTGGACCCTCCAAGCTTAAATTGAAGCTACAGCAATCTAACGCTAAGTAAGTCGAAGCCCCTCAATTGAAAGCTTCAATGCAAACCAAGCGAAACAGTAAGCTTGTAGACCTACCACATAGCGGTATCGATCGAACTAACATGAAAGTGAAGCTGTATAGCCATAGCCACAAAGCTTGTCGACTCAAAGCTTAGACGCGTAGGGCGCAGCAGGGGTGTGGCTCTGCGAGCGAAAGTGCATAAGAATCTTAAGATAAGTTTAACAAGAAAATAACGTGTATGTAATTAAAACCAAAAAAGATATAAACTGCGGCGATAAAGCGTGCAAGCAATGATAAAGCTAAGCTCTCGGCGAACAAGCGGACCCACCGAAGTTTCCAGCGAAACATCTCATAGGTCCATTGCATAGCAGTTCCTATAGGAGATGACAGAAGCGGGCATCTGTTGAAGTGGCACCCGCTTGTGGAAATTCCATTGCTAATAACCGGCAAGAATTGACTAGATGCCAAGTTAAATCTAAAAACTATGCGGCCAAGGCCCAAATTCAGATCAATTTAAGCCATACAATTCTAAGACGCAGAAGGCTGGGCTCGCTCCAACTCAAAAAAAATTGGTTAACCATAAATAAGCTCGTCAAAACTAAAGTCTTTAAGCCAATGATCAATTTCTGCAATAATTGCCGAAGTCCCCTTAATAACGATGTCAACAACATCGCTTTTAACTCCAAAAGAAGTTTTTCTCGATGCTTTTAAGTAAGGTCAACCCCATGCATGCAAATTGAAAACGCTGCATCACACTTAAAATCTAAGCGCCTAAAGAGTTAGCAAGTTCAAGGCCTACAGCTGTCCAGATGGGGGGGACGTCAGTGAATTTAAATTTGATGAAAAATGTTTTGGTGACGGTCCCAGGTCGAAATTCCACACTTTGGAAATTTTTCAAAATTTTACCCATACAAAGCCACTCTGACACTTAGGATTTTTTCAGGTAAGCGAGCTCCGACCTAAAATCTTGTAACCGCTCTAACTTTTGAACGAAGACAGATAGGAACAAGCCGATTCTTTCACTGAATTTGTCTCACTCTTAGCTTTCAAACGAGCTATGGCACGACAAAATCCGTCCACTGGAAGCCAAAATCGAAGCGAGCTGTCCAGAGGGGGGGGACGACAGCGAAAATTTTTTCTCTCCGATTGACTTGAAACTCACCATACCGATGCAGAATTTCACGCTGAATCCGAATCTGGCCTCCGTTTTCTCATCCGATGCTTCGTTTTGGCTCTACAGTAGGCAGCCATCGCAAAAAATTCTAACTCTGTCGTTTTTTCGAAAAATGTTGAAAATTTTTTCTCTCCGATTGACTTGAAACTCACCATACAGATAAAGAATTTCACGCTGATTCCAAATCTGAAATCCGTTTTCCAATCCGATGCTTCGTTTTGAAGCTAGAGCCCAAAACGTCCCAAATTCTAACTCTGTCGTTTTTCGCCAATGTCCCAAAATCTTAAATGGCGTCTCACATCTAAACGAAGACAGATAGGAACAAGCCGATTCTTTCAGTGAATTTGTCTCACTCTTAGCTTTCAAACGAGCTATGGCACGACAAAATCCGTCCACTGGAAGCCAAAATCGAAGCGAGCTGTCCAGAGGGGGGGGACGTCAGCGAAAATTTTTTCTCTCCGATGTCGTTCAAATTCACCATACCGATGCAGAATTTCACGCTGAATCCGAATCTGGCCTCCGTTTTCTCATCCGATGCTTCGTTTGGGCGCTACACACCAAAACGTCCCAAATTCTAACTCTGTCGTTTTTTCGAAAAATGTTGAAAATTTTTTCTCGCCAATTGACTTGAAACTCACCATACAGATAGAGAATTTCACGCTGATTCCAAATCTGAAATCCGTTCTCCAATCCGATGCTTCGTTTTGAAGCTAGAGCCCAAAACGTCCCAAATTCTAACTCTGTCGTTTTTCGCCAATGTCCCAAAATCTTAAATGGCGTCTCACATCTAAACGAAGACAGATAGGAACAAGCCGATTCTTTCAGTGAATTTGTCTCACTCTTAGCTTTCAAACGAGCTATTGCACGACAAAATCCGTCCACTGGAAGCCAAAATCGAAGCAAGCTGTCCAGAGGGGGGGGACGTCAGTGAAATTTCAAAATTTGATGAAAAATGTTTTGGTGACGGTCCCAGGTCGAAATTCCACACTTTGGAAAATTTTCAAAATTTTACCCATACAAAGTCACTCTGACACTTAGGATTTTTTCAGGGTGAGCGAGCTCCGACCTAAAATCTTGTAACCGCTCTAACTTTTGAACGAAGACAGATAGGAACAAGCCGATTCTTTCACTGAATTTGTCTCACTCTTAGCTTTCAAACGAGCTATCGCACGACAAAATCCGTCCACTGGAAGCCAAAATCGAAGCAAGCTGACCAGAGGGGGGGGGGGACGTCAGCGAAAATTTTTTCTCTCCGATGGCGTTCAAATTCACCATACGGATGCAGAATTTGACGCTGAATCCGAATCTGGCCTCCGTTTTCCCATCCGATGGTTCGTTTGGGCGCTACACACCAAAACGTCCCAAATTTTAACTCTGTTAAAATTTTTAAGAAAAATTTTTTCTCGCCGATTGAGCTGGAAATCACACCACAGATGCAGAATTTTACGCTGAATCCGAATCTGGCAGCCATTTCACCATCCACGACAACCTAGACGGTCGCCCACGTCAACCTAGACGGTCGCCCACGTCAACCTAGACGGTCGCCCACGTCAACCTGGACGGTCGCCCAAGTCAACCAGGCGGTCGGACCAACTCACTCGAGTCTCACACTCTGTCGTTGCAGAGGGGGGGGGGAGTCAGCGAACAGTTTGCGAACCCACCTGGCCGGCACACCACGACAGACCACAACCTCTGTCGTTCCAGAGGGGGGGGCGCTGTGTTTATTATGGACCTTTTGTTACTACTTAAATTCAAGCTATCAAGATTTGAACTATTTGCAGATATTCAGTAATTATTTGCGTTTAATGCATGATAGTAGACATAGCACACGATTTTTATTTTGTTTTACTGCTTACTGGGCCTACTACCCGGGTCGAAGTCGACAGTGTCATTTTTCGACAGAAGTCGACATTTTTCGACAGTGTCAATAAAACATTCGCATGTATGGGTTAAAAACAAATTGCGAATGACAATATGGATCAAACAAACTGATTTACATTGAGATATTATGCAGCACAGCTACAATGACTCTTCTCAAACTGTTGAGAGAACATTCAAAATTGAATAACTTAACTTACCGATCTGCTGATCTTTGCTAACTCCATTTTTGTTATTCAATTCTTCATCCGTCACCTTTTCAGCGCTATCCTTATGAGCATCAACAGAAGCAGAAGCTTCATTTTCTACAAACAGGTTTGGATTTCAGTGAAAACAATCAATACTTGTAAGACCGTTGAAGAACCTACCTTCAGAGGAACCCCAGGGCAATTCTTGCTTTATATTCAATGTTTTCAACAAATGTGTCTGTGAATTATTTGCTGTATTGTTGCTGAAAAATAAATTATGTTGTAATTTGTTATTATTATAAGTTATTACGAGTTATTGTAATGAATGCGTTTAATCGGTTATACGTTTGCGGCAATACTTTCTTGGTTAGCTGCTGTAATATTGACATACAAGCAGTATGACATATCAAATGATGAGTGCACTCAGAGCATCTTTTTGAAAAAGACTTCCGATTTCAAAATCAGGCACAACGGACTTAATTTTTGCCTATTAATTCCTGTAAGTTATGGTTGTGTACGTGCTTAGCAAGAGTAGTCATTACCTTTTACCGTTGTCGTTATTAGGGAAAAAATGCTGGCTAGTCGACTTCTATTTAGAGAAATAGGTTGATGTTACGAAGAATTCAGAAATCTAGCTCAGAGATTACCACATTTTATGAAAATGGCAGAACTCAAGAGATAAATTTAAAGGAGAATATGCATATTTCTATATTTTGTGCTCTTCAACAACTGCTCCTTTGATAACAGTCCCATGTGGAACACTCAACTATTTTGGCTCCGAAATGGAGTTTTCATTCATTTCGTTGGAAAGAATTGCCATCAAATATAGCATCAACCATGTTCATTACATAAATGTCGTTAAGACATTCTTCGAATGGCTAAAAATGTTCTTAACAGCATCAATTCGGTTTTTGTAGCGCAAGAAATTGCTACGGTCTATTTATGGGTTATCATTATCAATCATCAATTTTGAGAATTGATACATAATCTATTTGAAAACTTGTTGTCGCAATCGGCGCAATGTATCTGCTTCAAGAGCTAATCTGTCTATGCCCAAAATGTTGACATACAAATGTGTTTGCGCTCCTTTTACATATTACTGCTTTCTCTCTCCATCAACATCGAATGAAAAGAAGAACTGTCGATTTTAATTGATGACTTTTCTAGCTACGTTTTGCATGAATTTTAAAGTGATGCGTTCATTCGGAGATATTTGAAGATTTTTAGGGAAAATCCAACAGACCGCTCAGAATTGAATGATTTTGGAGTTTTGTCCAGACGTTTCAGTCACAATTTAGAATGATTGAACACGAAAATGCCTTGAATTATATTTCTGATTGGATCATAACTGTACATTTTATTGGCATCAACGAGCACATGGTCACACATAATACTTGCTGTTGAATTGATGGAAATATCCTCTTAACGGGAGTTTCTTGACATTTTAATTCATTTGCTAATATAGCGTAAATGCCAAATAATAGGCATATACAACATC
Source organism: Prostheceraeus crozeri (assembly GCA_907163375.1). NCBI lineage: Eukaryota > Metazoa > Platyhelminthes > Polycladida > Euryleptidae > Prostheceraeus > Prostheceraeus crozeri. The sequence continues at coordinate 5,483 of CAJQUW010016240.1, forward strand.
GATGAAGCTAATTGCTTCTTCGTCAATGTTGCAGTGTGTTGCCAATTTACTTTGACCTGTCATTGTTTTCTTTGCGAGAGAATATAGCTCAATGCTTCAGAAATTGAAGCATTCGCCAAGCATTGGCTCTTGCAATGATGCTGACAGTTTAACCTAGCCTGCTTTCTACAAAAGTTGTTGAGTTTAGTTATTGTCTTGATAATGAGAGATAAAATTGCTTTCATAAGAACTCAATAAGGAAGTTTCAAATCTCTTCTCTTTCCTTTCATCGAGATCCAGTTTAAATTTTGTCATCAAAAGTTTATCATTTTGTAACTATCTTTTGAGAAGGTACCTCACAATTTCATGACTGCAAATATATCTACATAGAACTTACAGATTGTACAGAACTTACTCAGACTAACAGAACTTACAGCTTGTAGAAAATCCAGCAGCCACAAACTTGAAAAACATTTTGAAAATCTAATCGCGATATCGATTACTTGTGCATGTATTTATGTCATTACTTATGCAAAATGATTTATGTCAGATTTCATAATCAGTCGGACCTTATGCACTGTAAACCTTCCGCTCCTAATGCAAACTCCTATTGCTCTAAACGTTGTGAGTTTCGGAGCTGTAGCATGACAATATGAGTGGAGGTGCTAAATTCTATGGATTAACCCCTAAAGGTGCGTTTACACATGAAACTTTACTGCTGACACTTTATTGCTGCCACCCAAATTGCACGTGTAAACGCTATTGACACTCTCGTCTGACACTAGATTGCTGACATTTTTAGAAGCTGCTGCAACCGAGTGTTAGTGAAAATATTGCACGTGTAAACGGCTCCTGACACTTTCTGAAAAGTGTTTGCCACAAGTGTCACTAAAGTTGAACGAGGCGCAACTTTTAGCTGACACTTTTACTGACACTCATACGACCGTGATCGGAACACAGTGACTTGACTTCTTGGAGGTTGGATTTGTTCTTGCTATTTTCATTATCACCAATCATTAAATTACTGATGATGTGCTGATATGCATTATTCACCAACATACATGTACATCATTTCTGCATTGCGACTACGTACCTTTGTGTTTACAGTTTGCATCAATTTCAGCTTCATTTTGCTAGGACAGAATTGTTTTTCCTGAATATCCTTGTACAAGAAGCTCCACTTGCTTATGGGAGCATCTAGCATTGTTTGATCTGGAATATCTCACCACAAGACATGATCTACATCTGTTTGCTTCTGCATGGGAATTTAATCATCGAATTAGCAGTCGTGTATCGGTGCAGGGCCGCTTGGCAACTGTGCAATAGATAAAAGCATAACCTGGTGGGACTCATCTTTCTCGAATAAAATGAATCTTTGATTGTTTGGTTGTTACATCGACATCGACAAATTTATACAGCATTCAGTAAAAGTTAGTAAAACGATTATCTCGGGTTCATCAATGACTGACAGCTAAATGCCGCAAACGAAAATTGAATGGACAAGGACGTTAACCTCAAGATCTTCAAAGTCGGTAGCGGACATTCTCAAAAAAGTTGCTACCTGGCACGGATCCTGATCTCGTAATTCGAGCATAATCGTATTGCAAAGTCCAAGCTTCTCTCTCATAATCCAATCACGAACCCACATTCTCTGTTTACGCATTCTTTTCTCGTTAAAATATATGCTGTAACTGCTTCAGCCATCCACATTCTTGATGACATCGTGCGGAAATAAGTGTCAACTAAAAGTGTGAAGTGTAAATGCTCCTGCAATCTCCCGCAATTTTCTGAGTCATCATAGATCGATAAAGTGTCAGTAGCAATTTTTCCTCGAGTGTCAGCAACTTTTTAGTGTCAAGTGTAAACGGCGTCTGCCATCTGATTGTAGGTGGCAGCCATAAAGTGTCAGCAATAAAGTTTCACGTGTAAACGCGCCTTAATGCTACGTGAACTCCCAATGCTACGACGCTGTCGTCAGTAATATAAAGATGATTGAAATTCCGAAGCCCCTAATGTTGCTTCAGATGCTTGCTAACATTCGGGGTCCTCTAGTGTTCTTGATTATTGGCTTGCATTCGGAGTGTTTTCAGCTTACTTTGGGAGCGTGCGGTCTACAGTGTACCGCATGAGGATATTGATGGTGTCTCATCCCGATTTATATTACTATGCCGAAATTCATGCCATTTAATTCGTCATTTCATTCATTTTCAAATATGAAACATCTAAGTTAATAAAGTAAATCGAAATTCTGCCTAAGGCAGCATGTTGATAACAACATGAAGAGGCGTTCTGTTATCAAAAATATATCCCAAATTTTTCGCATTCTCTTTCCGCGTCAGAGGATCGAAAGGGAGACAAGACCATTGCCGTTTTTCTATAGTTGAAAGAATTTTCAAACTTCTTTATCAAGAATGAGTTGCTACTCATTCAACTCAACAAACACGCAAGCCAGAAATTTACCACCCAAAAAAATGAAAATCAATGAAGGAATCGGCTGCGGATTTAGCTAGCAGGATCGGATGGTTTTATAAAAACTGTGGAATTATCGTTATTAGTCGGAGGTTTTTGGCATATATATTGTTTGTAGCAAACATTCGCAAGAATGTTTTTATAAAAGATGAAAATTATTAGCCAAACTGTTGTAATAAAATTTACAACAAACTTGGTCGATAAAACTTAAAAAGCATGAAAAATTCAAAAAGCAAATGAGTTTGCATAGATGCTAAAATATCAATATTCGGTGTTTTGCATTCTTCTGTGGTATTGAGGCTAAGCTTCATAGATTTTATCAATGGCCTCTCTTAAGCGCAGGTTTATACTGTTATTGTCTGAAGCTATGACTTTCACTGTAAACGGGAAGCAATTTTGTCGATGTTTAAATGCGCTTGAGTACTTGTTTCTAATATTCAATTTTAAAATATATTATAGCATGAAAATACTGCAATATGCATACTCTGATCCTTGTGTGGAAAGAGTGAACTGTACTCCAGATGTATTTCTTCTGATATACGGGCCCCTACGACTTCACACACCACCACAGATTTACTGCACATGCTACTGTCAGAAATCATACAGTCACTCAGATTACAACACGATTATAATTGCTGACAGAGACATCTGTACCAAATATGTGGTGGTGCATGAAGTCACATGTACTACCTCATTTCGAGAAGAGGCTTCCCTAATTTAGTGATAGAAGAAATGTTTTTTTCTTTTAGTGAGAGATGTTTCGGCCTACTTCGTGGACCACTCTCAAGCGACTACTATACTCGTATGTACTACTGCCGGAAAAATTACATCGAAAGTGCAGTTCGTTCTCTCCTCACAAGGATCAGAGAGCACATTGAAAACAAGCAGTCAAACGCATTTAAACATCAACAAAAGTGTTCTCCTGACGTAGTTTTCCCGTTTACAGTGAAAGTCAAAGCTTCAGACCCTAACCACATAAACTTGCGCATTAGAAAAGACTTTATGATAAAATCTATGAAACCTAGCGTCAATACCTAAGAAGAATGCAAAACATACCGAACATTGGTATTTTGGCATTTATGTAAACCTACATGCGTATATACTGTAATATGTATTTTGAATTTTGTATCCCTTTTACGTGAACCGGCCATTTTATCAGCAAAATGTTGTGGTAAATTTAAATGCAGCAGATTGGCAAATAATTTTCATCTTCTATGCAAAGGCAAAATGCTGCTTAAAGATAATTATATGAAACCACTAAATCCATATAAATATCTGACAAACCTGGTAATATGGTAGCCTATATTATTTTCAAAACTCCTATAGCACCAGAGAGGAATGACACTAATATTATACATCAATCTTCTAGAAAAAATTCAGAGATTGTTTTAGATTCAGTTTTCACTTTAAAAATATGACACTTAAATATTTGTTTGAAAAATCTAGCCATGATATTAACTTTTCAATGTGTATTCAAATTCTTTATTCTGTCAGCTGTTAAACAACACTTGTAAAATTCCAGAAAAATGCTTGATTAAATTTTCGAAATATAGTATTTTCCGCACATTCGTTATGCAATTTTTGAAATACTTTGACACTTTTAATGATTTGATATAATATTTTTCTCATTTATTGATATTATACGTTCCGAAATAATCGCATCATATTTCTGGTCAACATAATTTTATGAAAATGCCAAAAAGAACTACACATTTAGGACGATATCCCAATCAACATGCGAAAGTAAAGGAAACAGATTAGCTCAGGATTTAATTGAAGAAGCATCTTCGACTGCTCGAAACTTAGAAAACCAATAATACTACGACATGATATATGACATTTTACGTGTCAGACATCGACAGGTAGCATGGATGATGCATGTACACTGTACAGTTTGCCAGGCAACGAAATTTCCCCGTGAAACGACTAACGACAAGTTATTGTTTTTCTCATATTCCCCGTGAAAAAAATTCGTCCTTTTCTCTAGGCAAGCACAAAGTTGTCGACTTTTTAAATAATAGCATTTTTAAATAATATTCGGAAGTACAGCTGTACTTCCCAGTTTCAGCTAGTGGCTAGATAATGCTTGTTTTTTAATGCGTAGCAGGATAGCATTAATGCTGGACGATGTCATCCGCGCAGGCAGTGTATCGATGCACAGTTGTATAAATGAAGGTCTAAAATCCGGCCTATGATATGCTGGGAGAATATATCCGTGAGGACTTACTTTTGTTACATGAGGACAACATATTCGTTGTTCCTGGAAGCTATCCACTAAGCAGTGGACTGGTGTAATTTGTTTCGTAGAAAATATTTACGAAAGGAAAGTTTCTTTTGCTGGAAAATTGTTTCTAATCTGGTCTAGATTTTATAGAAATAAAAAGCAAATTTATTTTAGTAGTAACATGCGGATAATATCATCTTATTATAAAAAGGTCAGTGCGCAAGCTATCTCGTATTTGTAAGATAAATTTCACAGGCTTTAGAATATTCATGTGCCAAATAAGATCTCAATATTATGATAAGAAGTGAATAATCAAACGTCTATAATTGTGATACTCTATGCGATGATTTAAGCATAGGCAATGATACAAAACGTCATAACAGTCACATAAGCTGACATCCGCGCACATGAGCTAATTTAGAAATGTATTTACCTATTTGTTTCTTTTGAGTTAATTGATACGAATGACCATTTTATCTCAACCACATCGAAAACAGGTTCCGCGCTAATTATGTTTTGAGATTAAACTAATTTAGTATTATTATTATCATAAGTGAATGAAAATACGTTATTTCAACCTCAACAAAACATCCCAATCGAAATATCTCACAAATACTAGTTAGAAAATTCGGACATCAAATTAAAATCACTTTCAGCTGTAGGCCTACTTCCATATTTATAGCCTAAAAGTTGAATCAAGTTTAATACAGTCAAAGTAGTAGTTCTAGTACAAAAAATGTTTAATTGTATATCTACAAGAAATGAGCTATTGGAACTTCAAAAATATGTCTCTTCTAAATTTATAATCCCAAACAAAAGAATATTCTGCTGAGACCTTGATTCCCGCAGGTTCCGCGCGCGCGCAACTCAAACCCCTCATCCGCACAGTTGCATGGAACCGCGCAGCAGTGGCAACGCTGCATTAATGCCACATGACCACTATATGCCCAAAATTTCGCATGTCGTGCTTTAATGATTTAAGAGAAGCAGTACATATTTGATAAATATTATTGCACGACGTGCATGTGACATTCATGTGTGTGTTATAGTATGCAGACGTATATTTCAGGACATAGAAATAGGACAATTGATTTTTACAATGCGGTAGCTAAACATGGAGCTATTCTGAAGCAATTGCCGAATATTTTGATAAACAACGCTAAGCGTTTTCTTTAAGAACTCTGTAATAGAGCGATTGGCAAGCCAGGACATCACTATTTCAAGTCACAGAAATCCAGTAATAAATTGGATTTCTTCACTTCGCGGTCTCGACGCTGTCGTGCATTAACCAATACTTTCTATTGCATGTTAGTTCGCCATGCGTAACAAAATACTTAACTATAACTGCTTGTTGCGCAAATTACGCGGATGGGATTGAAATATTAAAGAATCGGACCAAGTTGATTCGCCATCGTTTTTTCTATCTTTATATACGTATTATATATAATATACAGGGTGCGAGAAAAGTCCTTGCGAATTTTTGTCAACTTTATATTTTGCTATTCAATGATCAAATATCATTTCTTCAGTGACCAATATGTGGCAATGCGTTTGTAGATAACTCTTTCACTCGATTATTATGCATGCCAAGTCTTCAGATTTAACACATAGTGAGCTTTATGCTATTCAATCAACAAAATTTAAATTGATTACTTTCCATACGTTTTGTAAACTCGGCATTTCATTGTGCTATTTTCGATGCTTTAAAAAGCTATGCCACTTGTTTTTCCTGAGCTCCATGGATTTCACATTTGAATCTAGCTACGAGATTTGATCTCATTTTAATCAAATCAACAAAGTTGTGCTTCAAATAGCTATGCCACTCGTTTTTGCTGAGCTCCATAGATTTCAAATTTAAATCTAACTTCGAGGATCGATCATTAAATGACGGACTAAACCATGGACTTCTATAATATAGCATCTGGACAGATATCTGAAATAGCACGTATACGAGATGAGGCTGATATTGCATTTCATATTGATGCATTTAAGCATGTATCGGTTGATTAATTTTCGTGATAATGTATAACTATATCTGGAAGATCATGCCAATTTACATCAATTTTGAAGTATGATTCCTATAGTCTCTTTTTCAGTCTGACTTTGCCCATTGGTGAGACTCTGATCAGAATTTTCAGTCGCCTTTTGCACATTGGCACATTGTTATCTGAGGAAACTTATTCATGTATCAATCAATGTCATTCACATAGATCTGCTGGCTACTATTTTTTGAATTAAATAAAACATTGGAGTGCTATTTACAGAAATTTTTTAAGAACACGCAAGGTTTTAAAAGAGAGTTAATCAATAATCAAAGTCAAATAATTAATCCTTTGGAAACAAACTGGCATTTCAGGTTTACACTTTTTTTACAAATATTAGGTCATATCTTCCCTTTTCCAAGTGAAGCAGCACATCAAATAACACAAAGTGCTAGGTTGATTTGTGGATTGGTTATTGGTTTTGGTTTTACTTCCTGAAATGACTTTATTCATTCAGGAACTTTCGAAGAACCAACAGCAAAGAAAACACTACATCTGTTTGTTGCTCTGCCTTTAATGCCATAGTGGCGCATAGAAGCTCAGAATATTGATGCAACATGCACCAGGATAGAATCGAGCTCTTTATTTTATAAATATTATTCAGAAATAGCCATATCCATACAGGGTGCTCATTTCGATTGTGTGATAGAAGATAATGTAATAGCACTGCAAACTTGTATTATTTTTGCATCACTAAGTGAAATTTCATGATCCATCCTATGAGATATGCATTATCCATATAGGGTCTAAAATCACAGTGTAAAATAAGATAAAAAAGTTCATGATCTTTATTGTGTTGAATTCTTCGATCGCTGCAAGGATGAGTTCAGGAGAATATACTGCAATCAGATTTCTGTCGCTCCGAAATTCGTAAAGTGCGAGTATAGTCTTAATCGTATTCACACATTTTTTAGTTTAATTTGAGGCGACGAACGAAGTCAGTTTCATTTCACATTTGAGGGCTATGCTTCCATATCGATTGAAATTTCTTCTTCTTCTTCCTGAGGAAGAAAATTGTGAGAATGTATTAACTTTGCCACCAAAGAAGAGTAATTTTGGTTTGGTCGTCGGCGTAAATCACATTGTTCTTTATCGATAGATTCTATGGCTTATTTTTCAAAGATAAACAATGAAATGTAGGTGGAGAGTCTTTAAATTTATTGTCATTCTTATACCGGTACACAAACACAGAGCATGTGCTCAGCATTTTCCTTTCTCCACAAACATCACTGATGATTTGAAAAACACTAATTAACAACGCCCGCAGAGCAAGAATAACAAGAATACAATGCACATAACTTCTGTATGAATGACATCGATTCAAACAGTCAGCCTCATTTCGTATAGAAGGGTCAATGATATCTGTTCAGATTTCTGTCCAGATGCTATATCATAGAAGTCCATGACTAAACCATAGACTTCTAAATTTCTCTGGACAGATAGGTGAGCAAAATTTGAAATCATTTTATACATGTTCAGGCCAACCAACATTTATGTTGCAAAAGATCGAATTTTGCAGCTTATTTGAATGCAAAATGCAAGCAAATGCAGTATACCATTATTGGCTGTGAACCGAAATGCAATGACGGTGTAACACAAATACATTCCTCTACTTGCATAACAAAGAAATTTGAATTTGTGATTGCATCGATTTAGTTGAAAGTATTATATCCCAACTAAACATTCTTGTGCAACTTTGTGTGACGTCTTGTGTAACCTTCAATTCCATGAATCTGACAAATGCTACCACGAAGGACATGGATCATCATGGCAAGCAATGAAGAAAAATTGAAGAAATGAAACAGTGTGATCTACATGTAAAGTACAGTGCCATCGAAATTCCTTTATCTGTCTAGATGCTTCTCCAAACAACTACAAAGCTGCGATCCGGTATGGCCACGTTTTCAAGTATATGTCCTGGCAATGGAAACACAATCGGAAGATTTCTTGTTATGACAATTTTGTCTAAAATTTAGAAAGAAACCATTCCATCTGCGTTTGTAACATCTCAAAACGATAATGGACTAAAAATGGCGATCACAAGTTAAAGTCTTCCCCACAGCATCATCGTATCATTGACTGTCGAAAAATCTGCGAATATGTATTTGCATTTATCACAGAGAGAAATCCATTCCAAGCAGCACATAATGTATTTATCATCTATCACAAGTTTTCCAAAGTTGTCAATCTGATGACTTCTGGATAATATCTGGATGACCAGCCAGTGATAGAAATTCTAAATTGGATTCAATTATGTAATACTTGGGAAAGACTGACAAAGCTCCGTGAAGCCGAATTCAACGGACGGAAGATCCAACCGAAGCATTGACTATTGTTATGTAAGGGTCAGTTTCGAGAGGAAAGAGAAGCCACCGATTTCCACACTACGAATGTCCTGAAATGAGGGGGAACAGAAAAGTGAACTATACGGAGATCCTTCTCTGCATTCAATTTCATGAAAACAATCATGATGGACACAATAAGCATTTACAACCTGAGCAGCTACTTCTATACGGAGGTCTGAACAGTTATCAGGCGATCTGACCTGTGATGGAGGCTCTTCTGAGACCAGTGACCAATGCTCGGAAAACCACAGCCAGATCACATTGAGAAGGGTTTTAGCTGGATACGTCAAATGACTGGTGCATATTATTTTATCTCCATGCGTCACCTTACAGAGAGTGACAAGAAAATGAAAACAATAACTTTATTGAAGTTTTCCGGATTTAGTCTGAGAAGTGTTGATGATAAAATATCATGCGGTCAACCACAGAAGATGATGTGTATGCAGGAGAATGTTTGCATACAAAAACTGATTTCAATATGAATCCTAATAATCGAGATGATACAAGTGGTGCTTGCTGCCCTTCACTCCTGAAATGTAAAAAATGTGATTTTTGTCGTGAGTGTAATGTCACAAATAGTGAGTTGGCAATGTTCGACATCCTGAAGCTGCAACGTTTTTGAGCAAAATTTATCATGGGAAGTCTTTTCCACCAAACGTATCTGTGCTTCAACTATACATTCCTTGCTGGAGGGTGTTGCATGAGATCAAACTGAATAGCGTTTAATTCTATGTAAAATTTATTATTTATTTGTATTATATTATTTGTGAGAATAGCGAAGAAAAACCATTTTACCAGGTTATACAAGTCATAACTGAAACTGAATAATTGTATAAGAAAATAGTATCTTTCTTTAAAAATGAAAGGACGATGCTCAGACTATCGATGAATATCATCACATTTCCAAGTTTTTGTTATTTCAACACAATTGTCAAAGAAAGACTTCGAAAACATTATTGAGTGAAATATATTAGATAATAATAACAAGTCTTCAAACGCACAAAATTATTATACTAAAATCGATTTCGCCGGTCCAGCCTGGTCACTCAGTACATGAACAAATCTTACTGATATAATAGAGATCAAATGCTAAATCATTTGAAATCATTGAACTTTAACATCACAAAAATCAAAGAGATAGAAATAATAGAAATGAAGTCCTAGCACAATATAGTGGTGAAAATCAATTTCTACAAATAGTCACTGTTGGTACATTGGCCTGATTCCATTCGCTTTTGTTGTTCATTAATATTTTTGAGGCTTGTATGCTGTTTTTGATGTTAACGGCTTCCGATATTTGTCGTTCTATGGCGTTGTTGTAGTGTATGCTCTTTACATTTATCAGAATTGACAGAGTCGCGTAAGTGGCTCGTAGCTCAGTTGGTTAGAGCACAGGTCTAGTTAACCTTGGTCGTAGGTTCGAATCCTATCAGTCGCACATCTTTTGCATGGCAATTTGATCTATCGTTTATTTAATTTCATTGTTGTTAATTGCATTCACGACATGGCTTAAGATGCTTTGGTGGACAATCGATCCCCGTTACTTGCCTTAATGTCGGCGGTCACAATTGTGACGAGTTATTTATTCATTGATTATTATTGCCTTGACAACTGATGTGTGGTGGTGGTGGTGGTGAGGGTTTGATCCTGCCAATTGACAGAGTCGCGTAAGTGGCTCGTAGCTCAGTTGGTTAGAGCACAGGTCCAGTTAACCTTGGTCGTAGGTTCGAATCCTACCAGTCGCACATCTTTTGCATGGCAATTTGATCTATCGTTTATTTAATTTCATTGTTGCTAATCTTAAATTTCTGTTCCTGTTGCTCATGTACATCTTTACAATGTTTCCAAAGTACTGATCCTTCTTTCCTTTCCTTGTATTGTTTCCAGTGTTCATTTCCTCTCAGCTTTGCAGTTGTTGCCGTCTCTCCAATGTAAACTCCCTCACAGCTTTCGCATATTATTTCATACGTGATTCCTTGTTCTTCACACTTCCCTTTACCATCACTGTCGCATACGAAGAATTCATTTTCGCTACATTTTGTTGATTTGAATGGATCTGATTTTTGTAATTTTCGTTTCAATGTTTCTCCTGATTTCTCAATCACCTTTATTTTCACTCCACTCCTCTTTATTACTTTCTGACATTCTTTCTTTAATGTTGAGTTAGGCGTCGCCACTATATTGTGCTAGGACTTCATTTCTATTATTTCTATCTCTTTGATTTTTGTGATGTTAAAGTTCAATGATTTCAAATGATTTAGCATTTGATCTCTATTATATCAGTAAGATTTGTTCATATGTACTAAGTGACCAGGCTGGACCGGCGAAATCGATTTTAGTATAATAATTTTGTGCGTTTAAAGACTTGTTATCATTATTTAATATATTTTACTCAATAATGCATCACACTTCCGATTACTTCGTAAAATCTCGCTGTTCGCACGTACATGAATCAGATATCCGAAATTTCAATGACATTTTTCAACAGCATGTGCAAGATATTTGTTCATAAAATCTCAAGTGCCTCAGTTCTGAGAAAGTTGTTAGAAGAAAAATTGCAAAATTAGCAAATGACGCGGAGGTGTAGCACATGCGTTTAGCGCATAGGCATGTGTAAGCTCATGCGTCCTAACTCCTAATGTACATAAATATGCATACATGCTGTGCTGGCAGGCAACCTGTTCTCCAAAATGTTGATTATGCTTATTGACAGTCGATTTGCAAAGTAATCTATATTTAGGAGTCCATGCCTGAACATGTATAAGCCAATTTCAACCTATCTGTCCAGAGAGATTTAGAAGTCTATGACTAAACCATGGATGATTAACCTTAATAAATGTTATGCCTTGAAAAGCTATGCCACTTATTTTTGCTGACCAGCATAGATTCCACATTTGAATCTTACTACGAGATTTTTAATTTTAATTAATACATTTTATACACTGTGTTTATAAACTCGATACACTGATGGATGTGAGTAATTTGATATTGTGATGGAATTCTCGACAATAGAAAAAGTTTATTGCACATCGTGGGCCATTTCTTTCAACTGTGAAGAAAGTGCTCGTCAATTCAGAGAGAAATTTAACAAGGAACCCCCATCGTCGAGAACAATCTTGTATTGGAAGAACAAACTTCTTGAAACCGGCAGCCTGTCCCACGACCGACCCAGAAGTGGCAGACCCATAACAGCATCTGGAGATGAAAACAGGCAAAAGGTAATTGAAGATGTCACTGAAAATCCTTCAACTTCGACAAGAGCGATATCGAGGGATGTCGGGATCTCTGATTTCACTGTCCGAAAAGTTCTAAAAGCCGAGCATTATCATCCATACAAGCCGCTATATTCTCAATTTCTTTGTGATGGGGACGAAGACCGCCGCTTACAATTTTGTGAAGAAATGAGGAGAAAATCGAGAGAAGATCCTGCTTTCCTCCGAAAGCTAACATTTTCGGACGAGTGTGTCATGTCGTTGACAGGCAACATCAACAAGCACAATGTGCACTTCTGGACTACGACGAACCCGAATATTAGAATGACCAACCCATGCAAGACTCCTAGCCTCACCGTGTGGGCCTGTATAGGCTATTCCGGACTTCTTCTCTACGATATCAGTTCAGAAACCATGAATGGAAAGAGATATTCTGATCTTCTGTTGAACCAAGTCGTTCCTTATTTCTCTCGTGGCACTGGAAGAACCCTTCTGTTCCAGCAAGACGGAGCGCCTCCCCATTACTCTCTTTCAGCGCGTCAAATTCTAGAGACTCATTTGTCCAATCGCTGGATCGGCAGGAGAGGACCTATTGAATGGCCAGCAAGATCGCCGGACTTGACACCCTGCGACTTTTGGTTCTGGAGTCACCTGCGGCAATTGGTTTATCCTCCAGGTTTTATTTACAGGAACATTCAGGACTTGCGGGAAGAGATTGAGCGACAAATGAACAACATTGCTCTCTCTTACTACCGTGATTCGTTGAGGAATTTTCAGAAACGTTTTCTGAAGTGCATTGAGCATGACAGTGAGCTATTTGAAGAATAAAAATGTCAATGAGTACATGGAATGTTTAGTTTTTATTTCTAGACGGGTTTGTTCAAAGAAAAATGAAAATAAAGTAAAACAATTCACCATACAATAACTAAATATAAAGTTATCAAAAATCCGCAAAGACTTTCCCGCTACTCCACTCTATCATCGTGTTTTTGGGGATTTCCTTACCTGATGTTCGCTCATCGATCTGTTGGTTCTTCGCGTCGCAGTACATTGAAATTCCTACCGGATCTGATGCACTCTAGTCAGCTGTCTATGATTTCTGCTCGTCTGTGCAATGTACAGTACCGGCGTGACCAGTCGATCAGTCACTTGTAAATTTCCAAGAGTTCGTTGTGACTGATCGATAACCCTACGCTGGTGTGAGATGATAAATCATCTTAAATTATAACTTCTTTATTCATTTTTCGGTGTCACTAGTGTTGTGGCTTAGTCGTCCGCGTAAGAATCTGTCGGTGGGTAGTTCAAATCCTTCGAGTGTCGAATTTTACTGATGACGTCGATTAATGACATTTTGGCCTTAAGTGATCAAGAACTCCTGGGAAGGAAAAACTTTATAAATAAAAATGATCTAATAATCTACTTTCAATAACATGTATCGCATGTTTTTCATTTATCAATAAACAACACTACCACTACCACTACTATATAAAAGATGATCTTGAAGCTGATTTCCTCGGCAGTTATTATGATTTATTGATGTGTTTATCTGTAAGTACTTTATTTCGATTTCGATGTTACAATAATTTTTAATTTTTTTGACATGTTATTGTCAAATAACTACTTCAAGGTATAACATCCAATTGTCTTTAATGTGATCTACTGACCACTTTAAGAAAGCGGAAAACATATGCCAAAATAATCTATGAAACAAAGTTTCATATGTCATGTTGTTTATTAAAAATTAAACAAAATTAAACCAGGAATTCAACATGAAAATGATATTTGAAAATATGTTCAATTTTATGAAGCACGGTCTGTCTGTTACCAAAAATCCTACACCACTTTCTGAAGATATTGCACAAGTGTCTACATTTTCATTTCATCTTGTTAAAATAAACCTAGTTTCGGCCTGATGCTTCTTCCTCAGGATATGACAATTTAAAGATTTGACGGCTTAACTTTAACTTCCGTTATATTTTTTCCAAAGTCGCAGAGTAGCGATTAACCGAACTAAGTAACATAGTGAACGTAGCTCATTTTGAAATCAACGATGCCCAATAGCTCTCAAATTACACATTGTTGCATGTTGAGTATTACTTACTTTGTTTGACATCCTGTAGAAGTTCTGGTATTTGATCTTCTCATTTTGTGCCCAATCTCATTTTCAATCGTCGCCGAGTTTTGAATTTCAGAAAACGTTTTGTTTCGGTGTTCACCTGTGTTGGACATTGAGGCTGATAATTTATGTTTTATCCTTCCATCTGCGCGTTTAAAGCTCTTTCCATGCTAAAGAAAAATCAGAAATTTGATAATAGCAATTTCCTCTGTTCTTCCTCTGTCTGGTGACTTTTCGTTTTAGATTAAAAGTAACATTTATGAATTAATTAAAATTAAGAATATCGAGGGCTCAATCCTGTCTTGCCCGGGGACGGGGAGCTCCTGTTGCCTCGAAATTGAAATAACTGCGACTCTAGTTTTTATGTGACTTTTAGTTTCTACGCATTTCTGATAGCCAAGTCAAATTTCATGAAATGAGAACAAAAAAATTTCACGCATATTGCAAAGTGCATTTTGAAAATTGAGTTCTTGTGAAATTGATCATCCTAATTAATTCAAATTAGTTTTATATAAACCACTTGGAAAAGTACACATGATTTTGTGATCAACACAGTCGTATTATGTGAATATAATAGCTACTCACAATGGCTTATAAGTACCACTTTCAGCTTTGTGCTGAAGGCAGTGGACCGGGAGTGAAAAATGGACAGATTTTCTTGTCTCACAATGCTTTTTTTGATGCATTTTTTATGCAGATCAGTGGCGGCGCTAGGGGGGGGGCGGGGGGAAATCTAAATCCTGAAAAATGTTGATATGATTTTCGAATCAAATATTTCATTTAAAATTCAATCTGAGAACTCAGATTTGCATTTACCTGCATCTACATTTATCATTTAACGCTGTTTAATTCTGTCTATTTCATAAATTAGCGTTGATTTTTCGGTGTAGTTGGTGTGTGCGTTGCATGTAATTACATGTATTTGCGTGCCACTAACACGAGTCGTCGACCAACCATCTCACAAATTCCATAAAACACAGAGATCTTGTAAAACGCTTGACATCCGATAAAGTTATTGATCGCTTAAACCAGGAACAGCTTCTGAAAGCCGAAAAGAAATGGCGAAGTATTCTCCAGAGACTATTCGACATGATTATCTTCTTGGTGCAACAGAATCTCCTACTCAGAGGCCATCGGGAAAGTCTTCATGATGATGAAACCAACCCAGGAAATTTCTTATCATTGGTCAAACTGATTTCTAACTACGATTCCGTACTAAAAGAGCACGTCATGAATGTCATGAACAAGGTGTCCAAAGTGTCGTACTTCTCTCATGAAATTCAGAACGAAATTGTTGGCATTCTTGCCCAACATATCCGAAATGCTATTCACCAGGATGTAATGGAGTGCAAATATTTCTCAATCTTGTTCGACTCAACGCTTGACATAAGTCACAAAGACCAGATGAGCCAAGTACTAAGGTACGTGAAAATTGTTGACAGAGAGATCAAAGTAGTTGAATCGTTTGTCGGTTTCATCGTAGAGGAAGGTAGGACGGCAGAAGATGTTTCGGAACTTATCTACGATGCCATGGAAAAACAGGGTATAGACATGCATTGCTGTGTTGGCCAGGGTTATGATAATGCTGCTGTTATGAGCGGTTACCGTAATGGAGTTCAACAACGAATCAAAACTAGATTTCCCAAAGCTGAATTCATACCTTGCTCGAACCACTGTTTGAACTTGGTTGGAGTTCATGCTGCTCAGGTAACTCCCAACTCAGTAACCTTCTTTGCAACAATTCAGAAAGTATATACATTCTTTGCCAATTCCACAAAACGATGGGAAGAAATGAAGCAAGTTTTGCCTCGGGTTGTGAAGCGTGTTGTGGATACCCGCTGGAGTTCTTACCACGAAGCAATTGACGTCTTTAAAATCAACTATTCTGATATTTGTAACTGTCTGGAGGATCTATCTTCAACCGATGGTGACGCCGGTATATTGTTTAATTCTATGTCAACTTTTCCTTTCGTCTGTTATATGAATTTGTGGTCTCCAATTTTGACGGAAATCAATGCAGTCCAGCTTTACCTCCAACGCAGCACTCTCACTCTTGATGAAGCAGTTGCGAAGTTGTCAAGCTTAAGTGAATATCTCAGCGACAAACGCGATTTCCTCATCACCAATGCAATTTCGAACGCAGAGAGTGTAATGATATATATATATATTCCAACGAAGAAGAGAAGACGCAAGCAACAGTTTGACGACACTGCCGATGAAGAAATGTCATTCAAAGATGAAATCAGAAGAATACTTTTCCAATGTCTTGATAGAGTGAAATCCGAATTTGACACAAGATTTGAAAGACATCGTACACTGGCAAAGCGTTTTTCTATTTTAAGAAGGTCACAAGTCCTGAAAGCCACTGATTTCGATTTGGATCAACTGCGCATTTATGAGAAGGAAGTGGATCTTGATGGCATTAAGCCGGAACTGGTTTGTTTAAAGTATCTGCTTCATTCTTGTTCAGAAGCCGATTTTAACGATCAGAGCAACGATACGTCACACAACCTCCTCTCTTTCATCGTAAAACATCAGTTTCAGGAATCGGTACCTAATCTGTTTGTCCTTTTGCGAATTTGTTTAACAGTCTGCGTTAGCAACGCAACATGTGAACGATCCTTTTCTAAATTGAAAATTATAAAATCCCACTTACGATCGACCATGACTCAAGCAAGACTAAATAATTTGTCTCTTATTTCTATTGAACGTCTTCGTTTGAATAATTGTGATATTGATGAATGCATTGATGTTTTTGCTAAATGCAAGGCGCGCAGAGTTCACATTTAGCCTTATCTTACTGTGCGTTGGTCTACGTAATGATTATACTGTTTTCTCTCGAATATATTCTCTGGTAATATTCTGATTTTGCTTTTCATATTAGTACATGTACTTTACCAGTTTCATAATTAGGCTAATGTCACAGCGAGTGATTAAGAGGTTGTTCATTTTACATTTTAATGATCTAAATCTCAAAATATGAATGTTTATGAATTAATTTATAAGCTTAAATATAGTAGGCACACGTTCCCCTAAGAAGGAAAGAATCGGTGTAGCTAAATCTTCATAATTTTATTAGAATTGACTGGGAATGGGGTTCATTGGGGAGGGGGGCACTGATAAATGACCCGCCCCGGGCACGAAACGTCCTCGCGCCGCCACTGATGCAGATGCAAAGTTACTGCAGTTTTTCTGCACAATAAATAGCTGAGACTGTAGCAGCCTATTTAAATTTTTCATGTATTTTTAAGAAGCTCTCTTTGAGTTGTACTCAGCACGGCGTCTAACCATCTCTGTCATCAAACATGCTTCCAACATTGTCTCTAGCGCTTCCATGCGACAACCGACCAAACCAGGAAGCTCACCAAAGTCATCTATCGTTAATTTCCAGCAGAAAGTCAAAAAACTTTTTTTAAAAAAGTGGAATTCCAATCTCTACTGCTGTTCACATCTTTGCCTCTTTATTGAAATTGTCATTCAACGTTCTTTTCTCAAGGCGAAAAATCTTCTTTTCATAAGCCGACTGCCAAAGCTGATCCCTCTTCACATTCTTCATTGATGATCATTTCCTTTGTTCCGTCTCCTAATACTAGGATTCATGCTAAGCTTCGTCGTAATCTCAATTGTAATGTTAGCTTTTCTTACCCGAGGATGCTACTTTCAGATGTTGCATTGCGATTGCTGCAATCACATTAAATCGTTCTCTACGGACGCCCGAAATGCCCGAAAAAATGATATAGCACCCAAATAATCATTTGTTGAATGCCCGAGAATTGATGGAGGACTATTTGATATTTTATTTGATTATTTGGATATTGGTATATACATCTACTGCAGTAGGCTATGTGAATATTATGCGAATGCATAATGCTTAAGTTTTAATAGAAAACATCATACATGCATGATATGTTTGATAGTCATCTCCAGTTTGCTTTCATATCATTGAATATCATGACAACAATATAGCCTAGATCAATAGCTCCGGTGAAGTGAATTGATGTCTTTTGAATTCTAGAATTCACAATATGTGTAGACCAACTGGTTATGACATAATTAAGAATCAATCAGACTTTCCCGGCCATCTTGTAACTATAAACAACATTCAAAAATAAAAACCACAATGATTAGGAAAGAAAAAGTTTATCCCGAGCTTTCACTCGTCATGCAGCGAGCATAATCATGGGAATGAAAATACGAGGGGACATGAAACAGTTAAATGGATGATGCAATAGAGATGATTCACTACACATATGAAGGCAAGGATGGACTCCTATCACAATGCACGCGTTGACCGACCCCACGAACAACCAGTTGGGCCACGTGTTTGTTTACATGAGACAGGCCAGGATTTAGATAGACCGTCTGTTGCTGATAAAATCTAATAAACGAACTTTCTACAACTTTTCTAGTATGGACATCATTACATTTAAAAATTATTTTAGAATCGTCATAATTAAAAGAATGATCACAATTGATGGAATGAACATACATAGCATTATTCCAATTATGATTCTTCAAATCCCTTTTCTGTTCACTCACCCTAGTGGTTAATGAACGACCAGTTTCACCTATGTAAAAATAGTCCCAATTATTACAATTGATGCGATAAAGAGCAGCGTTACATTGCTTGTTTGGAGCATTAGACATCAAAGCAGATCTTAATTTGTTCGGGTAAGAAAAGCTAACATCACAATTGAGATTACGACGAAGGTTAGCATGAATCCTAGTATTAAGAGACGGAACAAAGGAAATGGTCATCAATGAAGAATGTGAAGTGGGATCAGCTTTGGCAGTCGGTTTATGAAAAGAAGATTTCGCCTTGAGAAAAGAACGTTGAATGAGGATTTTTTAGGATATCCTAAACTTGTCATTCAACGTTCTTTTTTGTTCCCTTGTCATTTCCTTTGTTCCGTCTCTTAATACTAGGATTCATGCTAACCTTCGTCGTAATCTCAATTGTGATGTTAGCTTTTCTTACCCGAACAAATTAAGATCTGCTTTGATGTCTAATGCTCCAAACAAGCAATGTAACGCTGCTCTTTATCGCATCAATTGTAATAATTGGGACTATTTTTATATCAGTAAGTAAGTAAGTAAAATGTTTATTTCTTGTAATGAAAAGCATCACATAACAGAAATTAAGTCATCGTTGGCGCAAAAATAATCAAAAAATAATTAAATTCAAATCATCGATCTTTGTGAAATCTTACGCATGTTTACAAACTTGATTGCACACAGTTATACATGCAGGAAGGAAAGAGGACTGACGAGCAACAGTTCGAGACAGTGGAACTCTATATGTTCGAGATCGGGACAACATATGTGGTAAGAGTGCATGAAGAGGATTTCTTTGATCGGAGATACCATGAAACAGTTTCAATGCTGCATTCTGCCTTATGTGCAATAGAATGAACTTTTGGCACTGACAGTCGAGTCCGTATATGATTCGGTGAGATCTCTTTCTTACTCTCTCAAGCTTTTTCGAGTTTTTTTTTATTCATGCCTATAAATAACGGTGCATTGTATTCCAGAATAGACAAAACCGTTGCATTATAAAGTCGAATCAGATCAGGTATTTGTAAGAAAGCCTTCAAACGTTTGATCACGTAGAGTCGTTGACACGCGATTTTGCAGATATTCTGTACATGGCTATCTCAAGAAAATGCTTCATTGTAAATCACACCAAGAATCCGAAGCTCCCGCACGAATTCAACATTGGATGGTAAAAGAACAGAAAGATGAGGCTTCTTGATATTCATAATTTTCGTTTTCTTTTTGTTCAGTTCTAACCCGTGAGTGTTACACCAATTTTCTGCGTGTTGAATTTCTTCTCTGATAGAAAGTTCCAAGTCTACATTTGCACAAATGGGAATGCCAATAACGACGTCGTCAGCATACTTGGAAATGAAAGCATCATTGTTCGATGGTTGCAGAGTTCGCATGTGTACGCAGAATAAAGACGGAGAAAGCTTTCGCCCTTGCGGGACGCCAGAGGTGACGCGTACAATCGAGCTCAAACACTCCTTTCTTAATTTTACCCTTTGACGGCGATTTCGAAGGAAGTCACAACACCAAAGTAAAAAATCACGTGGCAAGTTTGTACTTATCAGAGACCTGAGTAAGCTCCCATGCTCTAAACAATCGAAGGCCTTTTTTAAATCGAGAGTTACGAGTATGACACCAGTAGATGAATAATCGTCCAATACAGAAGAAACGAAGTCGTGAATACTAATATTAGCATGAACTGTTGATGACAAAGGCCGAAAACCGAACTGTTGGGGACCGTATCTATAAGTTCAACTCTGATATTGTTGAGAATATAAGCTTCTAAGATTTTTGAGAACACCGGAAGAACTGAGATAGGTCTATAGTCATCCAGTGTCGGGTTTTTGCATTTTTGAACGGGTGTGACATTTGCTAATTTTCACGAATGAGGAACAGACTTAGAATTGATGGACAGAGCAATTATATTACTGAGCGGACCTGCAAGTTCAGAACTAGCCACTTTAACCAAAAAAGGAGGGATACCATCGCTTCCAGCCGATTTGTTACTTTTCAGGTCATGTAATAACTTTTCCACCTCACCGATATCAACAGAAATATCCCATCGTTCTTCGTCACCAGTAGTACACAATTGCGTCAGCATATCCCAGTCAGGAGGTTTGTTAAATACAGATGCGAATCTTTGGTTGAGAAGTTCAGCTGCATCGGAAGTCGCCGGCAGTTCAGACTTTTTATTCTTGCTATTTATCACTTCCCAAATTTTCCATAAACCACTTGATTTTGAATGAGCATTTCCAATCCAGTATTGTTTCGCCTTCTCAATTTCTGTCTTAACTTTTTGACGGTAATAACGATATAAATTAAAATTCCTTACTCGGTAAGCGGTGAAGCGAAGATTTATCAAATGCTTCAACTTGGGTGTGAACCATGTTTTTTCGTTTCCTTTCATAACTACTGTATGATTTGGGATTACGCTCATTGCATCCTGAATAATTTCAGCAAGTAACTGACACTTGTCGTCAAGTGAGTCCTGTGATCGATAGATTCGATGCCAAGGATAATCGCGGAGATATTCTTTAAATGCTACAATATTACTTTCTCGATAATCAAACACATCAACTTTGAAGGATTTGTCAATTTCGAGAGTTGGGCTATCCAAGAGCGGTTCCAAAATGACAACATTATGATCTACATTTCCGATAGGCGCTTTGATGGCTATTGGGTTTTTATTATCGTCACTGAAATACAGAGGATGTAGGCTTTGGCTTATTAAAATCTTATCTAAGACAGAATCTTTACGAGTTGGCAATTTTACGATTTGATTGAGATCTAATTGGTTTTCAAGTTCTTCTGTCCGTAGCTTGTTCATGTCTCCAACAATAATGATTTTTGAAAATGTTAAATAATCACAGAAATCAACTATGAAAGAAATCACTTGTTGCAGCTGTGGCACATTCAAATCAGGAGGAATGTAGACTACGAAGAAGATGATATCATTTTGTATTGACGCAAGGAAAAACAGCAATTCGTGTCAATAAGAAGGTGCTCTCTTCTCAATAGAACATGCTTATGTCATACTTGATGTGATATGAGTTTCAGCTTTATTCACAGCTAATGGTCAATAGTGACGTCACATGCAGTTAGCACGGGAAGAGGGAAAGTCGCGATTAGATAATCACACACAGACTTCCAATATGCGAACGGAACGGCAACGCACAACAGCTCAAACTCCCACACGCCCCCCAGGTCGACAGACCTCACACGCACACCACATCACTAAGTCACCGAATCTATCCGGCGGCTTCCTCTCGCGAATGCTACGACGTAAAATACTGGCCTCATTATCCTCATCATCTTCACCGCTTAAACCGCTTTCATCACTGTTTGAGTATGTAGGAAACGTATCTAACGTACACTCCTCACCAGGGACTAGCCTTAGGTGTGAAACGTGGCGTGCAACGCCATCTTCATTCAGAATAACACTTACGCTAGAACAGATGCTAGTTATCCGATGGGGACCCGACCAAGTACTATCGCACCTCCCCGAAACACTCTTCAGTTAAAAACTCTGTCGCCAATACTGAAGGGATTTCTATCTAAATCCTCATACTTTGAACTTTCTTCCGAGTCAACCTGCTCAGGGCCTACCCGCTGGATGTGTTTACGCTCAGTAGTCACTCCTGGCTTCTTAGAGGTGGCTGCAAACATTAACTCGTAGGGGCTTTGCCGCTCACCGTCTCTACTATTATTTACCCAGAACTTTGCTTCTTCGATATCTCGGTTCGCTCACTTGGCACATCTCTTAACAGTACGGTGGACTCGTTCTATAATTGCGTTGCCTTGCGGGCGATAAGCACTAGAAAAAACATGTTTAATCTCCCAATTATCGAATAGCTCATAGATATCTCTACTTCTAAACACGGTACCGTTATCGGATAACACCGAACTAGGAGGACCGAACTCCGCTATAATTTGAGACAACTGCATCGACACTTCAGATGAAGACTCATTGCGCAGCCGTCTCCAAATAGTGTACCGAGATGAAAGGTCGATTATAGTCAAATAAGGAATCCCATTATAGTGAGTTATATCAACTGCTATGTTCTGCCATATAACCGGACTAGTGCTGAAGGCGCCCTTATCCCAACTAAAATTCACCGCCGGATCTATCCTAGCACACCTGTCACAACTACGGACGACTTTCTTTACTAGCCTCCTAGAAACCAAATTTCCTAGCTTCTGTTTGGCTAGATTCAAGGTTCGATCTACACCAAAGTGGCACCTTTCGTGGATCTTTTTAATTTCCATGAGGTTGCGGTTTTGATTATCTGCGCCCTCTGCTACTGCTGCGGATAGAACATTTGCTGTGTCTGCTTGATCTCTCATAACCTGTATCCATTTTTGGGGGACACGAGTGAGGCTGTCCGAAATATTTTCAGCAGATTTCACTAAGTGCGGTTCGACTTTGATTTTTTCGGTTTCTATAATCTCTCTTAGAGTATCAAGTCGACGTTTGATAAGTCTTTCTGATAGAGCACGAGTCTTGACATTGTGCGTTTTATTGATAACTGCCGTCAACCATTTATACACAGTGGATGAATCAGTCTTAATAATTATGTCTCTCTTACCCCAGCGTAGGGCCATATTAAGCCCTTTGATAGCTGCGTCTAACTCACTAATATTGATATGTCCAGTGTCGTTATGTGGTCTCAACCACGAAGCGTCCTCTATTATCTTATCGTTAACTGTCAAGACAACACCTAGAGCTAGGTTGCTAGCATCAGCCCAAACAACAATAGGACTATTTTCAGGGACCGGCCAACTTCCCCTCACTGGATCACCATTAGTCGCTATCTGCCGCATCATCTGATTAATGAGATCCATAACTGGCGTCGTGACACTATCATCCCACTTAAGCTGCGCTAACGAAGTCAAGCGTTGGAGGAAACTACAATAAACGCGCAACCACCCAGCAACTGGAAAGTGGCCTAACAGCTCTCCTATGATGCCATTAATTTGACGCCGAGAACACTGTCCTGAAGGTATGGTGGGAATAGTTTTATCTCTTTGCCATGACAAGTCATCGTTCACTCGGATGCCCAGTACACGAACTCCTGCAGGATTCCCTAAGCTAACGGGTTCCTTGGTCAGTAATCCCCACTTTGACAGGTGATTTTTGACATGAGAGACGCTTACTTTACTTTCGTCAATGAATAAGTCATCCACGTAGCTGGAGACAGATTCCTTCAATTCCTTTTCAAGTGATATCACTTTATCTACTACTGCTGTCATAATCTTAGGAGCGACGGAGAGACCGAACCCCAGCCTAGTGACCAAGTATATTTCATTTTTCCATCTAACGGCCTGATGCACCCACAGTGACTCATGCACGTGTATTTGTAAATAAGCTTTACGTAAGTCCTAAGAGGGAACAATTAGACCCTCGTTGCCGCCATTCCCGAAGCCTATCTGAACATAGAGGTACTGAGCCCCCTGGAAAACTTTTAACGACCTGGTTCAGCATTCGATAATCTAAAACCGGGCGAATCTTTTTTTCATCTCCTTTATCTTGGAGCACAGCCATGGTAGGCAAAAAACTCTGAATTTCACCATGCTGAGTGGCGTCATACTTTACTAGTATCCCCTCGCTAACCCAAGAATTCATTTCGGCATCGAAGCCATTCCGATCGCGGGGTTTCACATAGTCAACAGGAGTTTTATGCAAATTATCGGTATTACCACCCTCGGTCCACTTCCAGCTAGCTACCCATCGACCTTCAACGAAGCTGGCGGTAAAGTCGCTATCACTAACGCTTAGGCTTTGCGGGGCCCAGTCAGCGTCGATACTGACGGCAGCTGTAACATGGGTGATGTTTGGGGAGAACTTAACCGTAACTTCTCCCTCACAATAGCTGAGTTCGAGTCTCTTGTGAGATAGAATGTCTAAACCTAGCACAACATCGACATCAAGCGGCAATCGTTTAACAACATGTGCTTTCACCGGGCCTAACTCAACGTCATCGTCCGTCACAACAGACCTGAGCATGACAGCACCACAAGTATGCAACTTGTCCTTATTCATCAGCTCTAAACACAGACTAGACTGCTCGCGACGTTTCCCCTTAGCCCTGTGCTCACCTAGCAAAGTAACGCTGCAGCCGGTATCAATCAGCACTCGCAGTTTGTGTCCATCGATAATAATAATAATAATAATAATAATAATAATGCTATATTTCAAATACTACATAGCGGTATTTGACAAAAAACAAACTCGCAACAATTCAAGAAAATGGTGAAAATCTTACAAATGACTGACTGTACAATCTTGATTTACGACGTAAAGGAAGTAAAGCTCTAGAATGTCTGGTGTTACAGGTTTCAGAGCGAATTTCAAAGAATTCGCTGAGAGGGTGTACTTCAATATTCTTGGAAACTTTCGTTATCAGTTTGATGCACGATTCGTCCAGTCTATTCCTCAGAGGAAGAACATTTTTGATATTGGCCCATCTGGCGGCAAGGCGATCAATTCGTTCGATCTTAGCGAAGTATTTCATAGGCAAATCACATATCACTGGCCAGCAAAAATTCAAATGACACATTACGAGGCCGTTGTAGGCTCGCCAGATAACATTACAGGTGTTACAATTCACTTTCAACCTTTTTTACACAGGAAAGACTCCTACACATTTTTTTTGTATAAGAAGTTGAATTGAACATCCCATTTCAAATCATCCGTGAAATAAACCCCCAGGATCTTAACAGAACGAACTTCATCAATAACAAACCCATCGATTGTAACAGTAGCAACAGATGGAGTCATAGACCGCCGAACTGATAGAAGCTTGGTCTTATCAATATTGATGTTCAGTTTCTTACTCAAAGACCAGTCATGAAAAGAGTCTACGATAGCTTGGAAATCAGAAGTTGAGTCTCTTTCAACAAAATGGATAAGGGTAATGTCGTCAGCGTAGGCTACCACGGTGGTGTCGGAAAAGGAGGGCAAATCATTAATCAGGAGGACAAATAAAAGGGGGCCCAGTACAGAGCCCTGAGGGACACCACTGGTGATACACTTCCAGTGAGTAGTGGAATTTTCACACGTTACTCTCTGAAAGCGATCAGACAGGAAAGCTTTGGACAAACCTAACAGAGTGGGAATTACAGTGAAGTTGTTCTTTCAAGGTGTTTAAGAGAATACGATGACTTATGGAATCGAAAGCTTTTTCGAAATCCACAGCAAGTAGTTTCGCTGAATTGCCGGGATTTTTGGAAAGATGTTGAAGTAAGTGGAGCCGAATAGAAAGTGCTGCATTGGTACAGCCGCCAAAGGAGTTCGGAATGAAACCGAATTGATTACGATTTAGAGGCACAGAAATGGACGGTAGAACAACCTTGTCCCGTATCAGCTTTCGAGAACCTTGCTGGCGAATGGAAGTATGGAGATTGGGCGGAAAGTGCCGTCAACTTTGGGTAATGGCGTGATGTTAGCAAGTTTCCATTGCTGAGGGAAGATAGCAGTCTCGAGCGAACGATTATAGATTATAGCAAGGGGCTTGGCTAAGACCTCGGCAAACAGACGGAAAAAGTGTGGTGGGATGCCATCAGGTCCTGTAGAATTCGACTTACATCTTCTAATCATGTTATAAACAGTAAATTCAGAAACATGAGGAACAGACAAAGAATGGGTGCTATGGACAGAAGAGTTGTTGAATAAATGGATATCAGGAGGTGCAAAGTGCTCAATAAATTTGTCATTAAGCTCAGAAGCTAATGAGGGATCAAGACGAGAGTCAAAAGTACATTTTAGTTGGCTGTTAATTGTTTTCCAGACTTCTGAGGGAGAGCTTGAGTGCAACCGAGAAAAGTGCCGAGACTTAGCTTTGAGGATTTGGGAGTTGAACTTCTCTCGCAAAGCAAGATATTTGCAAAAGTTACCGCGGGAAAGAGCCTTATCCCTGGCGTCCGACAGAACTTTCAGAGAGGGTTTTATCCAAGGTGGCTCAGAGGAGCGCATCCGAACATGTTTTTCCGGAAAGTAAAGTTCATAGCAGAATAACAAAATATCTTGAAAAAGGTAGACCATCAAGTCTACATCACTGACACTCAGAAAGTCATCCCAGTTCACAGAACCAAGGAAGGAATAACACGAGGCAAAGGAGGAAGCTGTGAAGGCGCGGACTTTCTTAACACAGGAAACATTGGGGGATGGAACAGAGCTTTTAACATAAATCCCTTTGTGGTCAGAACGACCGAGAGGAGCTATACAAGTCGGAGTTTCAAACTTCAAAGCATGATTAGTGAGAACAATGTCTAAAATGTTACGGCCTCTCGTAGCATGTTGTACAATTTGTGTCAGACCATTATACTCAGAAAAATCATTTATACTCAAACGGAGATCATTAACATCCCCCAAAATCAAAACATGCCTACATGTTGTGTTATCAATCAAATCCTGAAAAAGTCAAGGAGAATATCGTGCGAGGGGACCGATCCCCAGTATGGGTGATAAACTAAAACTAGAAGAGTATCGAAATCACCAATTTGGCAACATAGTACATTTGATTTGATATTGGTCGGAAAAGATTGATTAATTTGAGAAACGTTTAGGTGGGCTTTGAAGTACAGGGCCACACCACCTCCATTACAATCACGATCAAGTCTCAAAACTTGATAATTGGGAATTGATACAGACTCGTCGCGAACTGAGTCGTTCAGCCACGTTTCCGTGACACAGATCAAGTCACTATTGAATGAAGCAGATCGTAATCTCAGTTCATCGACTTTGCGGAATAGAGACCGCGCGTTGAACATGAGAATGGATGGAACAGTGATAGCACTTTTCTCGGCTTACGTAAGTTGTAGATTGACTTGCTCGGATAAAGTGGGACAGGAACACATGGAGCAACAAAACGGCGGTCAGTGGAGGTAGAGATAGAGTCACGTGATGTAGACGTTGTTTGGGAAAGATGAGAGGTGCTGTGACGTAGGAGCTTGTGATACCAAAGCGATCGGCGCAACTTTCTGCCTATGGGGAAATCTCGTCGGAGACGAAGAAGTTTGCAGGAGCTGTAGTGATACTGTGATGACATAATCACACACAGGAATGAGACCAGGAGAATCAGAGAGATTGCCTTCAACATGAGACACGATGAGTCAGCGAAAAAATACAAATTTTGAGTATAACGTCGATGCACTACGTAGTTCCAAAAAACTAAATAGCAAGTGTTGATCTCAATGTAAATACCAGTCGATGAAACCAAGTTGGCAGACAGACAGTTGCGAGAAAGTAACAAAAATCGATGAAAAGTTGGATTTGCGGGTTGGCTAACGAGGAGCGCAGATGATGCGTCCGTCCGCTGAGCCGCCAAGTGATGTTGATGCGATCCACATCGTCCGGATTAATGCGCGGATGCGGGGGCAGCATGATCCGGCACATCCACCTCCGCACGTCCGTTTCCCGAAGCAGTAGACTTGGGGCAATGGGATCGAAGATGCCCAACTTCTCCACAGCTGTAGCAGATAGTGTTGCAGTCCCGAAGAAGATGTCCGATACGCTTGCAGCCGCTGCAGCGCGGTTTGTTTGTTCTCTGCGGATCCCAACGTTGGCGTGTTCCGACGCTGGTTGTTCCAGCTGCCGCAATGTCCAAAAGTTCCGATGGATTCGCCAGAAGGGCTTTAGCACAGGAAATGATCTGGGACAGCTCCATCTTCTCTCCACATTGAACCTTGACTTGAGGTACAATTTGTTTTGGCAGTGCGTCCACGAGATGATACGAGACGAGTTGTTCCGGTACTACGCTTCGGTTGCCGATCATGACGCCAAGAGCGCTCTTGATCTGATCCACGACCAGGTCTACTGACTCTCCCGGTATCAGCTTCGTTTCTTTCAAGTCTTGCCATGGGCTCAGCTTTGAGCGGCCAAACATTCGCATGAGTTCGGCCTTAATTGCGCTAAGGTCGGATTGCTTTGCAGGGGGCATCTGCTTCCATGTGTGTAGGCCGCTCCCTCCAGGAAGATAGGTAGGATTTTCGCCAGTCGGTCATCGGTCTTCTCGTCCTTATTCTCAATGGTGATTTCGGCTGTTAGCAGGAACTTATCCATCCAGAATTCAACATCTTCTCCTCTGCCGCCCGAGAATTTCTTCACCGCGTCGATTAGCTTCATTTCCGCCTTTGCCGTGATAGCTTGTATTGACGCAAGGAAAAACAGCAATTCGTGTCAATAAGAAGGTGCTCTCTTCTCAATAGAACATGCTTATGTCATACTTGATGTGATATGAGTTTCAGCTTTATTCACAGCTAATGGTCAATAGTGACGTCACATGCAGTTAGCACGGGAAGAGGGAAAGTCGCGATTAGATAATCACACACAGACTTCCAATATGCGAACGGAACGGCAACGCACAACAGCTCAAACTCCCACACATTTGCCAGACGAAGAGTCAAACATTCAAAGAAGTCCGGTCTTGCAGAAGTATCAAGAACTGTGACGGAAATATCATTATGCACATACGCGCAAACTCCGCCACCACGCCTGCCATCTGTACGGTCCTGCCGATACAATACATACATTAATTATGGATGTTGATTTCGTCATCAGACATATTCTCAGTAGGGAATCCAATCTCGACATCAATCATCAATCTCGAGATTACGAAATTAAATTTTCTCAATCTCGAGATCTCGATGTCGAAATTAGGCCAATCACCCTAATTAATTATCTCAGTAATCATTAACTTTATTATTCGGTAGACTTAACCATCGTATCTATTAGTCATCCCTTGCTGACAAATATATGAAAACAAGTCATGCTGGCCATGATCAATTTTTCTCAACAAGTTTGAACTATCAAAGCAAAATGTTCGAATTTCGGGCTACGAATGTTGTAAATAAATTCAGAAACTCGCTAGCCAATGGATTGGTGGTTAAACCGGTCAATTCTATTTCCAACATCCCAAGGCATGTAGACGCACTCATTGATTCCTCTTGATCATTGATCCCTTTGATTTCCTTTTGCACAGTACATTGACCACAACTTCAACCGGTTTCAAGACTTCGATCAGATTCTTCAACAAACGCAAATGTGCTTCGGTGATCTCGAATTTATGATCACAATCAATGAGAGCTTTCAGAACGCAATTTTGTACTTCGATAAATCTGTCGATCATGTGAAGAAGAGATTTCCAGCGCGTTTTAACGTCACTCACTAGCTGCAAGCGTTTGCCAAAATCGTTCATTATGTGAATCTGTAACCTTTCATTCCGCAATGGGCTTCGTCTGAAGAAGTGGGTTACTCTTCGGACTAGGTCAATAGCATCCTTCAGTTCCTTCTTGAGCTCAATTTTGACGTTTTCAACGCATACTTCTAATCCGATTGCTTCCGCTTCTTTGTCTTCTTCGCAATCGCCATCGTCTTCTGATGACTGGCTCCCATCAGAAGGCTCAGTTTAGAGACAGGTATCATGTTTGCCGTAGAGCATGTGACACGTGCATATAGCATATCTCACGCAACGTTAATAAATACAGCAATGTCAGAACATGCGCAAACTATTAATAAATTTCGAAGTGTCGAGATCTCGACGCCCTAATCTCGAGATCTCGAATTAGACAAAACCAATCGAGATCTCGAGATTGGATTCCCTAATTCTCAGTTAACCAGATCTCACACAATGCGATAATCTTTGGCCTAAGAAGATCTGCTACTAGAGATAGATCATCATACTTTGGACGTAAGGATTGTACATTTGCCAAAAGCACATGTGGAGCAAATTGAGAATTAAAAGCGCTTACTGAAAATTTTGTAACTCTTTACGTTCAATAATCTTCTTGCGGTATATAACTACATCCTGGCCTGAATCCCTCTTCATTTGCAATTCGTCTCTCAAAGCCTTCATTTCTCTTCTTTGCATATTCGTCAGATCACTATTTAGGTACACACCCTTATATGTATTCGATTGTCGCAGATTTTTGGGCACTTTTCGGGTTCCCCCCCCCCACATTTTTTCTTGAATGAAAACAAGCCGGTAATCAAAACAGTTAAGCTTCTGACAAGATGGGCTTCAGTGCTATTGTGCTGACTCATTCCTGATCTCAACCGTGCTATTCCCTATTCGCTATTCGTTGTCGCTTAGTACTATTGTGCTCGCTCATTGCCATCATTGCTGACTGCATGCATAGTAACTCGGGTCAGTCGGGATGAATCTCTTCCGCTTAGAGCACGAACTTCACGACAAGCCGTCTGCAATTGCATTCCTACAAAGTCGTGGTTTGCTTCACAGTAGCCGATCCTGTAATAATGGTCATCCAATGGTTTTATCAAAAATTGAACTTGGAAAGTCTTGTTTTTATTCTACAAGAAAATGTGGGGGGGGGAAACCCGAAAAGTGCCGATTTTTGGCATGTTTGAGAGCTTTTAGCTTCGTCCCATAGTTATTGAATCGCAGTTAAATTAGTCTTGGTCTTGTGGAATTCAACCTACCAATGCGTCTGAAGGAAAATGACTTTTGGTCAGCGATGTTCACCTCACTCAACAGGGTATTGATTTTGTTTTCGTCATTCCTGTTCCTAGTCTCCAAGTCTCCACAATCAACCTCATTCAATCCAGCAATGATGACATTATTTCTTCGACTTACTATTTGCTCCACTTCCTCCATCATATCTTTTTCAATTCTTGAGTTGTTGTGTTTCATTATTTCAATCTCATTTCTTAAAAAACTGCATTCTGATTGACGGTTCTGACTATTTATCAAAGAAGATATGGTTTTCTGCATCGAGTCAAAGTGGAGAGTGAATTTTGCTTCCAAAATGTTCTCAAAGTCTTCCGTGGTGAGAGAATTCAGAAAACTAGAGTTTGAAGTGCTTTCTCTTTTATCTAGATCAATGGACTGAAAACTACTGACAGCATCACGCAACGCACTTGTAAGTTGATCTTTATTGAGTTGCTTAATACAAGATGTTGATATTCTTCTAACATTCGCAAATGTGACAGGTGTGTTGTCTTTGGAACTCATGTTATTGTGACAAAATAAATTCCGGAATTGAACGTGGAACCCTCAGACGTCACTCTAACAGCTTAACCACTGCGCCACTCTCCACGTCTACTGTGACTGCCAATTCAGTATCTTGAACTTATAGGTCTTTAAATTTGGCTGATTCTCGTGACCTATGCAGTGACGTGAAAATGCGATTTCTACACTCCACAAGCACGCACAATGCAGACAGCCAAGATGAGACACTGAGAAGTAATCACTGGTGCCGACGAACGAAGAGCAATTTCTCCAGATTATAAGAAAACGATGATGATATCACACAAATGAATGCGAAGATGATGTAGATGATCACACAAGGACTCTGATGATATAAATTTCCACAGAAATGGCAACCGAAGAACGATGAAATTCTGCAATATATCTCGTCTGTTACCCGACACAATTAACCAACCGACCGTCACGATGTCACAGACTGTATTTGTAGCTGAAACTGGTCGTTCATTAACCACTAGGGTGTGGGTGAACAGAAAAGGGATTGAAGAATCATAATTGGAATAATGCTATGTATGTTCATTCCATCGATTGTGATCATTCTTTTAATTATGACGATTCTAAAATAATTTTTAAATGTAATGATGTCCATACTAGAAAAGTTGTAGAAAGTTCGTTTATTAGATTTTATCAGCAACAGACGGTCTATCTAAATCCTGGCCTGTCTCATGTAAACAAACACGTGGCCCAACTGGTTGTTCGTGGGGTCGGTCAACGCGTGCATTGTGATAGGAGTCCATCCTTGCCTTCATATGTGTAGTGAATCATCTCTATTGCATCATCCATTTAACTGTTTCATGTCCCCTCGTATTTTCATTCCCATGATTATGCTCGCTGCATGACGAGTGAAAGCTCGGGATAAACTTTTTCTTTCCTAATCATTGTGGTTTTTATTTTTGAATGCTGTCTATAGTTACAAGATGACCGGGAAAGTCTGATTGATTCTTAATTATGTCATAACCAGTTGGTCTACACATATTGTGAATTCTAGAATTCAAAAGACATCAATTCACTTCACCGGAGCTATTGATCTAGGCTATATTGTTGTCATGATATTCAATGATATGAAAGCAAACTGGAGATGACTATCAAACATATCATGCATGTATGATGTTTTCTATTAAAACTTAAGCATTATGCATTCGCATAATATTCACATAGCCTACTGCAGTAGATGTATATACCAATATCCAAATAATCAAATAAAATATCAAATAGTCCTCCATCAATTCTCGGGCATTCAACAAATGATTATTTGGGTGCTATATCATTTTTTCGGGCATTTCGGGCGTCCGTAGAGAACGATTTGATGTGATTGCAGCAATCGCAATGCAACATCTGAAAGTAGCATCGTACTAAAGTGTGTTTCAGTAATTATAGAATGATCTCGCGTCTAAAGGAGATTTGAGGCCATCATTCATGCGCTCATTAGAGGCAGTCAAGGATTTTAAGACTGAAAAATGGATGGGGAGCTGTAATCACATGTTGAATTTATCAAAAAACAGATTTTGTTTGAAGAAAAATAATTCATCGTTTTGTTAGACAAGAAAAGTGCATATACACGGATAAACTTAGTGAACTTCCGCTAAATCTCACGCGTCTTGCTACACCACACACACCGTCTGCTTCGAAGCAGTGGCGTCATTTAGGAGGGGCAAGGGGGGGCCTTGGCCCCCCCTAAGGTTTTAGTGGTTTAGATAATAATTTTAAAAAAATATTTAATTAGGAATCGAACGAAGCATTATTTATGTTAGAGATGTTGCAGATACAGCGATAGGGTCTAATTGACAAATTATTCCCATTTCTCCTATCGGTCACTATTACGTCCTGCAGTATTACCTTTATTCAATATCGAGTGTCAAATTTCACATCAAAGCTAAAAAATGAAATCCAACAGCTTGGATCGTCAATCGGACTAGAAAACGTGTCGAAACAGATAAAACGAAAGCAAACTCCTTCCAAAAAATTACTCGATTTTTATGTTTTATCTTCAACCGGAGCAAGAAGATGTGAAGTCGAGAATCAGTCAGAGTGTGCTCCAGTCTTCTTCGTTGCTATCGACAGATTTGTGTCTGAACTCAATCGCCGATTCTTTTTGAATACACAAGCATTCACCGCCCAGAGCATTTTCGACCAAAGCTCTATGAATTTTCTCTCGGAAGAAAAATCAATCGAATTGATAAAAGCTTATCCACATTGCGATATTGACGCAGTTGCTCTCAGTGCTGAGCTTATTACAGCAAGAGAAGTAATCATAAGCCAAAATGAGGAATGCACGGATATACTTTCAATTTTTGCAGTTTTGAATCAATTGCCCATTGGTTTTAAACAACTTTTAAAGCTGATGAAACTTATCATTGCTTTACCAGTTACAACTGTGTCGAATGAGAGACACTTCTCAAGCATGAAAAGAGTGAAGGATTTTTTGAGAAATTCTATGGGAGACGAACGTTTGAGTGATCTACTTATCATGGCCTGCTTAAACGAGGAATGCAAAGTTGTTAACGTCGACGAAGTTATCGCCGAATTCGCCAGTAGAAAAGACAGGCGATATTCCTTGTTTTTAATACTAACGTAACATGTATATATACATTTAGTTTGAACATTTTTTTTCGGTTTAATATCGTGTCCTTAACTCCTTACGGAATTATAAGTATTTGTCATTCATAATTTAGTTTTTTGGTAATTATTCATCATACAATTATTCGCCCCCCCCTAATAATTTTCTGAAATGACGCCACTGCTTCGAAGACTGTCGTTCAAATAAGTGACCTCTTCCTTATACACAGCAAGCTGCCTGTGTCGGTTCACTAGAAGACTACAACAACGCAATTCATTTACTTTCATAATCTTACACATGTACTTTTATGTCTAACACATGTACATGATAGCAATATTTTTTAACCGGATCTATACCTCAAGAATTTTAATCTTATGCAACGAAGGTGCAGTTTCAGATATCTATGATTTTCAGGACTGTAAGCAGTGGCACTGGTAGAAGAAATGGCAAAATTAACCAAGAAAGACAAAACTCGTTTACATAGGCTCACTAAGTGAACTGACCCTAGACACACACTGCTGGAGACACAAGACACACACTGGAATCCATAACATCGGTCAACTTAATCACTTCACCCTATTAAATGCAAAGTAAGCGGTCCACTAAATTATAGATAAATGAAAATGTATTGGAAACGGCATAGGTTCGGTTGAGAGATGTTGCGATGTTTTGCACGCACAATGGAACGCGTGCGTCCGTGTGTGCAGTAGTGTGTGTCTAGTGTCCATCCACTTAGTGAACAAGTATATATACGCCTTTAGAGAGGAAACGTGGTGTCAGTGTGTGGGGAAGTACATGACAATGCACATTAGACTAAAACTTCAAAGCAGCAATGAAACTGTTCGACATTAAGCTCTTTGTTTTGCATTTAGACAAACAAAAATTGACTTGAGAACTCTATAAGAACACAATATATGAAATGCAGCACATTACTTTTGCTTAATTGTTCATAATAATTTCTTAGCCTTTTCAGAGACTTAATTTCCTAGCTAATCAAAGTTCACAAATAAAAAATCTAATTACTAAATGATTTCTCATTCAAAAGCGCTTTTCTGGAATAAACACATTGAAATCCTTTTTTTTACCTACAATCATAACTCATGTAAATCAAATGTCGCTGGAAGTTTTCAATTTATCATAGAATGACACAATCATGTGATATAGTGTAATGATGTTTTGGAAGCTGACATTCGAAAAACTACTAAAATTTTGAAAACTGTTCAAATAAATTGAACAGGGCTCATTTTAAAGGAAAATTAATAAATGAACATTTCTTAGCCTCTGATTTAAATAACCATTGTATTTCTACAAAACTCATCGCCCTCGACAGAGATTTACCCTGAAAAAATACCATTTTCGTATCCTCGCCTTTCGGAGGTGCGTATACATGCGAGAACAGCTCTCTCGATTGAAATATGTGAAAACTGTCATCGTACAAGAATTACAGACAAAAATTTGAAAAACACTGCATATCGCAACATCGAAGTGAACAAATGACATTGCCATGCTGTCTGCAGCTCATCAATCCCAGAAAAGTAATTGATTTCAAGGTTTTCTATGAGATTTCATATAAACTCTTTATATTCAAACAGTTATCCTAAATATTTAAATAAAGCCAGGTTTCTTATAAAATTTACAGGAAAAAATATAATGGATCTTTGATTTTATATTATTATCTAAAAATCCAAAAATATTTATAAATAGTACACTATACTTGTTTTTTACTAATGAATTTAAGAGGTGAAAATTAACAATTAGCATTCAATTAAGTACTTCTAGAGTTCGATGAGGCCCGGCTCGACTTCTGCGGTGGTCATCCCTGTTTTACATCATGTGCTATTTTATGGTTAACCATTTTCTGTTGAAGCTGCGTAAATCGGTCGTTTTTCAATGCAACTTGAAATTGAGCTTAGTAAAAGAGTATTCATATTTTACCTGCTTGATTGCCTCGTCATACTTGAAAGCTTGTCGATACCTGAAAGATGAACAGTTGTACTTTGATAAGTTTTCGTGTTTTTGTACAGAGTGATATTTTACCTTCGAACGCTTTCATGCGTTGATAAAATGTCCAACAAAATAGGTCTCCAGTTGGCCCATCCTTGAAAGTAATTGAATTCACCAATGTACGATAGCAACATTTCTAGCATTCCGATCTCATCTCGCCACATCTGAAAGGTTATTATGAAATGTTTATAGCAACATTTATCAATATTCGATCACGTTAAGCATGTGAGCTTACTTCGCCAATGAAATCCAAAAAGGACCCTAGTAAAATCATTTATAACGAAATTAAGGAAAAATACTCGCAAATTAACTTTCGAGAAATTAAAGAATTAAAATTAATCAAAGTGCTGTTCATTCTATCGTAGTAGGTCATAGCATCAAAGTCACTATTGAAAAGAGAAATCACAAAAGCCATGTAAAATGATTCCAGTTGTCTTGTTGCACTTGTTTTCCTTCAAAAAATTTTAATTGTTGCTGGATGTCTGATGCAGTGTACAGAATATATCTTATCACAAAATCTTTACATTGTGCAGTCAATGAAGGGATGAGAACACTGGCAGTGTGTAAAAGAAGAAGTGAGTTTTTCTTAAAACACAATTGTCTATTTAGCATCATATTTAAGACACGTTTTGTAAATGTGATTACAGCCACGATTTGAAAACATGCTCAAAAGCAATATTTTACAGCCATGATACCTTCCATGCTTATAACAGGGTTTCTAAATCACTTTCAAAAGCGTAATTTTGAAACCATGTTAGAAAGCCCGTTTATAAAAGCATTGTGCTAAATAAGGCATTGCGTTCAAGCGACACATGACACCCTCTGTTTAAACATGCAGCCAAATACGTAGTAAGTTTGTCGATGCTGAGAGATGTGAACTACACCTGCTGATTATTTCTGATGTTGTATGAAATGGCAAATACTCAGGTCTACTCCCGTCATTCAATTGAGTATGCAACTCTACAGTAAATCATTCTATTTACAACAACAAACAGTGAATAACTATTACTAGTGACAAATAGCATAGGCGACATGTGAACAGTGTGTTAAAAACAGCATTTGCTGAATCAGGGAGATGGCTGAATGCCTGCAGAAATCAGCATAATATGCTAATTGCGAATCTCAAATTTCCTTGGTAGCTTCCAAGCACTAACATGTGGAATGCGTGTGATGAAAATTACGCAGCATAATAATAGACTTTATTCAGCATCCAAGTATAGATAAAGAAATACAAAAATCAGTAATAAATGCGTAATAATATCAATAATCTAAAACGCAAGGGTTCCTCATAACTCAGGACAGTCACTATAGTGTCACTGATTCCACCCGGTTAATATTTTGAACAGAATTGCTGACGAGGCGCTTTAAAAAATGGATGATTGATCCTGCGAAATCAGCAGCATGGATTAAAATGATAACCGCGCAAACTGGTTGGCATCAGTGCTGCATTACAAATGAGATTTAGCATTAGCCGCCGAAGTCTATGATTGCTGACAAGCATGCTTTTGAAATAACGGAGCAATTTCAGTCTTGAACATTCCGACCCTAGCAAGATGTTTAGTGTCTTTATATGAGCTGCAATCAACAGTGCTCTATAAAATGAGCTGCAACACATTTTCTATTTTCGATGAAAGTATGCATGCAGTTATAAATTTCACTTCATCTTAAATCATAAATGTCATGTAAAAAGTTATAATCAGTTTGTTTGACGAATATTAAATTGAATGTGGCAAAAAATAGACAAATAATAAAAAATAATGAAATGTGAACAATATACCATGAAAAATTATTCCCCCTTGCAAAATTTATACATAAATAAAGCCACTAAATTCCTTTTAAGACAATCAAAACTATTACTTTGCTTGCACAATGCATTTCGTCCACTCTTATTCAAGTGCAAACATTGGACTGAATATAAATTTAAAATCATATACTTAAAGAGTAATTATAGGTTGCCATAAGTGCCATATTTTGTCCTTGATAGCAAGTGAATTGACAAAATCTTTTAAAGAAACCGGTCTTCACTTGCAACGCTTAATGGTTGTTTTTGCTTCAGGCATTAGTGAGACGGAGAGAAGAGTCCTCAGGCTTTTTGCCTTACTTTTGAACTAAATCTATGAACAAAGCTGAGAGCATGCAAACCTATCAGACTTAGAGATATGAAATAACAACAATTGATGAATTTGCCTAGATATTAAAAGAAGGAAAAAAGACTTGAAAACTACCAAGGTAGATAAAGGGTTGGCACAAAATCTTTTTTCTGGCAAAGATCGGGATTTTTACGTAAGATAGCGAGAGACTTGAGAATCCCTGATGTCCGCCTGTTGCTCATGTGGTACATGATATTAAAATTATTGATTGTTGATTGTCTCTCGCTATTGCGGGCTTGCCAATGTCTAGCAATGCTACTTGCTGGAATTGCTGCAGACCTCGGTGGACACTTTAAAGGGTTGGCTGTACTCTCTGGCTATAACTCTCTCATTCAGACATCTCGCCGTCTTCCCAACGTATGTACTTGCTTCCACAGGTTCAATGAAAATTGGTAAATAACATTTAATGTGGAGAAGAGCGACAATCTGTCATTCAGAGAGCGTATCGGAATATAGAGTATCGTGCAATATAGAGAATATAGAGAATCGTGGAATATAGAGAATCGGAGCATATAGAGTATCGTGATAATTACTGTCAAACGAGCACATGAAAACATATTAAATGCTTTGATGAAACTGCTTATGACGGTAAACGCACTTTTGTCACCAATGAATTGAAGTCGTATGATAAGAATATTTGTTTCTTTTCTGGTCCGTGAACAATCTGAACATCTTTTACTATCAACTCTTTTACTGAATTTTTGTCAAAAAATGTCTCAGGATATCCATTTGCTGTAGGTGTTCTTTTGATAAAGTCAATTTGTTCTTTCAACGAATCATAGCATCTGATTTTAAAGCTTGTATTCAGTCCAGTGTTTGCACTTGAAAAAGAGTGGACGAAATGAATTGTGCAAGGTAACGGTTTTGTCTTAAAATGGATTTAGTGGCCTTATTTATAAACAACATATCAAGCAAACGACTTGTATACTACCTGCGAGCCGTCATCGGTGATGCCAATTGTCAAAGCTAACTGTCCGCGCTTCAGGAATTATTCTGAACTTGCCATTAAACAGTTTTAAACACTATAACTAACATCTTTGGTACTTCTGGACTATATTCCCCTCGCTTTCAAATATTTCTGAAATCCGTAGAAATAAATCAATCGTCACAAAACGCAAAGCACACGTAGGTGAGGATATTTTCTACACATGCCAAAATTTATGTAAATCGAGCAATTACTTTTTGAATTAGAGACGACTTGAAGTGTCAGCATTCGACTTGAGGTGTCTTGATGCAGAGCATTCGAACTTTTGAGTGTGTGAGTAATCGAACGAGATTTCGTTCCGCTCACTGGTCAACGGGTGAACTGAGCGAACGGGGTTTTCTAGTAACTGCCGTTGAACTGAACTGAACTAAGATTTTGCCGTTTATGAACTGAAGAACCAACTGAACCAAAGTTTATCAAATTTCTACATCAACTAGCGGAAAGTGTGTTCTCATATTGTCACTTCGCCATTCACATGCGAAAATCAAGTCGTCTCCGTTATGCTAGAACTGATAGGAGGCATTGGTCGATGACACATCAGCTTAAGACTTTTTTCGTTTTCGTGAAGTTCTGTGAATGCATTCGATATTTATGTCAAAAAGTAGAGTGCGTCAATATATTTGACAGTTTTAGGCAGAACAATTCCTGCAAGTCTTGAAGGAAAAGTTGAGATCTTCTTGTGCTCCTTTAGCTGAGATGTCATGTTTTTATTCAATTTTCAGCGGCATGATTTTATGATTCACAAGGAGTCATTTCTTGAATCTGAATAGTAATGTGGACCCATTTACATACATCTTTTGAAGTTCATTGTGATCAGTTTCTTTGAATACGATGTTTGCTCTTTCAGTGGCAGTTTGTGATATGATCACGCTGAAGAAAATAATCTTGTTGTAATAAGGCTGAGCTTTACAGTAATGGTCCATCGAATTGCTAATTTAGCAAACCATATCATCTCTCCAAGTTGTCATATGGAGGATTTGTGGAATTTCTTTATTCTGTATTGCCATCATGATCGGTCAAATTCGTATGCATTTCTCCAAAAGTGTAAACATTTGCATATCTCACGAGTGGTGCTGGTTCTCGACTCATGTTCATTTAATGAAATCGAAACTGTATACACATTGGGGATTTAATAAATGCTGAGTTACTGCTCTACCTAATATACCTACTCTATGCTCTTGACTGCTTTTCTCATAATATCTCGTCAATGCGCAGCATGTTCAGTTAGATCAACTTCACTATTAGTCCATATTGCCGCTTGCATGATGCCGGTCGACTCTTTTAAAAAAGTAAATGATGATGAAGATTTCACGGGGTCAATTATTGCTGGATCTACGATCTTGACGGGTGATTCGATGAGACGGTGTCTAGGACTTCTCTTCCAAGCACCGCCGCGGTAAAAACCTTTTGAATGGTGTCACGCAGGATACCATACTTATCTTCACAGCCGTCAACTACTTGCTGAAGGTAAGGCAACTCACAAGAGAGAGAATGTAGGCCTGCAAAGGCAGCATAAGCAGATTGAGGATAAGATCTGTCAGCTTCAGCCGATCGTTTCATACTATGGACCCATTCATTCACTTTCATCGAGATCTTCTGACGAGCGCCTTCAGAATTTCCAATATATCCTCCAAGGAAACGACTCACTAACACGACCTCCACGTTCTAATCACTGAACATATCCAATAAACTTACATGTGCATACATGAAACCTACATGTACTCAAAACTATTTTTTAGTATTCTAATGAAAGAAAATACATTGTAATTTTCAGGAATTTTGACTCATGATTCCGCTTAGATTCAATGACAGCTTGACCTGTCTTGGCATTTTCAATGGAACAAGTTCATAGAGTGAATGAGGAGACATCAGCGTCAGCATAAATTTTCACAGTTCATTATTTTTTTTCCATGCAGAAAATGTACATGCATTTTAGCAAGCATTTTTTCCATGAATATTACCGCGCCTCCTCAAGTTGGCAACAAGATCTGCTGCGGTCTGATGAAGTTGTTGAGAATGTTTTTAAATTTAGAGTCATCAAATCAAGTTTTTCAACTTAATGACGTATGTTTTCTTATGAATTCACAAAGCCTCTAACCTTCATTTAGAAAAGTGAATATCTATATTCAAATTTTGATCATTATCTTGTGCGTTGCTACCATTGATATATCAAAATGTCCATGTCCAACACTTATGATGACAGAAAGCAAAAATTGTACGAGATTACGTTGTAATTCCTTGTTTTTCGAGTCAGATAGAAATCAGAAAAATCGCCTCCTTGAAAAAGTAACCAAAGTCTAGAAGTCTTGAAAAGTTATGAAAAGTCGACACCAATTAACACTCACATTTCTTCTATTGGTAAATTTAGAGGTGAGAATTCTTCGACTTCATTTTCAAATTGGGGATAATAGTTGCCATTTTAATTACTTCCACGGTCAATTTAGCAATAGTTCAATAGGTTGTCTCTTGACAAAGCAATATAGGCCTACTTGTAATGGTGACGATGCGAGAGCATAATTGATGTTGAATCTGGCTTCAAATGCAAATTAAATATCTCTGAGATACTCATTTAGACACTCTACTTCGCCTATTTTGTAGCATTCTAGCACTTCTACAGATGTGAACATGAAGAGTTCAACAATAAGCAAAACAGATTGCTTTGAAAATGAGAAAATGTTGAAGGACACAATAAAAATAATAATGATTGATAATGTGACGTATTGGATTTTAATGGGTTACTCAATACGGTCGATGAACGCAAGTGTCTTATCTGCGTGAAATTCGGCAAGTCCATTATCACAAGTATGTCATCTCGCAAAGTGAGCGGAAGAGAACTGAACGAACTGACATTTTCAATGAACAGAACGATGAAAGCAAAATTAAGGTGAACGGCGAACTGAGCGAACTGAAAAAATGGCCTCGTTCGAATGCACTGATCTTGATCTGACGACACAAGATTAACAAAGTAATTTCGCGACAACTCGTGAATTGATAATGACCAGGCCACATCATTCACTCTAATATACTTAACTTTAGAAAGGTGTGTTTTGAGAGACGAGACGAGGATGAAACAAGGAGGGAGAGAAAACAATGCACACACGAGAAACAATAAAGCGTCGAACAGAAGCAGTCAGAGCAGCTGCAGACATCGCTACAGTTCACGTTATCGTCTCTAATTCAAAAAGTACTTGTCCGATTTATGTAAATTTTTGTGTATGGGTAGAAAATATACTCAAGTACGTGTACCTCAAGTTTTGTGACCATTGACACATTTTTTCAGATTTTAGACAATTTTGAAAACATGGAGGAGACAACCCATAAGTACTGCATCTTTTTGCATTGATGCAACTGCTACGTAGGCAGCACGATGACCGAATGATGGATGGAAATTATGTTTAGAACTGACGCAGCGAAGATCCTTACGGGATGAGTAAAAATAAGAAATTGGCGTCAATAGACGCTCTTTCATTGATGTTGACAATCGTTAGAGGTTGACAATCATCCACTCTCAAACAATTTTCTGTGCTCTAGCATGGGCAAAAATACTTCAATTTCAATATCAAATACTGCTTGGATGCACAATAGATTAGAATGAAGGACTGTAATAAAAGGTGTAAGTATATGTTAACTACACCTACGAGAAATCAATTAGATGAGTAAAAAAGTAGACATAGTTATGTGATCTACATCATGAATTAGTTTCGTTGATTTCAAAAAAGTATCATGCCTGCTGTTTGTATTGCTGTTAAAAGAATATCACAGGAGTGACTATGCAGAACAATTAGCACAATATCACATCGATCAATTGGAAAAGTTTTTTTGAGTGCTGAGTTTATTTGATATTTCCATTAAAAGTACATCTTATATTAGCCATTTAGGAAGTTAAGACTACTACATGAGTACAGTATTCTTA
Source organism: Prostheceraeus crozeri (assembly GCA_907163375.1). Classification (NCBI taxonomy): domain Eukaryota; kingdom Metazoa; phylum Platyhelminthes; order Polycladida; family Euryleptidae; genus Prostheceraeus; species Prostheceraeus crozeri. Next base: position 49,025 of record CAJQUW010016240.1, read on the forward strand.
TACCAACTACAGCACGCTTTGACGAAATTAATACTGAAAGTACACATTGTTCAGAAGGATCATCTTTTATTAAATTGGAAACAGCTTTCAGTGATTTTTGCTAACTCACTAGTACAGAATGACTTTGATATCATGTTGCTGTATGCTTTAAATTATTTGAAAAATGTCCTATCATGACGCACGAAAAGTATCTATGCTATTTCGCCAGTATGGTCTTTTCAAATAAAATATATTTTGTATATATTCTATGAAAATAGAATTTCTATTTCAATGAAATACCCATATAATTTTTGTGCATCGAAAGACTACGTAGCAATATTTAATTAATTTTAAATCACAAGAACACAAATAATTATAAACTGTATCTTCATTTCTAATGATATTTATTGTATTGATTTCCTGAAAAATATATGAAGCTAGATATTTTGTTATGATGACTTGATTAGAAAGACATTTACTTCATTGAATTTCACACAATTCGGAGTCATCAGTTTGTATCTTTTGACACTGCATCTTTTGGATGATGCACAACGTTCATCTTATCAGTTCTGAAATAATTGAGCTCATCTCCGTCGATAGTGATATATCGAAATGACACCGGTTTGATTTATATATTCAAAATAACATGATCACATTCAATTATCTGATATAAATAGTGAATTTAGCAATCTATCAAAACATTGTGGCATCGTTTCACCCACGCACGGACATTTTAGTATTGAAATACTTACCTTAAATGAAAAATAATTAAATTAGTAAATTTATTTCTGACTTGCCAGATTTCTTACTGCATAAACCATGATCAATGCAAAGAGAGAAAAATTGATTGATATAAATTCTGGAAATTGTCAATTTCTAAATTTACATTTGTTTACACCAAACTTAACTTTTAAACTTGGCAGTCAATTAAATTTAAATAATGCTAGCTTTCAATTTGTTGCATGCGTTTATCATCGAACTCAGTTTTTGGTAAATCTTCTGCAACATCAATTAAGGAATTAAAGAACGAAAAACATACTTACAGTTGGAGGTAAATATTCAGTAGACTACGTCAGTAAATTCGTCAATTGCTACAATCAACAGAGAACTTTTGAAATCAAAAAGAAAAATATCACTGCAATAACTGTTCGACGTCAAATACAAAATTCGAATTTTACCGATGCTGACTGTGTAGGAAAGTATAGCGTAGAATACTATGATATCTTCATAACAGTGTGTCATTCAGTTTGTCAGATTCATGTAGCTATCAGTGATCAAAACAAGTACGCTAACAACGACTCTACAAATTACCTTACAGATGGTAATACGCTCAGACCATAGAGGTAGGACTGTCAGCTACCTTTGCAATCTTTTTGATTTCCGACCTCTATGACTCAGGCATTTGAATGTCTATGACAGAAAATAATAACATTCAATGACATCATACATCCATCGGACAGCTATTAGACTTCTACAGTGCATAGCTATTGCACGCATTCCAAAGTATTTGAATGCCATGTACTTTAGAAGACAGCTATCTATAGATATCAACAGTAGCCTATGCATCTGATCTCATTGTCGAGATAGGAAGGCGCATTACTGAGCGGACGCATGATAAACGGGAGACGACGTAGCTATGGGAACGTCTATTACACTATCCAATGACTTTGTGCCTAGAAATGCGGCCTCTGGCTGCGTATGCCTGAAAATGCGGCGGTAGCTGCCAATTTTTTCCAAAATAGAAATCTTTATTTCAGATAAAAATGTATGCATCATAAGTTGAGAAGATCAGGAAAGTTAGCAATACCTTGAATATAAGAAAAGACACTAGGATATTCTTTAAATGAAGCTCCAAAGTCAATCCCTCCAATTAGCAGCTCTCTTCTCCCAATTGAAATTTCGCACCTGCAATTAACAGCACGTGGTTTGCTTTCACCAGCTTAACACTCAGTCGGGTATGGATGGCGTTAGGTACCCGTACCTCGCATGATTTAGCACCTTTTGCACAGGCTGGCAAGCTTGTCAAAAATGTTCTCTGCATGCCACCTGGAGTCGGAGTCCAATCAACCCCCGAAGTCGGAGTCCTATCAAAATGATAGGACTCCAGATCTCTGGGGCTTCGATGCACCATTCCCGATATGCTGAGACGACCATCGGCACACAGATCCAAGTTTAAGATATGCATTTCTTATCATTCTTTTGATGTTTACCTTCGGCCGCCGTTGCCACCGCTGATGCTGCTTTGATACTCGTTTGAAAAATTGATTGCTGATTTCGCGGATGCGTAGCAGTAAAATCAGGGGCTGTGTAAATCCATTTTATGCTTATAACAACATTTGTCAAAAAGCGTGTCTTTCAGCTGTAAAATCCTTATTTCTGAACCGATTTTCATAGTTTTTTTCATCTTGGTCCTTCGGATTTCCTCTTCTCGAGCATGATAAATTAAAATCTTGAAAATCTTAGCTCGAGGCAGAAAAAGTATCAAAAAAGTCTGTCTCGAGCATAGGAGCTCTATCTACGGGAAGAAATTTCATTGTGATCTACTTAAATTATACATATAAATTTATGCAGCATGTGAAAGCGAATGAACCGTACTTTCAATCAGACTATAATTCAAGATTGCATTTACATTAATTTGGGAATTTTTTCAATTAGCCTTTGTCCCCCAAAATTGTCTTTTGACAGATATAATTTTCTTGTCTTCTGACCGATGTACATTTCTCAACTTAGAGATGATGTTTTTACTTTCTTTATGTGACGAAATACATCATTTGTGTGTCTAGATGTTGCATAAAAAGGAAAAAAATCAACTATGGATCATCACAATTGAGCAACTGTGAATTTATAACAATGTCCTGTATTTTTCGACCTAACTTCTTGATTTTTCTCAAAATTTCAATTTAATGCTGAAACCACATTTTTTATCCGTATTTCATGAAAACTCACGGAATTATCAGGAGCCATAATGTAATCATGCATGCGAAATTTCTTTTTATAAGACTAATTGTCATTTTCAAAATCTCGTAAAACGGCCAAAATGTCCGCCGTCAGAAAATAATTGGTCAGAGGACACAGTACAAATACAATAGCTTGTACAAATACTCATTTGGTGTGGTCGCCACCATGATTTTTGAGTTCATCATGAAAAATTGACTATATAAGCAAATTTTCAAGGAAAACGAAGTTGAAATATTGAAAAGACAAAATTTGCACAAAATATTGTTACCGGTATGTAAAATGAATTTACCCGGCTATGTCTCGTCCTACTCAATTGGGTACTATCAGCCGGTCGGGAATTGTCGTGATCACATTTTGCACCTTTTCCAGTTGAAGTTTAGAAGTGCCTGTCGAGCATAATCAATAATAGTATTTCGAAGGATGTTGAGTAACAGATTGTATCCTCTTCTACACGTTAAAGCATGGTGTCCAAAAACGTTTTGAACAGTTTCAGGTCATCTCACATACGTCTTGTTTGCTGGCATGCCCGCTAAATCTAGCTTGATGCACTACCGATTGATTTTGTATAATTTACCATATTCATATAATACTGACCTCCAATCTATGATCGGCAATGATATCATTTTATTTTCAAAATGATTTAAAAAGTAGAATAATATGATATAAAATGACATCATTTTATAGCATTTTATTTTTTCATAATGAAAAGATACCATTTTTTTAGTGAAATGTACGTATGCCCAAACCGTAAATAGATTTAGTCACACGAATTTTTCGATTTTTACACTGCCACCATGCTACTTTTACTTCTCTTGACAATGACATTGAAATTAGATTGCATGCAGCATCCATATATTCCAAAAAATGCAAGATCGAAGAAAGCAGTTTAGTCATACAAATCTTCTTGTATATCAAACTTAGGTAGGGCCTATGGCCTATACATTAAACATATGTCTAATGTATAGGCCATAGACCCTACCTAAGTATCGCAAGTTTTGATTTTAGCTTTATACACTCGAATTACAAATATACATACAATATGCAGTTGGTTAGGCCAACAGGACCTACAGTAAAGTACGAAAAAAGGCTTAAAATATTTAGATTACAGTTGGGACTTCAAAACATCAAGACAATGTTCAATGTTTAATCATAGACCTACTGGAAGTCTGAAGTAATCAGCAATACATGAGATATATACAATGTACAATTTTGTACATGCAGAGCGGCGGTCTTAATTTACCAGAATTTTAATTATCCAAGTGCTTCAATACAAAATGCGACTAATTCATGACTAGAAAATATAATGGAACAAAAATTTTTCATGATGTCATTTTATCATTGCCGATCTTTGCTTCCAATAGCTTCAATATGCTTTGGTCTGTAAATAAGATTTATGTCTATGAAACTAATCAATCCTACAGAAATAAGTCTTCTTTTTCATTAAATGTGTGCACGTAGGAATGATTAGATCGATATGCTTACTTTTACTCCACGTTTTACGTCCTTCGATTACCAGTTCTTGAGGCTTGACAGTTGATTGACGTCTCTTATCTTTTCAACATTGTCTTTCCTTCTGCAAAGTATAGGGTTCGACAAGAAAAGTGCGTTTTTTGTAATCAACATCTATTTATCCTGACAATCATTCACATCACAGATAGTTACCATCTTCCTCTATAACTTTCTCAATATGTCACTGGAATTCATAAAACTCCTTCTGTAACTGGGTGATGGTCATTCCAGCAAGAAATTGTTCAATACATGCCTCAATTTCAGCAATTGAGTCAAAATTGCGTTGACGACGATGAACTTCAAAATTTCTGAAGACATATCGATCGAGCAAGTTGTAATCTGGTGAATAAGGGGGCTGTTTCACGAGACTCATGCCTTCGTGGTCGATCCGACGTCGAACCTGCATTGCTATATGTGGTCTTGCATTATCATGCTGGAGACACATCTCCAAACGAGGTAAATTAAGTTGCTGCTCGAACGCTGCACACATGTTTAGCAGGAATGACAAATATCGATCACCATTTATGCTTGCACCATCATGCAGCACTTCGATATGAGAGAAAGACTTTGCATAATTGAGAGCAACCATTATTAAGACCTTCCTATCGGCTATTGCCCTGCGCGATACTTGAGGTCTGTCGCCTGCGCAATCGACCCAGACTCGGTTGCATTCTTTGGGTGGGATGCTGTTGTAGTAGACCCACTTTTCGTCCACGACGACAAGTTTACTTTTGATTTGCCGACGTCGCAAGGTTTCCAAAATGCTTCTGCCACACTCAATACGTTGCTGCTTATTTCGATCACTCAGTTCATGCGGTATCCACCGACAACACAAGGATTTCTTATTCAGATGATGAGAAAGTATCCGATGAACTGACCCTCCTCAAGACCTGTCTGCACTGAAATGTCAGCACAGGATAAGTGGTTGTCATCTTCGATTAGTTCTTTCACCTCTTCGATGTTTTCATCGCAGCAGCTTGATCGTGGTCCTCCAGATCCTTCCCTTCGTGTCACCGTTTCACGTCCCTCGACGAACTCTCTTACTATTGCTTGAATTCTTCTCACTTTCATGATGTTCTTCTCACCCCAAACGTTAGCAAGCAGCTGATGAATTTTTGTTGCTGAGTAGCCATTTTGAGAAAGTGTTCGGATGAAGAAGTAGACATCACACTGCTGAAACTTCATGACTATCAGGAAAGAAAATTGGATGATTGATTAAGAGCATATCTTATGTCTGTTCAGAGATAGTCGGAAAGCACTCTAGAGAGATGACGATCGGGAATCAAAAATACCCTATGTTTATATGTATGATTCCAACATTAAAGCGTATGCAGTGTAGAGAATAATGCCATAGACATTGCCTTTGAATAAAACTTTCATGAACTTTTAAATGAACACAATCAAACACCATTAAATCCAAAAAATCAAAGGCTGTAGAAAAAACGCAGTTTTTTTGTCGAACCCTATAGATTGATTAGCTGCTTTCTTTTGCAACGTTCTTCGTTTCATCCGTCAGCACGATATCATGTGCTTAGAGGAGTTCCCAAAGGTTTTCATCTCGACATCCATCCTTGGATAGCTCGATCCATTAGTTATGAAAAGAAGCGAGGATTGAGTGCAGAACCTAGGTGCACCACTGACTCTATCTCAAAAGCGTTCAATTCCTGTAATGCATGTATGTGATCTAGTAGTTGTGTAATGCGTCATAAAAATATTTATTGTTGCATTCGATGTGTCGTCCTTTAATGTAAACAAAAAATATTCAACGATGATAGGGTATATATAGGCCATCCTATCATCGTTTAATCCGTAACTATACATTTATATGCATTTCGCCGAACAAGTCACCTCAGCAAGCAGCTAAACTACATGTACATGTACATGTAGATCTAAAAGGGGTGGGCCCAGAGTTGACATCAAGCGAAGTTTAGCATCAAAGTCAAGAACATGTTATACAGATTGACTGATAACGATTATTGCTGACTAGGAAAAATAACTTTTTGATATTCGAATAGATAACTGATAATTCAAAATAATATCAAGATAAACAAAATAATGATTTTGAACAACCTTGAGGTATTTTGGCTATCCCTTATAGTTGGACTGGGTCTAAGTCGAACAATGTAATCGAAGGGAGTGATGGGGTGCAATCGCCATAATCGCATTTTCCATAACTGGAGTGATAATTTATCTTTGCATACATTGTCAAGATTCAAATCACTGTTTTGATTCGAGCATTATTCACTAAGAAATACTCGTAAATGCGTGTACATTCATTATCGTACTTAAAAGGTCTAGCACCATCATTTTCTTCATGAAACACTTTTGATCCTTTTTGTCAGATGTCAGTTTAACACAATGATCAATCAAACCTGAATTTGAAAAAGTTAAAATTAATTTGCAAAAAATTTACAAGTTATTAGCGTGTAGTTCATAATAAATGAAATATAATAATTGTATGAGCTGATTACAAACCTTTTTAGAGAATTTTTTTATCTTGAAATTAAAACCTATATACTCGTAAATAGGGTCACAAAAAATGATTTTATGATCCATCATATTTTAAGTGTCTTTGTGTTTTTTATATATATTTGACGAGATTTGCGAATAACTTAAGACGATTTAAATCAATGTCCTCCCTGAAAGACTTCGCGATTTTAAAGAAAGCATAGTATATCACTGATAAGCCAAAATATCTCTTTAATTTGAGAAACCTTTTAGTTAGAATACATAATGATAGCATTTTAAGTTTGATTATGACTGAAAGTGGCATTTTTCGTCATTATTTCGGAATGCTTATCATTTCTTTTTTCAATTCATTTTATTACACAGTTTCACCTTTGAAGTAATAAATAGGTCATCTACATGTAGATTAAGCTAAATAAAAGAAAAAGCGAAAAGAAAGAAATGATAGATTATTATAGAGATAATAACAGAAACTAAAGTGACAATTGGAAAATGTATTACTGGTATATCGTAAAAGAAAACGAAGGTTGACACAACAACCATATTGGATGGATATAAATTACAGTAATGACATCTCATGATGATTAGGGATATTCACTCAAACATTACGTTCACTCACTCAACATACTAAACATCACTGAAAACACACAACGTCTGTTTCATCAGTGGAATAAACAGTGCTCCTACAGACGATTTTCCCAATTTTCGGACATGCCCTTTGAACTTTATGTTGGAGCAATTTGTGAAGCACTGAATTAAAAACATCTCTGAAAATAAGTTTAGTTCATCATTTGTTTGAAATTCCATCATGCCAACATCTTTGGCAGATGACATTAAGCCTATGCGATATGAAGTATGCTACAATTTGTGGATAATTTAATGGGAGTTAAATTGCCGGTAATTTAGAGTAATCTAATAATAATAGACCTATATCGGATTGACTTTCAAATTGGTAAAATCACCATATCGAATCAATACTATAGAATTGAATTTCACATTTTGAGACGTGCATGACTGTAACGGAAATTGCATGTAAATATTTTGCACACATATGATGACTAGAATAATAATAGTAGTTATAGAGTGCATAAAAGTTATTTTCCTAATCGCTTTTTCCACCATAAAATAAAAATTAGGTCTTCGGCACATCGTTTCTGAACAAAACAGACGCAAGTTTCTGGCGTTCTGATATAATTTGATAACATATTGAGCATGGTTTTTGTTGATTCAACGCGCTCTGATCTTTTCAGTTTTTGTTTCTTCCTCCATCTCAATTGTTAGAATTCCTCATCAACCTGCTTCGCTTTTTTGTTGTAGATCTTCTAACAAACTCAGCACGTCAATTATCCTCCAAAAACGGTTATCCATGCTATCCTCTGACGTCGTGGCTGACACGTCACGAGGATATTGAATTTTTGGATCTTGGGATTTAAGAGTTTCCACTTCCTCCAGCAGCTCCTTTTCAATTCGATCCTTTTAGCTTGTTCTTCCATCTGAATCTGTTGGCAAACCTTTTTCGTCTTCAGCACAGGCTTTTTCTGGAAGTATGGAATCGGGGAAAGTTCGGGTGCATGCTCCAATTTTTGCCTATCAAGGAAGATTTAGACACAACCAATGCTCTAACAGCTAGCGGGTTACATTCACATACCCGACTACAGTAGATGTATATGCTGGTTTACTACTTTTACTTATTTATCTGTATATTGGTCATTATATAAATAATTAGATAAAATATCAAATAATCCTCCATCAATTCTCGGGCATTCAACAAATCATTATTCGGTCGCAACGTAAAATTTTCGGGCGTCGATTTTAATTTTCGGCATCTCAGGCGTCCGTAGGAGCACTGAATTAAATAAGAAACAATCATTTTCAAAAATATCTTGAAGTTTGCTGCTAAACGCAATTTTAATGAGTTTAGCAAGCTTGCCATGGTAATGCTAGTGATAACCAGCAATAACACCGCAATTTCACATGAATTCTGCCACCGTGGATTCGATCATCGCTGTAACTGTACTATATGCAATGTGCATCGAGTAAACCGTTCTCGCTCTGGAAGTATTGCGAAAGTGCATTTGTCAAAATATCTATGCACTAACATTTCATCTGCCATTATATATATATATACAGAAGGGATTACATGGCGTTAAAAATTGTGGATTTTGTATCGAAAAAAGAGGAAATTCGCATTTCACAGGAAAAAACACAACTTTTTTAAAAAAAGTTTTCCTTGTTCAACCCTTCTATTGCGCACATATTTCACAAACGTCCTTTATGCACATAGGGACACAGTGTCCCATGCTTATATTTTGTCTTCAACTCACTCAATCTTCAGCAAGCATATTTTGTCTTAAAATGATTGATAAGTCTAAGCCTATACTATATACTACACCTAAAATGCTCCAGTATGTTAATGGGAAATTACTTAAATCATTAGCATAATTGTTTGCTTACAAAAATAACATGCAAGATAATATGCAACAATTCTTTATGAAGATTTTACCAAGTTATGGTGTCAACAGTTATTACACACAGTTTTGGTTGATGAATGATTTTTACACACCAACTTGTGACACAAACTCTTTTGTCTCAATCGAGTGCGCTCAGTACAAAGAGAACTCCTACCTCGATCTTCCGCTTCCAGAGGTTTGTGAGACAAACAGGGTCGCTCCATTCCAGTCGCTTGCATAGCTCTGCGATAACTACCCGAAGCTCGGGTATTTCGACTCGAATTGTTGCAAATGAGGATCAATGATTCTTTCAGCAACTTCTTGAATGTACAATCGTCAGCGGTGATTCTTCCCAGAGTTTCATTGAGGATGCTACAGAATCCAAGAGATGTAGCCATGCAGCCAAATCCTATACATTGAAAAACATTTTATTGATCCAGCGTCTTGTCTGGCTGAGGTAGAATAATAACGGACCATCTGATCGACGGCATCGACTGATCCTTTCGTGTCATTGTATCGTCTAGTATAATATCGGGTTTTGATGTTTCCAATTGAGACTTGCATCATGATGAACAGAAGAGAAAAGGTTCACGACCTTTCCCTTCTTCGGGACGTATGAACACAATGCAAAATGAGTTTGGAAAGCAAAAATAGAGCTATTCACTTCACGACGAGTGTTCTCCATCATTTGTGGAAGAATAATCATTCGCACGGACGGTCCCTATCATTGTGATATCTTGGTCTAAAAGTGCAGTGGCCAAATTGATAGACGGAAAATGTAATATGCTGTCACTTTTCGTCCAGATTTGAAAAGCGGATAAATTGTATCAAATCAAGGACAACGCGCTGAGCAAAACCACATATGGGCAAATTACCTTGTCTTCGAAGCTACACTTGTGCATTGAAACAATGGCCGATTCGACCATCCACAATTTGATTCCGTACTTTTTTTGGCTTCGATGGCATGTATACACGAAATGCACATTTACCCCTAATCTTTCGTCGACGGTAGCATCTAATAAAATCGATGTAAAGCTGAAAGCAGAATAGATAGCAACTTAATAATTCACTGAAAAATTCAACATATTGATAAAATAAAAGTCACGGGAGTATTTTGGTTAAAGTTTGTTATTCAGAAAAATGACACTTAATGTTGAGTGGGACACCGTTTCCCTATGTGCGCAATGGAAGAGTTAAAACATATTTTAGATATTCGTAAAGCAGCGAAGAAAACTTCGGCACCTTGCGCTTTCTGAGGTCGTCTATTTCCCCTTCTAAATGAATTATCCCGGCATGGTCAATTCCGAAGTGTAGGCCTAATTAATGTATGTTCAAAGACGACTGGTGGATCTAATGAGTCTTCACACTGTTTTCATGCTTTCGTAAATTATGTTTTCGAGATATCGCCTGTCACAATCATATCTCTATCCTTCGCATACACCTTGACATACCCAAGCAATGGGTAAAAAGATTCATACTGGACTTGATTCGATATGTGCATTTTACAACACGTACTGTACTTTCCTATCATATTTCTATTCTCTAGAGAATTTTGCTCAGAAGTTACTAATTACTCAAACTATGCAAATCAAGAAGTAGTACCTTCATACCACACTATTTCTGCAGAAATGACAAACTTTCTAGCGCACATGCGGAGAACAAGAAATAAAAACAACAATTTCGATTCAGATCTCTTGTTTATCAGGTGTCACCACCCCCGTCAAATCAATGGCATATACATGACATTCACAACAATGTGAAAGGCGGCATAGAAGGCGCTATTTGAATCCAACCACATCATCACAACCATATACCGACACAATATCGTAACGATTAACCGAAAACAGACTAGTGTGAATCCCAAACAATTTACAAATGTACACAACAGTAAATTTCATTTTCAAATATACATTATCTTGAACTTGTCCATATTCTTTCAAACACAGTGTTCGCCAAACGATAGCCACCATACAGAAACAATCCAAACAATGCGTAACGAAGTCCCCGCTTGATATACACGCCCGTACGACTGGGCTCTGGTAAACTACAGAGTTCCATACGATCGATTGCCGGAGCAGAATCCCAGTATCTGACGATACCGGCAACATGTCCCATTCCTACCACCGCTACCACAACGAGCGGTGCCTCAGGGGTGCACGGATAGATAGGCCTTTGAGTAGCATAGTCGAAGATTGCCCTGGCTAAGTATCGGTCTCTTTCATCCACGAATACACGACTGAGAATTGGAAACTGATCTTCCAATTCCTTTACCATTGACTCTACAAGATCGGATTCTTTCAAGCGCTCTACGTCATCCTTGGATACGGGTCCCAGACTTGATAAGAGGGCGGATGCCAGTCTAAGACGACTGAAGAGTGACAGCTGTAAAGAAAAGACGCATTAATTACATCACTCAAATCGTTTTACATCAAATAAATACACAAATGAGGTGTGTGAATCCTGTTTATGATACAGTCCCATGCATAAAATACACATCACTTGTAAAAATAGCGGTGCTTATCGTCAACTGATCCGAATAAAAACTGAAAAGTGTCAATGTTTTCGAAGTCTTTTGGATTACAAAAAGAAGGATAGCAAAAATGAAATTGAATCTATACCTTGCTGCACGAGGCAGCTATCAAAGCAACAGTGACGGTGCTATACATGAAATTCAATGTGTTTGTTCAACAGTGAAGCCAAGCTTAGGTTCCTTACTTACAATTTCTTCTTGGGAATACTAAGTAGCATGATCTTATCATTATTTATTTATAATTGGCATATCAATATAAATTGGTATTACATATTGCTATATCAACCAAGTAACTTCACAATATCACAAGACAATCTTGTCAGTAAAACTACTCAGGTAATGAGCATGCTTAAATAACAATAAAATTGGAAACGGATTGAAAATTCATCTTCGTACCGCGATCACATAGGCAGGGTTGCCAAACTCGTCCAGAAAAAAATCCGCACGCTCTAATGTTATGTCATCAGAGTAAATATAAACATTAATTGCCTTCTATACTTAACTGTGAATGGAAAATAATTATTGTGCATAAGATTGTCATCAATATCATGCGTATCTCTTTTCCTCGTCATTCATAAATGACAGGTGATTTTGAATGAAAAATCGCAGCTTTTATGAACCCGCAATATATTCAATTAACAAATACATCAATAAATCTCAAAAGCCTTGAGAATATTTCACAAATCCTTTTAAAAAATATAGGCAGTACAAAGCTATATAAAAATTGATCAGCGCGTCTATGATTTCGTTAAATGATTGAATCAACAAATCTATAAAAATATACATTAGTGCGCCTATGATTGGCTTATGAATCAACAAATCTATAAAGAATACAACGTTGCATCTGTGATTGCGTTACCAGAAAACAAGTCTATATAATAATACATCACTGATAGACAAATGATCACTATCAATAAAAACACGTCAAGTATAAACAATCTAGCTCACTGAAATCTGTCCATAAAAACAATCCGATAAAAAATTCTTCTTTGGCAAAAACAATTCTTTAAATAGTCTAAAAATTTACATTCATGATTCTTCATCATCACTAGCACTACCGTGCTCATATGATTGGAAGTATCGCCGGGATGAGCTTCGAGCTAAGTCGATGAGGGACTGAGTTACTGAAAAATGTTGTAATCCATCGATATTTTTCAAGTGAGATCGCACTCGCCGGATACCGTTCAGAGTTTCAGGTTGGAGACGATTTCTCTCCTTTGTGACTACAGCTGCATTTACGCTAAATCCTCTTCCCTCAGCAGCATTGTGTGGCTAACTACAAAGCAATGCCTGCACAAGAATTTTGATCAGCGGATATTTGTGCTTTTCGAATATCTTGCTCCAATAAGCATCTAGCCGTTCTTCTTTGAGTGGCTGAATATCATTGTTGATTGCCAGCTGTTTCCATTCCTCGATTAATGGTTGCATGTCATCAACTCTTATTGTGGGAATGAGACCTGCAAGAAACGTCAAGTTTTTCAATTTTGTTGTCTTGTCCTTATCCGACTGAAACGTGCGGTTTTGTGGACACAGCAATGTCAACTTTCGCCACAAACGCATGTGTTCTTTTTGATCAAGTTTGAGATTGCTCATGGTTGCGTGGAAAGCCTCCAAATAAAAAGCCTTCGCTTCGAGTTTGAAACGGGTCATTTCGACAGACTGCAAATTTTTCAGACATAAACGTTCGGTTCGGTGGCCAATGTCAACGTCTGATGAGTGATTTTCAGGGGCCGTGCTTGATGTTAAAATCTTCGACACGACAATGTCTTCACAGACAGAAGGCAGCAAAAATCGTCCGCATAGAGAAGCCATCATACCACAGATTCTATACACATACTCCGGCCCAATGGGATCGTCTCTCTGTAAAAATAATTGCATTTCTTGAAATAGGGGAAGTGCTTCCGATAGAAAAAGGAGGTAGATGTCTGTCTTCTTTGATGCAAATGCGCTGCGAAGTCGCTCATACCGATCATTCTTTGCAAATCTGCCAATCCTTTTTTGGGCAAATAGTGGACGAAATAGGTTCGAAGCGCATCATCAGCGTGAGAACTCGATTCACAAAATGAAGTAAGGTCAAAAACCGGTAGAATGCAAAAACCGTAATGAAGTTACGGCAGAATGAATTCTTCTTACTTACTTACTTTACTTTATCCTTTTAGCGTCTTCGTTTCCCCTATACTAGAGGGTTTGAAGTTTTGATCTTCCCTTTCCAATGGTTTTGATCCTGGGCGTCCTCTTCTGTTGCCCATTTATAGAAATTCTTCTATACAATACAATTTGCAAACACATTGACAAGTCAAAATATATTTGTGCAAATCCAAGAAGTAAACTGTTATGACAACAGCATAGTGCATGTATAAAATTACCCAAATTGGACCCCAGTAGTCTGTGAAAAAAGCAGTTTGCAAAAATGATACGGATGAATCAGCTTTAGTCCAAAGCAAGTAGATGAATGATTTTAAACGGGTAAAGAAATAACTGACGAACATTAGCATGGATTCGATAAAAATCTGGAAATTTGATGGTTTTGACAAAAAATCCGGACTTCAGCAGATTCTGTCAAAAAATCCGGACATCAGCAGATTCTGTCAAAAAATCCGGACAATCCGGACGTATGGCAACCCTGCATAGGCCTACTTCACAATTGTTAATTGAGTTTTAACCCGTGATTATCAATTTTAGAACCTAACATTTCATTAATCCAATCCTCGATACTAAGTATTTATGCAGTTAATGTGGAATACTGCAAAAATTTCCATTTAGATGCAACAGAATAAGTCAAATAAAAATGCAATTTATACAGACCACTAGAAAAATGAGACAACCAGAGCGCTTAAGATACAATATTAATCGTATTCACTTAGATGCCTTCTTTATCAAAAATCCGACATGTGCAATGCATTAAGTTTTGACAGAGCACAGCCCAAAAATGTTGAGATTATAGATAGTGATTATGAAAATGATGATCTCCACTTCAGAGACACCACACTCAAAACAACGGTCTACGCTGACGACATCACCATCACGACCACTCACTCAAACATCAAGACAGCCCAAGACAAACTCCAACCTGACCTCGGCACTCTACTCTCATGGACACAACAGAACAATCTCCACATCAACCGCAGCAAAACTCAACTTTCACTCTCCACACCGGATCCCACGATCACAGTACAAACCTATGTGGTGAGATCAAAAATGATTTAGACTCGACCGCAAGACGTGATGCTGGGGACTTGTTTCTTCGCCCAGTGAAACTTATGAGTATATAGGTCCGAAATATAGTGAAGTTAACTTTCATCAATACGCACATCTGCAGTAAATTGTATCACTCTAATATATCGAATTTTCATACATTATTCGATATTTTTATTAAGTATTACAATCGTATTTTGAGATTTTAAAGTATAGACGAATAATGAGAAATCATGTTAGTTGAGGTTAACTTAATGAACCATGATAATATTCTACAGTGACTCTTAAATATCTATGCCTTATTCTGTAGAGCTAGCGTGTATGCAACACAGACAACAATAAAGAGTGTTCTGTAGTCAGTGGCATTCCACGAGCGGATGCAAAAGTCATTCATTTTCATTATTCAATTTCTATTCAAGACATGCTACCATCTGTGGAATATCGAAGTGTCATTTGATTCTTGTTGCTTCGGAATTTTTGACCGGCAAGCAATTTTAAATGAGCTGTCTGCTGCTTGTGACGATGATGCACCATGTCAAGCAACAGTTTATAATTGGATAAGAGAATTTCAGAATGGACGAAGGGATGTTATGGATCGCAAGTCGACCGGGAGACCAATTGAACTTGGCGATGACCATCGAGAAAATTGCACAAAATTGTCCTTGATAATCGGCGTATCAGCAAGAAAGAGTTGGCAGAACAGTAAAACGTGTCTTTCGGCAGAGCCGTGAACATGCTTTCTGAAATGGGCATCAGAAAACTGCGTTCAAGATTCGTTCCGTACTTTTTAACAGCTGAAATGCGTAAACGTCGCCTTCAATGCTGCAACCAACTGCTGGAGCTTTATCGGAATGTGGGTGATGTATTTAAGCAATATCATCACAGAAGACGAGACACCATTGTCACTTTACCTACCCGAAGATAAACGATCTTCAAAGGAGTTCAAATTCCTGGTGAATCGGAAAGTCGCAAGTTGCGCTGCGGAACAAGCCATCGGAGATGTTTGATGCTCACCATCTTTGGAACAGTCGCGGAGTTGTCCACATGGATTTTGTTGATAAACAACGTCGTCTGAATGGAGAGTACTACTGCGAATAACTTCGAGCTGCACGGCAAGGTGTTCAAAAGACTCGAAACCAGAACCTCTACTTGCTCCACGACAACGCTTCTATTCATACCACAACGGTCACTCATGCTGCAATCACAGACAATGGCTATGAAGGTATCCCCCATCCTGTCTATAGCCCGGACTTGGCCCCGTGTGACTTTTACTTGTTTCGACATTCAAAACATCACCTCAGAGGCGCATGTTCTGAGAATAGCACAAATGTCAAAACCGTTGTTATGGAATTTTTCAATTCCAAAAGTCCGGAGTTCTTCTTTGAGCCATTTCGGGAGCTTCCTAACAGGTGGGCCAAGTGTGGGGAGAATAACGAGGGATACAACGAAAAAAGATGATTACTTTCTTGTCTTGATGACAAATAGATAGGCCTACTTTTTAGACATACGCCTTCTCCATCTAGTATTTATCACTTTGGAATAACATTGAACTTAATAAAAATGTCAAAAATAGATGAAAATCCGATATATCAAAAGTGATATAATTTACTGCAGATGTGAGTGTTGATGAAAGTTAACTTTGATATATTTCGGACCTATATACTCACAAGTTTCACTGCGCGAAGAAACAAGTCAGTAGCATCACGCCTTGCGGTCGAGTCTAAATCATTTTTGATCTCACCACGCATCACTCACTACTGACAACACTCCACTTACAACTGTCAGCAACAACCGAATCCTATCCGTCAACCTAGATACTCAACATATACTTGTACATACATGTATCAACACACATCAACAACACGTGCGAAAAAGCAAAACACACACTCAACATTCTCTCATGCCTCACTTCCACCAATTAGGGACTAACAGCAAGTGACTATCGTGGCCACCTACAAGGCCATCACACGTCCCCTCTTGGAATACATCTCTACAGTCAGGTTACCAATCATCTCATACAGACATCGACAAACTACAAGCAATACAGTACAAAGCGCTAAGGATCGCCACAGGATGCACACGCGACACAAATACACAGCACCTACATGATGAAACACACATCCTCCCCATTGCCGAACACCTCACACTACACGTAAAACAGCTTTTAAACAAAGCAAAATCTCAACACCACCCACCATCTTCATTTCCTCAAGCGACAACCACCTCCTCTCAGACAACAAATGCCCACAATTTTCAACACAGGGAAGTGCAACTCACCCCCATCCATATATTCCTCCAACGCAACAACAAAACAGCTACTCAAGCAAACACACACACACCACGTCGGCACATACCTAACGCACAGGCAAAACAACAAAGTCATTAACGTAATCCTTCCACAGTTCACAAATCAGAACAAACACTCGACAGATGCACACGCAGAACACTACCTCAACAATATAAAATCCTCTTCCGAAGTCTTATATAATAAAGTGAACAAGAAAATCAAAGAATGATATAATCAAACTGACATGTTTCGACTGGTCTTGTCAAATGTAACTCACCAAGTGACGATTTACAATCAAACAGTTATGATGCTGATGACAGATAAATCAACACATCAGCCGCGGTCTGGTCAATCACACGATTAACAGGGCAAGCGAAGATTGATCACGTGATCCTTTTGCGGGACAGTCACGTTTAATAAACAGTGTCTCAAGAATGTGTAAATTGCGATCGTTGCAGGCACGGCACACTATCTGAAACTTGCTCAAAGGGTCATCACGAACATTGACACAGCTGAGCACATGCTCGTAATGGAACAGCGAGAAATTCCCGAGCGACTGTCTGAAAATATTTTTTCATTTTCTTGCTCACTTCATTACATATGGCTTCGAAAGTACTCTGCGCTTTTCCTCTACAAACTTTCAAGCAGACATAAATGTTTCAAATAAACCCGTCTGTCCACTCCTCACCTCCTTTGTAAATCTCAACTGCACAACACAAAACTTCTCTTTCACACACATGCAGACATCGCTCACACCATGGAACCTGTGGGTTGCCCCCATCAGGTGTGCTGAGCTCATCTGACGCTGGGAGCGGGCGGTTGGCCTGCCCAACACCTGACGGTTCACTGGACCTCCTCCCAATAGCAGGGAGGGGATGGGTTGACACCACCACTGCCAGCTCAACTTGAGGATATACGCTTTGATGAATCATGAATCACATATACGACGGTGTAGAGGCGAACAGGTTCAATTAAAGTTCGATTGGTGGAGCTCCTACCTTTCATGAGATGTGAATCATGATATTCCTCTCATACCGCATATTATCGACATTATTCTATTATTCTTATTAGAGCTGAAACCGGTTGTGATTCCTCGACCCTACCGGTGACCGGCACCTTTCGGCCCAGACCGGCTCCAACTGTGATTCATGATACTGTATAGACTGAAACTCTTCCTATAATTTCATCGATCAATCACTCCACACAAATACTAACCTGAGAAAATGCACGCCGAAGTGTAAGTCCGACCGGTCTGTCACCATAGTAAAGCGTACAACCAGGCACATTGACTGATGCTCTTGCAGCTGCACGAAATTCACCACCAGGAGCCATTCCTAGTTGTTCAATCAGCGAAGTGGACATTCGAAGGAGAAGATAGTGCATCAAACTGTACCACATGCCATTCTCCTTCACTTGTTTACGAAACATTGTTAAATTGTAGGATTTGGCTTCCTGCATCAGCCGCTGCTCGTCCATGAAGAGGATATTGGACCGAGACTGATCCAATTCTAGGACAATGCGATCAGGACAGACCTGAAGAACAAATCAAGCTTTATTGATTCAATGCGTCATTACAGTTGATTAACGGGTAAATATGACGTTACAGGCACTTGAACTTCAGAAAATCACATCACCTTCCTTAACTGATTGCTGCAACATTAAATAGGAAGTTGTGTCAATGTTGAGAGATGTGAACTAGGCCGGCTGATGATTCCTTATAATGGATGAAATGGCAGTGATTCAGGTCTGTTCACCTTTTTCAACTGAGGATCCAACTTAATATTTAATTATTCTAGTTACATTGTGTCTGCAAATGCAGCATTTATTAATAATTGCAGTCGCGCTAGCTACTGGCGATTTGCCAGTAGAGAGCTAAAAGTGATATTGAATGAATGCCAGTCGAGATTTCACCAACTTGCTAAATGCAAATCTGATTGCTTGATAGTTTGGAATCAAATTATCAGTTAGTATAACTTCTACTGCCACCTTAAGCTTGTCTGTGATTTCCGATAAAGTATTTCGGTGTTCATTCGCTTTGCATGTGTTTTTCCAGACTTTTGTAAGTTTCTCACGCACGATGTTTTTATAAGTAGCATGGTAGGAAAGCCGAATTTGGCTTAGGCAATGAAAGACTCTTGAGTTTTTTTGACCGTCTGGTCATTCAACGTAAATTGCACATGTAAAACTTTAGTTATTTTCAAACAACATCTTTCTTATGAATAGGTCTATCTGTAAATGCAGTACAATATATGTGGATTAAGCGCATATTATAAGCATGTTGTCTACATGACACGAGGTTAAGTGCTAGGCTCTGCGATCTCTTAGGAATGTGGTTGAGCCCTGAAAATGGCCTTGGAAGTCGACTGGAAGAGCATCCGCAATGAGACAATCACAACTATCCAGCGAAGTCCGACTTTATCATCACCGCCCTACCACCAATGGGGAGAAGAGTCGCAAAATTTATCATACGCCTGATGAGCTCAAAATTTGATGAAATTTTCTTATAAACTACTGATATAATACTCTTATATCCTCAAAATAAGACATCAATTGCTAAAGTCTCAGCTTCAGCAACTTATGACACTGAGATGACGCTTCGATGTATGAGAAATTTTCACTACAGTCAAATCAGCAATCATTTCCTCAAATTGTTTTGTTGCAATACAGGGATTTTTCAGTGAATAGAAAGATCTTCATAGGAGTTTCTTTAGTAATGTTGATGAGGATCGGAGAATTTTTCATTGCTGTTGCTTTGAGAATTGGGGTAATCTTTTTCAACTGAGGATCCAACTCAATATTTAATTATTCTAGTTACATTGTGTCTGCAAATGCAGCATTTATTAATAATTGCAGTCGCGCTAGCTGCTGGCGATTTGCCAGTAGAGAGCTAAAAGTGATATTGAATGAATGCCAGTCGAGATTTCACCAACTTGCTAAATGCAAATCTGATTGCTTGATAGTTTGGAATCAAATTATCAGTTAGTATAACTTCTACTGCCACCTTAAGCTTGTCTGTGATTTCCGATAAAGTATTTCGGTGTTCATTCGCTTTGCATGTGTTTTTCTTGACTTTTGTAAGTTTATCACGCACGATGTTTTTATAAGTAGCATGGTAGGAAAGCCGAATTTGGCTTAGGCAATGAAAGACTCTTGAGTTTTTTTTAAGTCTTAGGAAGTGTTTCTATAGAATTCTGACTGTGAACCTATGGTAAATGGAAGTAGAATAATCGCTTCACTTATCTGATACTGATGTCGACTTAACAATAATTCAGCAACAACGCAAATGTTATCGACAAGTCATCGCCTTCAATCGCCTATCTTACACTGACATTTGTCTTCAAGATGTCTTTCACTTCGCAACTCTCACAAATATCAGTGTTGAAATGAATGCATCTGAATATTTGATATATTGTGCAAAAGGAGGAATTCCATAAAACTTCAAGCACATATTAGAGAACCAATCAGTGAAGTATGAAAATTTGACTATGCCACCGTCGGTGGCAAGAAACTGTGCATCTTATTATTAATAAAAAATATTGGTGGACATCGTAATAAGGAAGCATAGCATCCGCTAATATGCCTAGCTACATATCAGGCTCATGTGAGTCTGAGACAGAAATAGAGCAATCGCTCTAAAACTGTCTTCAACTTATTAAACACAGTCACCAGATTCCCTCTTCTCACCAGCTCATATGCATAATTTGCATATTGTGCGTGTATACACATGCGATACATTCGCAATTTTCGCGGTTATGTGATCATTTACATTCCCTCAGTATGATAAGTGCATGATTTTGGAATAAAAACGTTGTTAGGAAGATCGTCGATAATGTTGAGCAGTAAGGTTACGGTAAAGTGGTAGAGTTTATGTATACATGGGCCGTAGATAACACATCATCCTATGTGGCGAAAATACTGAAAAATGACATTTAGGCCTTATTATTGAAAAGCTAGTCTCTGTGTTAAAGTTCTCAACTATTGCGCCGGGCTCCCTATAAAGAGCACTTACACTTGTGTGCAGTGTATTCTATCATTGAGATTTTCATCCTAGCAAACAATTACTCGAGCTATCGGCATCGGGTAAATATACGCTAATTTTTAATGTCTGCATTTGTAAGCCTCTATACAGTCGATTCATGTCAAATTATGAACACGAAATCTGACAAAAACAACCAAGATCAATTTGATTCTCCTTCAGAGGCTCGCCTTCAAGGAGAATAGAATAATCAATCGGCATGTGATTTGCCTTGAAAATTGAATGAGTCTATTCAGTCAGAACAAGAGCACTTCGTGTGAAGATTTAATTATTCCAGTCAGGAATTGCAACATATCGGTAGCGACGCGCTGAAACTGTGCACAACATGCAACAAATTGATCAACATACATCCCGGATTCCAAGAGTTACAAATTCTCAAATATCTGGTGAGATATCGAAACAGAATCAGGACATTCAATTTAGCGGACATACATCGGACAATATTGCTTTCACGTGATATCTCAGACTGACACACATATTAACTGGATTAAATCATTAGCCATAAATTGATGTGACTAGCACAATGGTGAGCAATGAAATCGCAAACTTGATACTCAAAAATCAATTTTTCCTGTTTATTAAAGCAGACATGTTTTGAATAATCCGAAGTATACATGAATACTTAGTTCGTGTGTTGCGGCAGAGCTTGCAAAGCATTATGATTTCTAAAGTCAATAAGTATCCGTCAATGTACAGTCGTATGATATTGTGTGAAATTTAGCGAGTCTTGCTCTGAGAAAGAAAAATCTTAACTATATTCCTGTCATATGGCTGAAAAATTGCAAACAACACACTGTTTTATCAAGATACATTGTGATTTCACATTTATGTAATTATAAAACATGCATAGAAATTTGCTTCTGAATTGAATCAAATTGCAGGAGCAGATTTTTAAATGGAATTTTTGACTGCCGAATTTATAAACCGCCAGCAAGAAAGCATGCATGTGCTTTACCAGAGTGGTATCCTACTTGTGGGTAATTTTTCCCCTCTCAAATTTGTCTTAAGTCCGCAAAAATGAACCAATCGCAACTAAACTTGAGTAACTAAATCTTAAACTAAGAATAACTGAGGATGTTTTCAACCCCCTTTCAAACAATTACAAAAGTCGGAGAAATAGCCTACTTTTTGATTAGAGATGAGAGTTTGAGCGTAGCGATGTTAGGGGCTTAATCTGACTTCGTCTTTTCAAATCTTCACAGCACTCTTAATTTATCACACTTTTTTTAAGTTAAGTATATTAAAGTAAGAGGAGGCCTAGGGCTAGGTCATTGTCACTTCACGAGTTGCCGCGAAATGAATTCGTTGACCTTAGGTGCTACCTGCTCAGACGATGAGTCAGATCAAGCTGCTGGCACTGCTACATTTCAAGTTCTCGTATCTAATTTTTGAACCCTAGTTCGATTAGCAGTTCTTTGGAATGTGGGTAGAAAATATCTTGAACTACGTATATCTGAAGTTTAATGACGATTGATTCCAGAGCTGGGACCGGTTAATTTTTTTTGTAGCCGGTAAACTGATTATATTTTTAACCGGTTAAAATTGATTAAATGAAGATTCTCGGTATTTATTGTTTAGCTATTATTTAGCTGTCAAGATTTATCGACAATTTTCATTCATTATCACAATTATTCATTCACAATTGTCGACAATATTTCACTATGCAAGAAAAATCTAATCAAACGCCGTAACCGATTTTAACCGGTTAAGAGAAAGTGTAACCGATTAACCGGTTATTCGGTTAACCGATCCCAGCTCTGATTGATTCACCTTCCCGGATTTTAGAGAAATTTGAAAAGCGGTGGACGAAATATGCCATAAGTGCCAATACAAAATACAGTAGAATTCGCATATATCGGCGCCTCAAGGGACAGACGAAAACCGCCGATATACGCGAACCGCCGATATATGCGAACTCCCTGAATTTTGAAGTTTTGTGAAATCTACACGAGCTCTGAGATCATGCCATGCATCATACAATGTATGTACGTGTATTGACTCATGAATTATTGCGTTGCTATACTTAAATACATGTACACATTGACTTATTGTCCAACATGTACAGTACATGTACATGTAATTGTTTCTGTGTAATCAATAGATGTCTAAAAATTGTGCCTTTCTGAACTGATGCTTGCAACATAAGTATCGCAAACCGGATATCACTATGTTTGTCAAAAACTGAGTATGCTTTTTGAATCAAGAAGATTGAAGCTTCTTCATGCCTACATGCTTACCTGCTATATGAAGCACAAAACAAAGAAGAGTATGTATAAATCAAGACGCTGCTAAGAGTCACGTGCAGTCGAAGCCAGCCAATCTAAGTCACTCAAGACGCTGCTAAGAGTCACGTGCAGGCGAAGCCAGCCAGTCTAAGTCAATCAAGACGCTGCTAAGAGTCACGTGCAAGCGAAACCATAGAGATGGATGAGGTGGCGAGCCGCTTTCTGTCTAGAGAGAGGACATGCATCGAACTCAACAATGTTTTCGACGGTAGCTTGTGCTCCTTTGATGACGCAACAGTCACTAAGTCAGGTCTGACAATAGCATCGTAGATGAAGGCGTTAACAATGCAATCATCACGTCGAATGAAAGACTAATTATGTGAGAATTATCAGTGAGATACAGTGGCAAGCCTACTTATCTTTCCTCGGCTGCTAGATTCTACAATTTTGATCAAACCCCCAAACATGATCGAGATGAATTGTAGAAGATCTAAATTTTCACATGCCACTAGAATAGTTAGAATCGGATAGTCCTAACAGAATCTGCAGCCATCCGCGTCCACATATACTGTCATTCTAGTGACTCTTCTAGGCAAAACACATCGCTTGAGGATTTCCAGGAAATCCGCCGTTATAAACGAATTTTTTTTCTGTCAGGGACAGCGAAAATGCGCCGATATAGGCGAATCGCCGATATAGCCGAAGCCGATATAAGCGAACTCGATTATATGGAAAAGATAGGAAATTCTGCCGGGACAAAAAGAAACCGCCGATATAGACGAACCGCCGATATAGCCGAAGCCGATATATACGAATTCTACTGTACATGTAAGCAAAATGAATAAAGCAGCTAACTGACGTTTCCTCCAGTTGATACTACGGATTGCAATCCCAGGATCCCGGGATAAGACCAAAATCATCGGGATTACAATCCCGGGATCCCGGGATTGAAATTAAGAATTTCAGGCTTGTAACTGTAGCATGCGCTCGTAATAGAGTTATTTTTGTGTGAATTGTGACACGCATGTTCAACATGCAACTTCAAGGCTATTTCTGACATTTTTTGACATGCATTTAAGTGTGTGTCCAATTCGTGTGTGTGTGTGTGTGTGCCTTATTCTCCCACCACCTCACATGAAAATGAAGCCCGCTGTATGTTTCACACACATTTTCTGCCATACAGATGAATGGATTTCTCTTTCTCAGGCGTCACGTTAGAGCCAACATGCAGTCAACGCACGAGATAGCGGTTTTAGGGAAGTCCGCACGAAGTCTCTCTAACGTGCGCATAGACGTTAATGAATTATATAGCTTTATTGAAAAAAGCATTTGTTTTATCATTATCACATGTTTCAAACTTCTATTGATGTGACAATGAAACCGGGAAAGACGGCGATTTGATGATAAGGTAACTTACCTATAACTTGCAATTATAAAAAATAAATAATTTAAATATATGAGTAGGCTATTACGATGTACCGGTACTGCACATGAAATTACAATTGACGACATGTAGAATAACTAGACAAATAATCGCTAAACATCTATTGACATCTAATGCTTAAATATCGCCGAGTAGCAAACTTAGTATAACGAAATATCAATCGCCGATTCTCTAGAAGACGGACATCGTTCGTAATCATACTTATTAAAGACGAAGGGGGTCGCCAGCGATCTACAACGTAGAAAGGGGTCGTAGGGCGAAGAAGGTTGGGAACTACTGATATAGACTATATATAAGCTTTAAAGTTTTGAATCAGCATAAATCGTTGCTTTAACAAAACTTAACATGAAACAATTGACAGTTCAATTCATTGAATTGGTGCTTCTACCCCCCCCCCACATTTCTGCTGTTGACACCCGGGAGTGTTGCATCGTCAACGATCTCCTCTTGCTTCTAAGGACAGTTTCACTAACGTCGCAAAAGTGTAGTGTGTAAAAT
This sequence comes from Prostheceraeus crozeri, assembly GCA_907163375.1. Taxonomy (NCBI): domain Eukaryota; kingdom Metazoa; phylum Platyhelminthes; order Polycladida; family Euryleptidae; genus Prostheceraeus; species Prostheceraeus crozeri. The sequence goes on from CAJQUW010016240.1 coordinate 74,602, forward strand.
TCCTCTGGCTTGTAGAACATTAACAGCAATAGCTTTGCCGTTCTGTAGCTGCAGTGTAGACAACAATCCGATGAAGTTCATGTTCACAGCACAGCTGCATCCTGTATTCTAACTGGGTATCCAAGGGACTAATCCTTCATCCCAGGGGTCAAGTAAGACTTCTCAGTGGTGTTGTGCTATTACTCAGCGACAGATAAAGTCTATTCTAAATCAAATGTGACTAAGTTTGATGAAATTCGATGAACTTGGAAAACTTGAAAAATGTGGGGGAAAGAATAGAAGTACCATTGAATTTATAATATATGATATAATATTTGATATATCATGCGTCCAATAATAGACTCGGAAGCATTTATAGTAGAGACTATCGAAACTCCGGAATCCCGGGATTGGAGAAAATTGACAGGGATTGCAATCCCTTGTTGATACACCACTTTCTGGTTTGCAGATCATCTTCGTTTCTCAAAAATTCGTTTATAACAAGTAAGTGACACTTTCCTGCTTTTCAATCGTTTCATAGTTAATTATGGTGGTAACTTGGTATAAAATCTTCGAACAAACAGTAACACATAAATGTTAAGTGGATTAGATTGCATCGCACTATCAATAAATGCGTATGATTGTATGGAGAAATTTACGAAGTACTCGTATTTCTGCGGGAGCATGCAAGTAAACGTTATCATAGTGCCTAGAATTATCTTAAGGATCGTCACTGTCAGACGTGAAAGCTTTCTGTCTTACTGCACCATGCAATGGTTTTTCACGAAGTGTTATCTATAGATTCAATAACTCACACCGCTACTTCACAATGCTGTCTAAAAATAGCTATTACGCTGGTAATTCTAGTGATTTCTATCAAACATTTTGTCACGTTCGATCTACGTAATGCATGTCGCACAAGTTCATGAAGGAAGATGCATTTCGCACATGACAAGCTGCTTTTAAACGAGATAATAAATGAAAGGCAGTTTGTTTGAAGGATTGAAATAATTTGATGTGAGAGCATGCATGGGTATTGATTCTTCGGAATCAGTTTCAACAGAATGAAGGGAGGAGCGAGTCCGGTTTTTAGTTAGTGAATAAGGCAGTGGCATCATGAACAAAAACAATATACTACATGGTGACATATTTCAATAATCTTAAATCCATTTCTTCCTTAAACTTGGAGTGAAGCTCATGAAAGAGATATCTCATTCTCTTGCTAACACATTTGAATAATACCAACTCCACACCGATCCTCACCCTGCAAAGTAAGTTGTAGCCACTATCGCCGAATTGAAATTCCTTGTGAATATAGGAGTCGATAACGATTGCATATTATAAAATTGAATTTCCTAACCATATTACAAGTCCATTTCCACTTGCTTTTAGAACTTCTCCTGATAATGACTATGGATTTTTTACAGTCGAAGTATATTGTGTCTAATAATAATAATACAACAACTCTGCTCGCCCTTCCCTAACTTTTTAATCAATTAATGCAAACCAGAATGAAGTATATTTATGTAGAGTAACAACTCAATATTAATTACTTGGACAATGTGATAGTACTTTCGATTTTATTAAATGAACTCTTGCTGTAAGCTATTACTTGCGTCACATTTGAGATTGCATTTTTACTGCTTTGGAGAAAGTGCCAAGGAATTGAGTATTATGATAGCATAACAGAAGAAATAATAGTATTTTGTAAATCATTCGAGTAACTGATTAGTTTGGAAAAATGAATTCTATTTAACTTCGATGGAAGTGACTACTGCTGCAAGACCAGGCTTGATAACAAAAACTATTTTCTTGCGTTTGTCATGCCACAGATTACTTCAAAACGAAAGAAAAATATATCAAAATCAAAGACAACGATCATAATTTGCTTGAAGATATAGGCCTGCAGACGCAGATGAGTCAGGTATATTATTTAGATAAAAAACAAAACTTAAATTAGGGAATCACAAAATCGTACCTAAGAGGATTGAAATAATTCATAAATATAAATAATATAATATAAATGATATATGTTCAACCGAAAAACTCCAACTCAGATATTGATGTCAAGATTTACTACAAGAATTTGAAATTGTGATGCAATAAAAAGAAAACTGGACAAACAAGCACCAACGCACAACGTTGTATACCAATTCAGTTGTCAAGAGAACACTTGTAACAGTGCTCAATACATAGGATATACAACCAACCAACTTTCAACCAGATGTAAACAACATGAAAATAATGGTTCGATCAAACGACATTTCCTTGAAGTACACAATTGCAACCAGGGACAGTTAATAACAGCAAACAAATGCTCTACCGTTTTCCTGACACGACTTCATTACAAATAGCCGAAGCCATTGAGATCAAAGACAATTCTGTGTCACTTAACCAACACGACAAGGGGTTGACTCGTCACCTGAATATAGTATAGATCCATGTTTGATATATCTTTCCTTTAAGAATTTTATGATTCTATGCTACAAGTCAACGTAGAACTTTTTAACTGCAGTTGTTGTATTCGCTCATATCTATCATTGATATCTTTGTTCAACAATTTTGTACTGCGCATTTTGTAGGAATATTTGCATTTTGGATATATAATTCAAATTTTATATCCTTTAACATGTACTTCACTTAATGTTAGCTTTATAATGGACACAGTTGAGTCCGAAACGTCGCGAAAAGGAATAAAGTATTTCACAGTCAAATGGTATTCATTTATAATTTTGAAATTATTATCTAAGAACGAAAAACAACAATATGGAAAAACACAAAGAATATTTCATAAATGCATTAAACTGAACAATGACATAATATTCAATCAAACGTGTGAAGAAAATTAACTGAAACAAAAAATTTACAAACATCAAATTAACAAAAAGATGAAAGAACCATCAAAATATATCTGATCAGTTCCAACTAGGTATTTTAGATTTAGAAATCAAGCAAAACAAGCAACAAAATATATAGAAATAAATTGTGTTAATGTAAATTTCATGTAAATATTTTCCTGTAACGGTGTCTGACGAGGTGTCATAAGTTTATAAAAATACACCGAAACCGGTAACACCGACATCTCCTAGTTTTCATTTCTTTTATATCAATTTACTTTATCCAATTTCCTTTTTTGAATTATAGAAATAAATATAGTTGAATTCCAGCAGAATAGAGAATTCTTATTTGACCATTTACAATTCAATTCTTCACAGTGATTTTTGACCCTAAAATGCATTCTATTATAGTTAACAATTTAGAAAAGTGCATATGTTTAATAGATCCATTTAGTCTCTTGGAAAAGGCTACTCAGCAAATTTCCTAAATTAGAAAACTAGAAAATTGAGTAAAAAATGTTTACCTACTATATCGTACTTAATCGATGTCGGGGTGCACAACTTATTTTCGTCGAGGGCCAATTTTCTTGAGGAAAGTATTGGCGGGACACTTTCATTTTAGATTTCAGCAATTTTTTAAGTGGCATTTATACTTTCCTATGCAATTGTCGTTAATCCTAGCTTCAATTCCACTCATTTTGAGCATGATTCAAGTTTAGACAAAATAGTGTCGAATAAAGAGTCCACAGAATGCAAGTTTGCATAATCAGTTGCACGTAATTCTTATATAATTATACATCTCCATTATCCTGCACGATGGAAATTTTCAAAATTCGCAGGCGACATAACTATCATAGATAGTCGTGCAATAGTATTATGATCTGTCCATGTGCGATTGTACATGGACATTCACTTAGAAAACCGGTTGATGAAACACACTATCACATGAATAGGCTTGCGGAATGTATACGGAGATTGCAAGTATGAGTCAACGTAAAACTGCGGCTTTCGAACCTGATCGGATCTGTCAGGATATTTCAATAATCTATTGACATATTCACGATATACGTACGTGCGTATCTGTGCTAAGCGCTTTTCGATCGAGTTTGTGAACGAAGACTGGTGCTAACGTGTTTACCTGATGCATAATGCGACAGCATCGGCTTCTGATTGTCAATATTAGCGAAGAAAAGTGCGCGTGTGTTTCCTCCAATGTCTAGTAGACAAGAAGCGATGCACAAAGAGACAGAATGTAGGCGATCATCACTCGGTTGAGTAATAGTTGTTTGAGACCTCAACAATCACGGTCACAGCCATCTGATAAAATTTTGGAACTTGGATTTTACATTTTCTGAATTAAAGGCCTATTTAAGTGCTTTATCTACAAATATTCAAGAGGGCCCTATATATTAAGCTCACGGTTCACAGAAAAATTCTTCAGGGGCCGGACATGGCCCGCGGGTTGCATGTTGTGCACCAGTGCTCTAATAAAATCCTAAACCTAATAAATTCTCCGACTTTGATTCTTTGCAGCAGAAGATCACGTAAAATGGATATTGAATTAATAAGTCTACCATCTAGTTCAATGCTTGTGGTGCTCGCCTATGCTACTGACTGCTGAAGTTCTGCAGGCCGCATAACGGCCAATACACTATACTCAGTTATCAAAAGTTCGTCTCTTCCAATTCTATTTTGAAAAGGATCGCAACTAAATAGACAGCTGCATCAGCTCAGCTTGATTCATTGAATAAATTGAATTTCGTAATTTGCAATATTTTTGGGTTTACATGGACAGACAATATGCATAGATCTCTCGCACTCACTATTTCAAATACTCTGCTTTACTTTAGCATCAATTCCATAAAGTAATCATGATTTACTATGGAAGTCTAAGTTGCTGGAAAGAGTTTTAATTTCGGCTAATAATGCAATTGAACATTCTCAGATGACAAAAACGATGAAAAGTTTGAAACGAATTGCAAATGTTGAGAAATGTTCAGCACCAAGCAATATTATTATCCTCAAATTATCCACACTTGCTAATCAGTTTGTACGAAGTAGCAAATTCTACGGTAAAAGGTCGTTAAAATACAATGAACTTCTAATCAAGGTTCCGGCACCTTGAATTTGAAAAATTAAGAGAAGCTTCGGTTTAGTTCCTAGATGGATTTGAACTACACTTCCAACTCCTATCAAAACTAGAAACATTTACCTTTTACCACTACAAGTCAATCCATGGAATCTCAGCGGGAGCAGTAAGTGTAGATGACCAGGTTGGTCGTTTGTTCGAGTGCAGGCAATCACAAATCATACTTGCACATCAATTCAATCTACCGGTTGTTATCTATTAAATCACTATTCTTTTTTATGCGCTTATGAACATACCTCGGTTGCAATAGCAATCCAATGAATCAGCAAACAAATCGATCTACATTTAAATTCACAAACGTCGTCCCTCGGTTCATATCAATCATGTTTATTGTAGTTACTGTGAAAATAACCTGATGTTGCATTTCCTAGAAAACACGTGCAGAACTGTATCAACAAGGTTCAGCGAAAATCATTATAAGCCAATCATGTATGAATGAACATCTTCAACGTGTACATGATAGGCTTGAATTATGTGTTAACATGGAAAATGACTTGGAGCGCACCGCGCATGTTGTTAACACAATTGTTAAGTTCATTATCATGTTCTACATCTGACAAGAAGGGATTGCAATACCGAATGTTCTACTTTCCGACTTTGTGGAATATCTATGCACTAACTGTCCGGCATTGGATTGTATCATAGCTTATGAATACTAGCATCTCTTACGTGGATAAAAAATCTCCATGTCAAAATGAACTTTTTATAAAATAGTCGTGAAACTGGGTTATGATGAAACTGTCTCAGGGAAGTCTTAAAATTAGATTTAATTACCAAAAACGTTCTCTGTAAAACCTACCGGTATGTATCTGTTAAAATTTTAGTCACAAAATCAATAACCTCTGACAATTTGAGGTAGGGTTAAATAGGCATATTTCCGAACTGTCAAAGGCCATTGATTTAGCGGCCACTTTTTTTAGCAATAATAGGAAACTCATGGGTAAATGGGCTTCCTTTATGCCTGTAAATAGCTCATCTCTACTCCTTGCACATTTAGTTCGGTCCATGATTAAGTGCCTGTAGCACGAAACGTCGAGCCTTTCAGCACAAGACTTTATTCAAGAAATGCAGTGGTGGAAATTTTTTAACACTGTTTTCAAAGTTTTTTGCTTTCCGAAATCCTAAAAAACACAAATCTTAGGCTTCAAAACCCAAGCTTTTCAACCTAGGGCTTGGATATTTTTACCTTCTTAGTCAGTGGTGAAACTTGGGGTCTAACCTAACCTTGAAGAGACATACAAAAACCTCTTTTCAATTCTATGGTCAGTTCATGTGAACGTCATCTCTAAAACTGTCAAGTTCGTGTTGATATTTGGTTGTAGTTTACTGATGCACTACTTCTAAGCTTCGTTAGGTTTCTCTTAAACGAAGGCTGGTTGAGTATTTGTCGTTTATATTTATATAGGAATTTTCGCATATTTGCTGGTGTTTGAAAACGGATGAGTTGATTCGTGTTTTCCATATTCGCGATTTGGCTTGTTTCATATTCGTGCTCACGAATCAATCATTGAAGAATTTTAGATGGGGAATAATTTTGCAACTTAATGGTTGAGCTATCGCAAATGACCTTTAAATCTACACGCCGAAGCATTTTGCCTTGATTGTGATCTAGTGCAGTCAACTCTTATAGACATTTTGTTTTGAATTTAATATGAGGTCCATCCAGCGGTTACAAAGCAATGTCGTGTTCTTATTTTGGCTGGAGGACTGTGTATCATGTCCGAGGTAAAATTTCCGACGAACGCTGACCGATGGAGTACACCATGGAAATATACACCATGCTTGGAATTATATCATTAGATCTGTTTGGCACACCAAAAAATGAAACACCTGAAGTTACTTTGTGCGGTGAATAATGAGAAATCCACTTTTCAGGTTAAATGAGCCTTTAGGATACTCAAGTTCTTTTTAAATCAAAATACATGCTAAATATAATTCTGATTCATAGCAACTGTTGATCCAGTGAATAAAAACATAACTTTAAAGATCATTATTTATGTACATCGACTTTCTAAATAACGCGCTTAAAACATTAAATACGGCTTCCATATTTTCACTTCACATACCTGTTTAATCAGATGAGAGACTTCTTCGTTGCTGACTTCGCTGAAATGGGCTGTTCCAATGAGGTATATTTCAGATGGTTGATCATTATGCACAATTGACAATTTGGTCACTGTTGATGGTAATACTGGATCTCTGTGACGAGCCTTCAATCGCTCCTCACGAAAATTCAAATTCAACATTGTAATTTGCCGCTCCGTTAATTCGAGGGTTTCCGCGTCTTCTTCCAATGATTCATCACTGATTTCCTCTTCATCACTGCCACCATTGTCTCCAGGAGGCAACCCATTGGCCAAAAATTGAAGCTCCTCACTGTCTTCGAAAGATTTCTGTTCACATGCAAGCGTTAGATCTCCTTCATCAAATCCGTCATTCATGACTGAAAAAAACACAATGTTTGTTAAAAGTACTGAATTTTTTTGATTAGAATAAACCTGAGTCGGACAGCTATCTGACTTGTAAGTGGGAATAGGATGAGAGAGTAAATATGCTCAGGTCCATCTTCCAAACCTTGATTTCTGTGTAGCCATATTTTGCAGAAATATTTGCTGGAGATTGCGGAGCTACAGTTCAAAAGTTGATCCTTGGCCTAGGAGCCTTTTCTTCCGCAATAAGATAGAGTAAAACTCAAATATTTTACCCAAATTTTCACTTCTTGCTTTGTCAAGGATGTTATGGCTGGATTACAGGGATTTTACTTTATCTTATTGAGAAGAAAGGGCTCTGAGGCCAAAACTCAACTTTTGATCTCGGTGTAGTCAGAAATTCAGCAGTGCGTGACCACTTTACTGTAAAACACCCTAGAAGTGAAATGTCTGTCAAATGGAAAATTTCACACACGTGCATGAGAATTTTTCTAAAAACGTCTTGCGCTTGAATCCATGTGTATCAAAGCAGCTAACGAAAATGATCTTATGAACAATTGTGATAGCAATAATAGTAAATATCCTTCCAGACGGCTTAGATTCAAAGCAATCTGTGTATCGGACCTCTTCCATCCGTATTCAAAGTAAAAGGGTTGAAATAAACGCACAAACTTTCGGAGACGTCCGCAGCACTCCTTAGTCATGTGAAAAGTTTCACTGAAAAAGTTCAAGGAGTGCTGCGGACGCCTCTGAAAGCTTGTGCGTTTATTTCAACGATTTTACTTTGAATATAGATGTAGAATGTCCGATACACAGATTGCTTTGAATTGTAATGGCATTTCTTAGCGTTCAGTCTAGGTGTGCTTTTTAATTATACATCATTTCAGAAAGTAGTGTCGCACGCCCCTTGCATATTGCAATCCCAGTAAAAGTATAAGTTAAAACTATTTACAATTCCCATGAAAGTTTTGGGATTGTAAATAGTTTCAACTTATTCTTTTACTGGTATTACAATATACAATGAGCATGCTACAGTGTTTTCTGAAATGATGAAGAATCACCTCCTGTCAGCCGTCATCCTATATTTAATTATACAATTTATTCCCTGCACACAATTATTAACCCTCTTATTACTGGCGATGGTAAGAGCAGCCACTTTAATGTGATGTCAAATTCTATATCATTGTCAGGTTTAATCCACTGTTCGGCATTGATTTTATTTACAGCTACTAGTCAATGATGTGCAGATTGAAATCATTCTGACAGATAAGCATGGCGGAAGCCGAAACGTGGAATGCTCTATAACAATAAGAAAGGACCGATCGGAGAATTTTTTCCATAAATAGAGCAATGAATCGATATAACTGCATTTTCTCTGAATTTTACTTCTGTTCAGACGTAATCCTTTGATTAGTGATTCAATTTAAAGTAGAAGCTAACTGCTACCATCAAGAAAGAAATCAATCGATAGTCATTAAACAATAAGAATTGAAAAAGTTGCTACCTTCTTTTGATTTTTGTTCGATTCTTTTGGACCTCTTCTTTTTCGTTCTCTTGTCAAGTAAATTTGTGTCAAATTGTTCCGAGTTCTTGGTAAAATTCGACATGATAGCAGAGGATGCACTACTTCACGCAAAGTCTTCATATAGTCAGCATTTCAATGATCTCTAATTTTATACTTCTATTCTGTCTTACAAAGCTTGTCCACGTCTACACGAATTATGACATTGTTCAATTGCATAATTAGGTCTTCAAGTAAGTATATGAATACCCTAAAGATTTGATCATCAAAAGATTTACAGTTTTCTAAATTAGGTGATGCAATATTATTTCCGTAATACATTCATGTAAAGCAGAGTCACGGTCTGTTAACACTGCGCATTCACATTTAGACAATCGCATCACTACCTCAAACTCTATGTGCAAATATTTATTAATGGAGAAGATGGTGTCTGAAGAGTTTCATCTGCTAAGATTCATGTGTAGTCTACAAACACGGAAGAGAACACATGCAGAGGACAACTTTAGACAAAAAAGGAAAAAGCGCACTTTGTGGGCACGAGCATGCATTAAAATCACATGAGCCTTCGAGAAATGCTCTTCGTCAGGTGTCGCAGACAAGGACCCGTCTGTGGCACTTGACGAAGAGCGTTGCTTGAAAGTTCAAGTGCTTTTAACAGTATCTTCGTCCCCATAAAGTACGTTTTCTTCATTTTTTCATTAAATATCAAGGAGGCCCGATGGCTCCCGATCTGATCATGAAAACATTAAAAAGATATCTGGTGTACTCGTATTATTTTAGAAAGCTCTCAAACGCCTCTCAAAGTCTGACACCATTTTTCCATTGATGAAGATGCTGAATTTAAATAATCTTTGTACCACGTAAAAGGTTGTAGATGTTAAGCACTTTAATCTGGCAGAGTATGTAGGTTGTGCATGGTCAGGTGTGGTCAGCAGACTTATGAATTTTTGGTCAAATTATTCACCGATACCTACTGACGAAATTTCTCAATATAGAGAATTATCACCATTGAATCACACTTATGATGAGCTTTCAGATTATATAATTTTTCGAATTCCGACAACATTTAGTACAATATCACTCAGCTTACACTTTTACCTGATTCTGAGCTATTTGCTGGATAAAACAGTGTTTTCAACAGTCAACTGCACACAACTTAATAGCTTTTGTTGTATTAAGGCTGGAGTTTTCAAGCTTGGATTTAAAAGAATGCTGGTGCCATCAGCTCCAAGAATACTTGAAGTTTATCAAAATCATCCCATCCATTTACTGGCAAACTTCAAATTTGTATTATTCCCAGTCAGTCAAGGCGAGTCATCATTACCCCTACTTGAGGTCAGAAGATTTCGAATCTCGGATCGGACGAGGACTTGTCTTCTCTCTGCTACTCCTCACAGCATATCATAGCATTTCCCTCACGCCGTAGGAATGTTGGAGCTTGCGTCCGATAAATGAAGCAGCTCATTAATGATGACAAAGACAGTGAGTGACACGAGGGCCAACATAATGATGTCTGAAATAACATCGTCGAAGTAACAAAGCAGACAATCACCAATTACTTCATTTAATTAGGCAAGCCACTATGTTTCCTAAACCAAGTGTCTCGGCTGACCAAGTAAATAAATTAAGTTATCGATTACCAGCTTGCGATTAAATTTGATGAGAATACGAAGGATATAAAATTTTTTTGGGTTGTGCAAAGATTTAGAAAATGGACTGTATTGGATGCTACCTATAGCAAATATTTAACCGTAAAACTACCGCAAGACATTATTAAGTATATTATTTTAGTGATGTTATCCTTAGCATTTACGTGTAGCTTTCTTATTAATGAGTGGCTGAACTTTTTAAAATGACTAAAGTGTTCACTGGAATAGTAAACGCTCGATTTTTGATACAACTCTTTGTGATTATTCAACAGAGAGCGACAAAATAGCATTTATCGATACCAGTTAGTACAATATCTTCAAAATTATTGCAGCTTGATAAAACTTTGGAATATGGACAATGAGAAATGCGGTACAAAATGGAAATATGCATGAGACATTATAATATATGTGATCGAAACAATCTAATAACTGGAAACTATATACATATATATACTCGTATGTAGAAGCCGCCTATAGTATTTAAATAAAGTGATCTGTAATAAAATGAAAAATAGATCAACATGGAAAGTAAGCGATACTCAAATAAACGACAAATACAAATAAGTTAATAATGCTTCACAAATGCAACAATTCACTAAATTCAATGTGTCTAGAATGTCAACGGTCTTTATAAGTCGGTGGTTCGCATCCATTATACTTGTATCAATTGTATCGACATTGGTAGCAATCTGACATGGCAACGCATGTTGTCACTATTGGAGCATAATGAAGTCTGATAACAAATTACTTGGTATTATTATGGCATTGTAGAATGCATCAAAACTCGGAAGAACTGTTATTTTCAGTATCGCAAGCCAACAGTGAAATGCAGGAAACGAAAATAAGTGAAATTCGGTTACCACAGTTTTGTTTATGCTCGCCTACACACAGATTATTCCTGTGGACAATTGAAGCTTGGACATTTCCATAACGAGCCTTGCATATTGAACGCAACTTTAATAATTTAACATATATTTAACATAGCCCATGGTTTGCTCTTAAGAGGGCAGGTGGTACGGTCCCACCAACATACCCAAATGATCGTAACGTGCCGAACTTTTTGACTATCCTAGGACTCCTTCAGAGCTAAACTTGATGGGATCTATGTGGGAGGACCTTCTCACTAGTCCATTTATTGACTCACTTACAGCTTCCTGGGTGTTGCTGGACCTAACTCTCATTGGTCCATTATGCATATGATTCTCGTCAAATGTCAGGCACTGGGGCTTTGTAGAATCTAAGGCGTGCGGGAGAACCGTACGGGAGTCAATGACATTGCGCTATACCGGCTGGACTTCGCCCTTAAAAGCATGAGATCGCACAAGCCCGCTTAGCAAGTGATCCCTCATGTCAAAGTTTTCAGGTTCGATTTAATAAGAGTCAAGATATAAATATGTACAAGATATTATGGACAGCATATTCTCATGGATGCAAAATATTTTTAGTTGCAATATTCAAGTACTGCCGTTTCAATAATTGTTAGAATGGTGATTGACTGATAATTCTTAATTGTGTTCACATGTTTCTGAGAGAATGTTCAGATTGGTGACGAAATTACTAAAATTATGCATGCAACATACAAACTCAATTTTTCGTAGATATTTTACTCTACATTTTAAAGAAAGTTTAGATTCGTACATTTCATACATTTTGAAACGTTGAAAGGTTTTGGGTTAGAAAAATTGCACCTTCGTTTTTGGTGACTTTAACGTGCACAATATTGACTGGCATTTTGCAGTTTGAGGAAAAATGTGCATCAACCGCTGTTTCCAACTCGCCAGAAAGTAGCTTTCTGGCTCCAGTTCCAAAAAGAAGTAGGGGAGACCGGGACACATTCGTGCATAAAAATGAAATTTTGTATTTCTATGCCCCTGTTAACGAGATGAGAAATTGGATGACTGTTCATAAAAATAACTTCAGGCTGGGGTCTTTGGTAATTTCATGAAACCTCCTTTTGTAAAGTGTGACAACCTGCACGAACTTGTTCCGTGGGGTAGGTTCGTGCAGGTAGTGGGGCACTTTCGTGCATTTTTCTATTATGATAGAATTATTCTGATTGCCCCAATAATCAATAAATTTGACTTATCAAAACTGCAAAGTAAATAATTAACAAGAATATGAATTCTATTCCTTGGCAAATTGTGATAAAAAACTCCATAAAATGTAACAAACAGCACCAGAAACTAACTTATAAGAAAAAGGAACTGAAAAAATAAGTTTCACTTCTCTTTGATCTCAATGCTTTGACTAAAGCGCACGTGAACCTTGCGCCCATTGTCACGAACTTCGTCAACTGGCTCGAGCAATTGACTTATTATGTCATCACTGGTACTGAGAAAATGTCATCCTCGGAGATGATGAATAACATTTTTGAGCTGTCGACGCTTCGGTGTCTGTTCATCAGCGTATCCCCGTCGTCATCGATATTGGTGATAGCGCGGGCAACGCAAAGGAAGTTGTTTTCTTTACTTCTGGTGCCGCCGCGATTAGAACCAAGGTACCATTTTCCTGCACAAATTTCATTTGGACGTCCACTGAGAATAGGTACATTCTTGGGGCCTTTCGATGAAGTCGTTGGACTTTCATCGTCACCCAATTCGCGAGGAATGTCCAGCTCCCTGGTATATTTTAGAGTTTTCCGGCGTTTGTTCTTCTCTGACTCCACACGCTATGTCGAAAACCAAGTGACAAACCAATATTTTGTTGACTTAACATTTCAAATTGCATTTATCTTATTAAAAAGGTATTGCACGAATGTGCCCCACCGATGAGTGAGCGAATGTACCCCATGGCGTTTGATGTAACTCGAGTCTAAATTTGTCGCTCTCTAAGGACAATTGTTCATAAGTTCAAACATGAATCATTCTAGTACATCAACTTAAATTCACGATGTGAGAAGTTTGAAGATTGGCCTACGTAATGAGTCAGGAGTACGAGAACACACAAAAAGGAAAAATTTCAAATTGGGTCCAAAAGTTACTTTTTGACGTAACAGAGTGGAGAACTGCTAATTTTATAGGCATGGTACGGGATGATGGTTGATATTAACATATTTTAGTGAGAAGTAAATTCAGTCAGCCACTTACGTGTAAACTGCAATAAGCAAATGTGCCCCGTCCTCCCCTACTGACTAATCTTCATCTTGTACAACTTGCTGCTATCCTATCGGCCTGCTTCCAATTGCTGGAAAGACATTTGAAGCAGTGAATAACCAACATTAGAAAGCGGCTGGACCATCGGGTTTGGTAGTGGAAATAACTCTGGCTGGAGGAGATGCTACAGTCACTTTGTCAGCCAAACTCTCAGGTGCCTGTATCCGAGAGGAACAAACATCAAATGATTGGAATCTGTCGTTCATCATGATCTGCTACAAAGGCAAAGGCGATGTTCTAGAAAAAGGGACCGACAGAGGCCTCAAGTTGAAGGATCAAGTACTTAAAATTATGGAGAGTCATTGAGCCATAAATCGGACAGCAGCTGTCAATTGACTCAACACAGTTCAGTTTCATGTGTATGACGGTGTAAATTTTCGACAGTTCTTCGAAAATTTTGTTGAGAAGCGAAAGGATCTTCATTTCATTTAATGATTTTTGCTGACCTGTGGAGAGAATTTGATCGAGCGCCAAGAAAGGTGTTATGGTGGACAACGAGGGTAATTGGTGTCTATGAAAGGATCACTCGGACTGTTTAGGCCGTGTATCAGTGAACATAATATAAAATCAGAATGATTGGTCTTCGTGCTGAAATCGAAGTTGCAGTTGGTGTACATCAGGAATCAGTTTTGAGTACTCTTCTGCTTGTGATTGCCATGGAGCCATTTCTCGCGAATTTCAAGCAGGTTGTCCACATGAACTTTGTACACAGATTATATGATTATTTCAGCAGACTCATTTTAGTGCCTAGAGCAAAGATAGACTGCCTGGAAAGATAGTCTTTAGTCACATGGTCTTCGGAATAATCTGAACAAGACCAAGGTTATGCACTATGGATGCCAGGATAATTGTGCTCCTTAGGTCACAGGCAGATTTCTTTGTGGTGTATTCAGACGAGGGGTGGGGAGAAACTCGATCTACTGTTTCAGCTGCAAGAGACGGATTCACCACTTCAAATGTAGGAAATATAGCAGTGAAGCCTCTTCCCACTAGTGACAGCCATCCTTGTCCAGATTGGCCATGGTCATTGATTCAGCATGAAGTAACTCCAAATTATTTCGGAGACATGCCTGGTCAAGCCGATGGTTGCAGTGATGCTATCACGACCGGAGCTATGAATGCATGGTAGAATTTTCGATAGAGCTACTTCCCATTATAACGAACACGAGGCCATGGAAGTCCTTTAATCGTTTGAGCTGTAGCGACAATTATGATCAAGTGGATTTGTTCACAACGACTAGCTGATCAGGCACCTACAGATAACACTAGGAGACGGCTTGGCATTCATCAATTAGAAGCAGACTTGTAATGCAAATGTAATGGTAATCGATTAAATTTTCAGCCATGTAATTGAAAAGTAATTGCGATTACTTTACAGTCATCACTGTTAAACATTCATTTGGCAGGCAGTTTAGATTACTACTTTACTCTCCTCGTCCACAATGCGCTACCACACTTAGATGTGCACCGGATGCACAACTACCGCTGATTTTTTTCCTAAGAAAAATTAATCAGTAATTGTAATCAAATATATTTCTAATTAAGTATTTTGTGATTGCAATCAATTACATTTCATGAGTAGGCCCCTTATTGACACAATTCAGATTGGAAGCTATCTTTCGATGTGACATTCTAAATGGATGAGCTGCGTAGAGTCTCCGAATGGGGCGCCTAATGGCTTGTTTCTTTCAATTCTTTAGAAGATGATGTCGAACATAGCATTAAGATCTCAGATAATTGGATCAGAATACAAGATTCTATCTCTTTCCTCGGAAAATCTGTTACGAAAGGTTTGTCATGGAAACCTTACATCTAGTTCATCTGCATACAGGCGGCTCAACGTATTGTCAGCTCTTTTCATGCAAGCAGCTACCTTCCACCACAGAATGTGCTATACTTACAAGACCACCACTATCCATCCTCTGATGGAATATTGTTGCCATCTGTGGGTTGGCGACCGACAAACACATCTTAACCTTCTTTAAAGGGTTGAGAAATGTATCAAGGATGTTATGGTTGAAAACTTGCTAAGGAGTTGCAGCCGCTCTCCGTCAGACGGAATGTCGCTTCACTTCAACGGATGCTATTTCAGTAGAAACATCTCTGCAGCATATGGGTGAGCACTGAGCACCCAAACCAAGGCAGAAGTACACGTAAAGATAATGCACTCATTTGCTGTCATGCGAGTTTAAAATGCATAAAAATAAAATGTTTAAAAATAATAAGCATTCAAAGTCGCTCGAAAAATATTTTGTTCGCACGAAGCAGCTTTGGAATCAGTT
This sequence comes from Prostheceraeus crozeri, assembly GCA_907163375.1. Lineage (NCBI taxonomy): Eukaryota > Metazoa > Platyhelminthes > Polycladida > Euryleptidae > Prostheceraeus > Prostheceraeus crozeri. The sequence continues at coordinate 90,601 of CAJQUW010016240.1, forward strand.
TCCACAGATCATTTTCCCTTATTCAATCAGCATAGAAGATCTGATTTTTTACCATTTGCATATTCAAAGTCATAAAAATGTCCAATTTTTTCATTGAGTAGGCCTAACCCCTAGCTTCATTAATGGCTCGTAGCTTTCTCATGGTTGAAATTTCTGTAAAATGATGGTGTACACTGTGCAATAATAATGCAATAAGATCCAATACTAACCTATACATCAGCCAAAGGCACTGCTGCCGAGTGAGGTTTTCCACAGACCATATTTTGCTAACTAATGTATGCCTAGGATGTATCTTAGTTGACTAAGTGCCTGTATTGTCAAGGGAACATAAAAAAAGGCTTTAAATCAATGTCTTTTTTAGAAAAACGATTCAAAATTTTCTTAATTATTTCAATTTTGTTCTCAATGACAATACTTCAATTTGTACTCTTGTTATGGGTATAGTGGATGGCTGGGTGATCAACATATTATTTTGATTGAGGACACCCAGTTCGCTCGATTCGTCGACTACAATTTCAATTGCTGAAGAGCTTTTTTGCAGGGTTCGTACGGCTTCCTGGAGGCAAAATTCACAAACGTTCACAAGCTTTTTTCACAAACTTTCACTAACCCTTTGTTCTCTAATTTAATGGGATAGAAGCTATTTCGGCAAGAAAATGCCAACAAAAATCAGCTACAATACATTTCTACCGAATTGTAATGCGGTAAAAATTCCTCTGTAAATTATTCAGTTGCATGTAATTTGTCATCTAACAACGTGGAATTGATAAAGCTTATTTTTCAAGTAAAGCGAAACCGGTCTTCCACTCGGCCTATTTTCTCATCCTATCGTCAGAGGGTTCGGCGTGAGGGTCCTGAAGAATATTCTTCATTATCAAATAATATTTCTACCGAATTGCAATTCAATTTAATGCCGCTATTCCACTGATTGCAACTGAATTCATTTCATATATTGACGCATCATGAGAAAAATGTTGAAATAAGAAATCCTCCCTACATGCATTCTTTTATATTCAAAAATATATAGAAGCATATGATACTCACTGATAGACAAACGAGCAACTGACATAAACAAGGAAGTCAATATCTCCTGATAGAAAAAAAGAATTCAAAAAGTACGTAGGTATATAAACATAATTACATCTAAAAAATACTTAGTCGAGCTATCTCGAGTGCATAAATGAAGCATGCCGTATGCATAGTACATGCATAATAGCTGATGTTAACATAGGCCTATATGCTTGTTCTTGAATAATGACTAACGTAAACAGTAAAATAGATATGCACTGCTAGAAAAACACGTGTTTAAAGCTGAGAAAAACGATCTAACTACACAGCAAATATTTAAATCAAAACTATCTGGTCAGACAATCTCGATAACAAAGATGAAGCATGCAGTCGCATCAACAGTGCAATAGAAGCTAATAATTATCTACACCAAAATTTTAACTCACTTGTAGCACAACAAAAAATTCTGAAAAATGGTCTGAAAAATGGTCTGAAAATTTCGAGAATTAGCGCACCACTGGCAGAATGCATCATTTCACACACTTCCTTTTCACATTAGTTCCCCGATATGATATACATGACTAAATTAGTAAGTTGTACACTTTGCTGAGCCTTCCATCGCCTGCTGTCTTTACTGTTGACTGCAACAGCTCAATATTATTGGTAATGTATGAATGAGTATATACATAAGTATATACAGATGGTACATGTAGCAGGGCAAAAAAGGTCAATTTTAGGATTAGATGTAGATCACTATTTAGCGAATTGGGTGATGATCAATAAAAGTCAGCAGAAAGTTTCTGTCAGACTGACACTTTCTTTATTTTAGATCTTTAAGTGTTCGAGTGATAGTCTTTCTCTGTTCAATACCAAAACTAGGTCGCGTGCTTACTTTCAGCAACTTCGCTCGAGAAAGCTTAGGCCCTAATGGATCTTCGAATTTCTTGGGTTCTGAATTCGCATCTTAAACTTCCTCCAATGTCACTCCAATATTCATTTTTGCTACTTCGTCATGCACCTAGCTATTTCGACATGCTTGATTCAACCTTGTTCACAGGCACTGGGTTAAGAATGTCACACCGTCTTAATACATCATCGGTTTGTCTAGGTCTACATTCATGAAAGTATTGGGAATCAAACCCACGTTTGCTTTAAATGAATGCACATAACTGAAAGTCCATGATATCATGACAGCCGCTTGAGCTGAAAACATGAAGTGATTATATCCCAGATGACTAGGCGTGTAGTAAATGAATTCTGGCTAAGTGATGAGCATGGCATCGAAGCGAAAATATGCATTTCTATACACAGTATATATAGCAGAGGCCATAAGAATAGTATGGTCTCATGCCTGGCTTCAAAAATCAGCAAAATATAAGAAGACTAGCAATGCTGTGAATGTCATAGCCGCTTAATGAGGCATCGAAAATTAGATGCATTTTTGAGACTCCTATCTTGGTTAAAACTATTATTAACCAAACCACATGCACATTTCCTTAATCAGAATTCAAGCACTCGACTCTAACAGAAACTTTGCGACTTATCCAGACGACTCATTGTCATTTGTTGATGTATCTACAAAGCATTTTTACTTTGTAACATACAAATTTCTAAGTACTGAAATTCTTCAAGAATCATCAGACTTCTCAAAGAGCAAATGTCAAATGAGCAAAGACTGTCAGCTGATGTGCGCCAAGTCAAAGCATTCATTCAATATTTTACTCTTTTCTGTAATTTTACTATTTATATGACAGCCAATAAAATTAAAGTGGGACGAAACTGTTTTACTACGACAAAAGTTTGCCTCTTGCTCCGCAAACAGCCGTTGCTGGCGTTATTTTAAATGAAGATAAATGCTTATTTTAATTACGCTTTCACAGATGATAACTCCAAAGCAAAAATTCCTTCAATGGCGCACATTACAAAGAGCCAGGATGGTTCGATGATCCTTCTCTGCGGATTTTCTTCATGTCTGTATCTATCCTACTTTGTAATTTTTTATGTCAAATCGCAACATTGGGCAGACTTGTCAAACCGCATCTCAGGATGAGTTGTGAAAGTAAAGGTAACTGATAGCACATATTTCTGCTGAACTTGTCTGCCTTGGGCTATCCATGACATATACATTTACGTAGAGTAGTTAGTTGTGTACAAGACACAACCAAGTAAATCTAAAAAGATTGCGTCCTGATCTTCACTGTTCTTGAAAATCAATTTTCAGCCATCAACAATCGTCACAGAGAGGAAATATTTGATGCCCCATATTGATGATGCAACATCTAACTGCTGATATCTGTCACCAACATCACGGTTTGCAGGATTAAGACAAATCGAGAACTTCAAATGAGGAGTAATTAGATCCGAAAGAATTTTATTTGCCCTTCGTGGTTTTCCTGACAAATGTTGAAAAGACCTTGGTTAGTCATTTTCATTAAGTTGATGTTGGGAAGCCAAGTAGATCAGATGGTAATAATTCTTTTATATATATATTATATGCTTTATATAATTATAATATAGAAGCATATAATATATGAAAAAAAGAATTATTGCCATCAAATCTACTTTGTTTCCCAACATCAATTTAATAAAAAATCCTGATAAAATGTTTGGTTTCGGGACATTGTTTTGAAAGGAAATGTTCCATGGCGCATTAACATCAAGCTTTCTTGTTTACATATATAGAAGCAATATTATAAAAATTTATAAGTTATTCCAAAACTTTTGCGAGTGCTCCCTGACGATCTCAACTTTTTGAATGAAACAAGCACACTTTGTAAGTGAACATACGCTTTTCAATTGGTAACATTTTTTCGAAATGTAAATATTTTCAGTTTATTTGACTAGGGGACGGAAAATTTCCATGGACGGAGCTAGAATTATTCAACGACAGGAGTTTTTCTTCAAGGAGGAGCACTTGCTTCTGATGTTCCTTTTATCATTTATGTTTTGATGAATAACCATCAAAGCAGCTAATTAGTTATTCATGTCTGAGCAACTGTTGATGCTCTATTGCAGAAATGTGCTTGTAACAAATTATTGCAAAAACCATGACTAAATTAAAATCTGCACTCGTGTAATGATAAAACTTCATTAATTCAGGAAAGAATTCATAACGAGTGCGCAAATTATCATATGAAAACATTTTCTACTTCTTTGCAATCACAAAACTGTTGTTGTAGAATACAGATTTTAGGATGAAATAGCACTCCCATGATGTGATGAATTCCATAAGCTTTTGACACTGAGATGTATTCGAAGCTTATTCAACCTCAATATTGAAAATGCGGGAGTTAGAATCAATGCTCCTTGGAGAAAAGAAACATTTTCTTTCCACTTATTCATTTCATTTCGATGCCTTGACACAGCTGAAGGTCTTGGCAGCATTGGTTTCATTGCATGCATGAGTGTGTGGATATAAATGTACGCTGCCTGCTAGAAGTCCTCAACTTGGTGATATCGAAACCTTTATGAGTTCTCTATGAGTTGCGAAATTCAACTGTGCGTTTCGATGGACTCGGTCGATAATAGTTCGGAAGTGGCTACGTGATTTATGAAATCACTTCTGCATTACTTTTTTGGAAAAAGCGATGACGATCAACGAATGCTTGGAGGTCAAATATAATGCCATGTGTCTCCCTTCATCTCTGTATCTTTTTCACAGCAATTTACGGAGTTTCGTACATTTCACTCTCGTTCCAACACTAATCGATTATGTTTTTTTTGTCAAGTCAACTAATTTGTGCAGCAATTTAACACAGCATGTTTGAACACCAGCTCATTATCGAGCATGTACGTTAGGAAATATTTCTTCACCATGAGAACACTGAACTTATGTCTTCAGAGGTGCGGCTGTGGAGCACATAGGTGAAGAAATTCTTGATCTCCTTTACACTTTACGCATTTCACACTGCAAGGTTGACTTTGAAGATTAAAAGTTGTCGGATAGTGCGGTGAATAATCTGTAGTTAATAATTTCTTGATTTTCAACGCAAGACATAACATGACATTTTTCACCACTCAATTCAAAACTGGATTGCAATTATTCGTTCAGTTGTGATAACAACTTTGTTACATCTTTTTGAGGTTGAAAAATTCTGCAGGTTATCGGCCGAATATAGTTGCTTTCGTTATTATTCACCAATATTTTTGATTGGCTGTACTCAGCGAATCAGATTTCAGGATGAAAATACGTTATGTTGACGATGACGGTTTGGTCACACGGTTTTCTACAAACTTGGCATACACGAAGTGTTTGTACATATTTTGTCCTGAGCGCGGGTTTCTGGAAGGGTTTCTAAAATATTTGATTTGATGTGAAAAAATTTCATTGTTTTTAGATAAATCGTTATTTTATAGTGGTCGGGATAAGTATCGGTGCTTGGTTTTCGGTTGAAACCATGAATTAATGCGCTAATGAATATACACCGGGTTTCATGTCAATCCGTTGGGAAATGAATGAGTTTTGTCCTATGCGGTATAAAAACATTGCTTTTTCCTTATATTCTGCTGAATATTTAAGTATTAGAAAAGTAGATGATATCTGAGCGATAAATTTCAGAATTACATAGATTAGTCATTGTTTGACCTGAATATGAAGTTGGATCATTATGATAGGAATGTATGCTGAGGGATGTATATGTACCGTAAACCTCTATTTCAACCCCTTAGCGCTTTATTTTTTAACTCCTCATTCTCATTAACGTTCTATCACTGTTGGCGTTCTCATAGAGGGTGGAGCTCCATTTTTCGACTGACTGGCAGAATTTTTAGACGATAAAGAGAGAAAGCAGACAGCACATGTAAATAATTACATGAGTAGTGAGCTGTTAAAGAAAATTCAATTTTTTAACTTCGTTATCAGCCGTTATCACATTTGGCCTTAATTGCTTGTTCGAAGGCTTGAATGAATGCTTTAAATTTCGTGGGATCTCTGTTGTCAAAATTTTCAGTCTCTCTTCGGCAACATCAGTCTTTGTTGATTTCGTGTTAGTTCTTATGAAATCTGATTTTGCCAATTGATCACGTCTATCAATGAACTATCGTTGATACTTAAATGTTGCTTGCTCAGCTATATTTCGAATTGTAGATATTTCGGTCTTCGCAACCGAAAATATTTCAGATTATGGAAGATAAGCATATCTTGGGTTGACTTAGATTAGTGACTACTTGTCTAGAGAAGGGTGTTTTGGCGAAATCGTGGAATTAGATCATTCAAAAATTATCATGCTTTGAAGTTTGGCGATCTTGTCGTCCCTTTATTTTAGGTCTTCGCATTTGCACTTCAACCTAAGATTTTCCTGTTCAATTTGTCACATTTTTTGGCGATATTCATGCAAATTCAAATGCTGTAGCTGACTAACTCAGCACCGACAACTCATTCATAAGTGTTTCGAAAATACTGATATTGTCATCTTCAACCTCAACTGTTGTTGGAAATTTCTTCATTAATGTACAAAATCTTTCAACAGCTCCTTTCCTGTTTACAGGGCTGTGAGACCATCATATTGTTTGCGGTGTACTGGAGGACGTTGGATCGCATTTCCACCAGAAAGGTGAAAGTAAAAATAAAGATAAAAACACTCCCAATTCTTTCAAAGTTTTTTCCGCATTTCTAATAACTATGTACACTGGTGGACAAGCTTTCCATGCACATGCATCATCGTCAGGTCCAAGGCTAAAAGCTGCAGTAGTGAAGACCATCGTTTACATTTGCAGAATCATTCACTAAACAATAGATTGATTGTGAGATTTAAATATATTTCCGGTTTATCATTGACGTTCTCTAGACATGGCCTGCAGAAATCATCTTTTAACACCAGTATTTTCAGTGTTCGTACTGGGGCGCGAATTCGCGCCCGGGCGCGAATGCGCGAAAAAGGAAGGCGGGCGCGAAAATTCCGAAAATATTTTCGCACCCCAATATTGTCCCAAATATTTTCGCTCCCCAAAAAATATTTGACTATAATATATCACTGGGAACTGTTAGATGTGTCTACGACTACGTATCAGATTGATGACAGTAATAGAATTGAATATTTTCTTTCTTATTCCAGAAAATGCCTTCCTGACATAACACTAACAAATAGGAATAGTGTGTAAACCTACTACGACATGCCGTAATCATCACTGCGTATTCTACATTTTATTAAGGGACTATTTATCATCACTGCGTATTACATTTTTGAAAGGGTGAAGCGATTCTTCAGGAGGGTAACTGAAAAGCTCCTCAAGTACTTACCGTTGAAAATGATGTGCTTCAATCGGGCCAATTTCTGTCCCCACATCATTCGAACGATGCTGATCTGGAGAACTGGGCGAAGACTCTTGCGAAGTGCTTTCCCCAAATTGTTCCTCAAAACGAGATTTCTACTCTTGAAGTTGAAGCTCGACTCCTTCAAGGTACACCAGAGAAGCCAATGGACATGGGAGAATACTGGCAGAAAATGTCCTCAAAGATACCAACTCTGAGGTCGTCTGGCTCGAGTCACGATGACATTACCCCACGGAATACGCAGAAGTGGAGAGGGTTGTTCAGTTTGCTGCCTGATCTAGTGACAAAGAAACGGAGTAACCTGTCCGCGACTACAATGAATGCGATCGTCGTTAATTAAGAGCGCCAATGGCATCGAATAATATCTCATCGCGAAACTTCGAAGTGACACAGGCACTTTTGGAGAAAGTTGCCAAAGCCAAACAAGCATATGAGCTGCGTTTTGAAGAGCGAGATGGAGGAAGAGGCAGCAAGGAAGAAGAAGGCAGCAGAGAAGGATATATTAAAAACTTTCGAAAATCAGAAGAAAAATGATTCAAAGCTGAATGAGTTAGAGTCCGGTCTCAAAAACAACGAAAAGCGAATCAGCGATATCATGAAACGGAAAGAAAGCCTCGTGAAAATGCAGGAGGCATTACGGTCATTAAAGGAAGAGGAGGACCACCTTAAAACTCTGTTGATGAGAAGGAGAAGATGGAAGAAAAGAAACGAGCAGTAGCTGAGAAGCTCATGACTAGTACTTTGAAGCGAAAAGCACATGAAGAACTGAAAGTTATTTTCTCCCAAGAAATTGAGGTGATATTTTCTTTATCAGTGCCTAGCGCTTTTAGACAGCATTTTGATTCAACACAGCTCGATCATCATGTACCTGATTGAATGAAACTACTTACATGTGTACTTTCATTTCTGATCTTTTCTTCATTTAAATCACATGGAAAATAGGGCACAAACTCCTACGGTGTATTAATGAAACTTATTATGTTACATTTCAGTACCAGATGGAAAGTGTAGCGACGTTATTTTAACGAAGACGTTGACTACACCGAGAAAATGTCAGGTATGACAGGCCCTAACACCCAGATTTTAGTCTTTGGTTCGGTTCCATTTGGCCCAGATTTGGTTGTAGTGATTTCGGGCATTTTCTAAGGCCCCACAACCAAATCCTAGCCAATTGGAACTGGAAAAGGCATTTTCGGGGTTCCTTAGGCTCATTTGATTCAACGTTGCGGAAATGTTATAGTAGCGAATTAGAATGAGTACATTATAACGTACTTATATGTTCGTATATGATCTCATTAATATCATATGGTTGTCTGCTCCATGCAGGGCCATCCATTAATCAATTAAGTTTTCATCTACTCCATCAAAGGTATCTAATAAATGCTGTAAATCGTCATAGACCTATGAAATTGACCCGTAAATATGCCTATATGAATTCCATATATGTTTGAAAAATGTATGTATTGACCTTACGCTCGTGCATGCATGTATCTTAGACCAATTAGTTGCGGGCGCGAATCGCAGGGCGGGGCGCGAAAAATGCGAAATCGGCCAGTACGAACACTGTATTTTTAGTCAAGTGTTCAATTAAATGTCACGATAATGCTTTTTCTCTAAGCAGCATGACGAAGTCGCACAAGTGGATGCAAGAATGTATTGTGGGCTACTCGTATTACATAGACCATTTATTATTACAGTCTATTGACCCTCATAATTATTGTATCCAATATGTGTCCACCAGCTACGATGGTATTTCAAAATTGATTTTTTTCGACCACTTTCTCTACTACATAGTTGATGAATGGTCAATGATGAGGAGCCATTAGTTGTATTTGCATTGTGTTATACTGTAGCGCTTTCGTAATATTCAATTAAAACTTTATCTGCTTCCGTAGGCTCTATATGCTTTCCTGTTTTGAAGCGGTAACTACAAAAAGGAAACATGACCATTCAATATTTTTGATATTGAATATGAATGCAATGTTTACATTTAAATGGAAACTAACTACAACACTGGATGGATTCTAACTCGTAGCACATTATGACTCTCATTGATATTCATTGTGGAGTACTGTCTTCAAATTCTGTTGCATTATTTTGTACAAGCAATGACGGAAATTTGTATTCTCCTACAGGGGATATCATAATAAGTACCGTAGATGAGAAGTAATTCTTCGGGGAATGCAGTATCCATATAATATAAAGCTTGTGCCACAGATGATATCAATAAAAATAAGGAGCGCATGCGAATGGTGGCTTTCTTGAAATTGTTTGCATGTAGTGAGCACAACATCCATTTTTGGATCATATTTAATTTGGATGAAGTTTTTCTTTGGATCTGAATTGAAATTTGATTACCAGTAGAAATATGTTGCCTTTATTTCAGGACATTTATCAGAAATGGTAGATTCTCATGCAATTTGCATAAGCAAGTCTGTCAATCATGAGAATTTGACTTACCAACAAATAATGCACTGACAAAACCTGACTTAGAACGAATAGTCCGGGAGCCAGCGTGAAGTTGTGCAGGGAACGAGGTAGTACATAAAACTTTCACATAGCATAGTACACCTCTAACCTACTGCAAAACTTCGCGTCTGCCGGATCAGATCATTTGCTTTTCAGAAATAGAGATGATAACAAAATCCTATGTATTTCCAATGGTAAAATTGTGACATTTAAGGTGTTGACTCCATTTTTTCGAATTTTTGCTCATAAAAGTTACACAAATTGGTATTTTGTTGAACTCGTTATTATGGAAATCATCTACAGATCATGATCTTTCAAATGAGTTATCATTCAGTGAGAGAGGATGAAGTAAAGTGTACAAACAGACACTTTTCGTTAAAGTATATCAACAATTTTCCTGAAATTTCTATGTTAAAATTTGCAGTTACACCAACGAAAAGTGTCTGTTTGTACACTTTACTTCATCCTCTCTCACTGAATGATAACTCATTTTGAAAGATCATGATCTGTAGATGATTTCCATAATAACGAGTTCAACAAAATACCAATTTGTGTAACTTTTATGAGCAAAAATTCGAAAAAATGGAGTCAACACCTTAAATGTCACAATTTTACCATTGGAAATACATAGGATTTTGTTATCATCTCTATTTCTGAAAAGCAAATGATCTGATCCGGCAGACGCGAAGTTTTGCAGTAGGTTAGAGGTGTACTATGCTATGTGAAAGTTTTATGTACTACCTCGTTCCCTGCACAACTTCACGCTGGCTCCCGGACTAGAAGTCTTTTTAGGTAAAATTGACTTGGCAAATTATGCTGTTGTCCTAAGCTGTCTTGGTAATGTGCGAACGTTCGTCAAATTAGAGCTTCGATTCGCTGTGATGATAAGCATGGTGGATCATATATTGCTGGCAAGATACATGTAGACGTGGAATTCTCGTTAGACGAGTCATGCACAGCAGATAGGAAAGGCAGTAGCGAAATCACAAATTACGATGTCGATTTGCATTCTGTGCGACGAAAAATTTTGTTGCACCGCTGACCGCTTCAGCACTGCCAATATTTTGAAATCCTGTCTTCCTCCGTGAAATTGAAGCTAAATTCGTTCAAAGCGGTACATTTTCCAATGGTCCACCTAGCTGCTGGAAATATGAATTTAATTGATCTCTAGTGATGAAGTCTGTTGCACAACTGACATGGAATAACTGCATCGATGGAAGGAAGGAAGCATATTGTGTTGGGGTATGACACCAGTGTCATACTGGCGACCCATGCAGTGCACTAAATAAAGCTCAAGTGCATGTCGTAGTACACCTTGTTTTTTTATGCATCACATATCTGCAATATGCAGTATGCTACCTGCAAAACTTGACAAACGTACTTAGGAAACTCCACAAAATTCCACAAATTTCCACAGCAAATCTCAACTTTTTCGATTCCTGAGCACAAAGGCATCATAGCTTTTTCCATTTTGATGTTCTAATGCATTAACCTAATCGATTCTGGGCATTGGAGCCGATCGAAATCCTGGGAAGAGGGCGATTCGCACCCTTTCTAACTTCATATGTATTGCTCCATATCACATTGACGGCACAACGCGGTATATTTACCGAAATTCAAGATACAAACAACTTACTTCATATCAGAAATTTTTGATGGTGGTATTCATTCGCCCTCTTACTCAGTTAATTGTGCTATTCAATACATGAAATCACTTATTTTGACATAATTTTGAAATTTTACCGACGTTTGGCTATAAATCACCTCTATGATTGCCATTTTACGATGCGAAACTGGCTGAATGCACTGAGAAGCTACTCATGAGCACAAAAAGCGATCGACAAGATTAATTTGTGCATGGAATACAGTTCAAACATGCGTAAGAGATGTGAAAAGTTTCCTTCAGAAATAATCATTCCAATGTAGGCCTATTTGTGGAGTGTTCTACATTTCTAAGCAACGCCAACTTCACATACGATTATAAAGAAGAGACAACTTGCAGATACTCATCCAATTAACCTCTTAAATGCGCCAGTACTTGGTTTTATCAAAAAAGATTTTGAATTGACATTGAATTTCCAACACTCAATTCGATTTCTATTAACGAGTAGATGATCATGATGTGATTCATAGACTCATTTGTGTGCTAACGTATTCATATTGAGAATAGATGCGTTTCATTGAAAATTATCATACAAAGTGCTAGCCAAAAATGCAGATTTCAGACTTTCGAATAAGGTACTTTTCAAAGTAGGTCAAACATTTTGTCTTTCAATGGGCAAAATTCAAGGAGTTTTGATGAAAATTTGGAAAAACTAAAAGTCGCGAAAGCGCAGGTCGGGCGGCTCAGATTTAAGGACACCAGTGAAAATGTGACACGGGGCCGAATGCTCCAGAACACATGGTAAAGTAAGGCTAATATTCCCTTTTTAATGCATGCTACTTTCCTTTATTTGATTCATTGAGCCTAATTATTCGCACAATATTACTGGTTTACTTTGTCCACTGATTGCATCCATTCGGTGACGCATCCTGTAAGAATCTCCTATGATTTACGAATTCTGTTAGACGCTGAATTCATGTTTGTAGGCCCTGCTTGTAGTCAAATTAACACGAAATTGTTGACTGTCAAGGTACATTTTTTTACATCTCTAGAATAAAATGCAGTGGTGCCTTAACGAAAGAAATCCAATTTCCTATATTTTGTTTTGTAATCGTGACTGAATTGTTATTAGATCATCACATTTGGAAATTTGACTCTTTATTTAGAACTGAGGATGTGATCCACAAAGAAAAACGGACTTGGTAAAAATTATTCGCACCTTTATGAACACTACATTTTCCGATTGTTTCATGTTACTATATTACAAGATATTTGATTTTGCATCTAAAACACTTGTGTACCTTTCATTTTGCAAGCAAATGACTTAATTCACCCAAACATAGAATTGACCACCATCCTATTTTAAGAAAGTAGGTTTTCGATATATTGATAAAATAGATTATCCTGCTACACTATTTTTATCACGTTCCATCAGCAATGCATAAACAAAAGAAACTTAGTCTCTTAGTAACGTATTTTCCTGCACAGTAATTGACTATAAAAGTGGCTGAATTCACCCTATCCGACGCCATCGTGTTTTGCCTAAATCATATTGTATTTTTGATCAAGCACGCTTACACGACTGTGGCGCTTGTCCTGGAAATACAGCAAAATTGTAAAATTGTTTGGTCAGATCAGTAATGACAAGCGTAAAGAGCGTTGAGTTTCTGCCATGATTCGTTTTGCATACATACAAGGTATAATTCGAGCGATTAATCGAATTTTCTAATTATTGGTTATTGTGAATGTTTGTGTGCATGTCCTTATGGAATTCCCGTTCCCATCAGTCATCATTGCATTTCAGAGTCAAAATGGATCTCTTTTTATGGCCTGGTCAGTGGTCTCTTGCGTCATTCGACCCTGAAAGTCTTTGTATTCTGGTAAGTTTTGACTTCAAACTGTATGAAGCTCATAATAACCGGGCCAGGAAAATTCAGCATTTTTCTACTTCGTAGCAAGGTTTTACTAAGATGTAATTGTAAATGCGTAGGCCTAAGAGGAGTTGCTGAGATATATTTAACAACATTTTCGCACAGCATTCGAAATCTTGTAGTTGCACTCAATGAATTTATGTTTGATATGATGGCTTTGAAAATAGCTTGCGCATAAGTGGATTAATGTCGTTATTTAAATCAATAGAATAGCTAGATACTACTTAATATTTGGGCGTCTTCAGACTGCATCGCAGGTACATTTCAAAACTAGACGCTCCAAGCTTTAATCAAATTTGATGACCACTTTTTCCAAATTTTGTTTAGCATTGTCAATTTTTACTGTTAAAAGTGCGGCAGTTGATACCGTTAAGTTTAATTGTATGAGAGTTTCGCTAGACTATGTGCTCTTTTATGAGAAAGATGTCAGAATGTCATAAATAATTAAATCACATTTTTTGAATAATTGTGGCCGCATTTGATTTATATGTCGTATAATGAAGCTGCGGTTCAACGCATTAAAAATATTATAAATTTTATGCTTGGACGTCTTAATGTCAATTTGAATATAGTCCGGCAGCCAGAACGAGTTTCTGCAGGGAACAAGGCCGAAACTAACACTTTCACAGAATGATGTACACCCTATGAATACTACGAATCGAAACGTCTGCCGAGTTAAAGTGAGTTCCTCTTCTTGTCAGACAGGATCAAAGTAAAACACATCTAAATCCAATTGGACACAGATTGCAATTTTTGGTTAAAATGCAATTTCTATGTTTTCTCTGATTAAACGAAAAATACTAAGCCCAGAGTCATAATTTTTGACATGGGATGTCTTCAGGCCATTTCCTTTCATGTTCATGCACCTCTGCCTATAAAGATGAACACATTTCGATTTGGCGAGCCTCTTAATGTTGGCAAACACAAACATTTTGAGCACTTTTATGCACATTCCCACATACATCGCCGATCAGATGCATGATAAGCACATGCACATCATAGGAAATGACCTGAAGGCATTTCATGTCAAAAATTATGACCCTGAGCTTAGTACTTTTCGTTTAATCAGAGAAAACATAGAAAATTTCATTTTAACCAAAAGCTGCAATCTGCGTCCCATTGGATTTAGATGTGTTTTTCTTTGATCCTGTCTGACAAGAAGAGGAACTCACTTTAACTCGGCAGACGTTTCGATTCGTAGTAGGCATAGGGTGTACATCATTCTGTGAAAGTGTCAGTTTCGGCCTCGTTACCTGCAGAAACTCGTTCTGGCTGCCGGACTAATACGAGTATGTGGTTCAGCAATTCAAGATGTAAGTTATTTTATTGTGACGAACTTGATAATACATTTTCGGCATTAAATGGATTTGAACTTAGTCAAATTAGCGGGTGCTGTTGAAGTTAATTTCAACTCTTGTAGGCATGATCATTGAGTGCCGGTAGCAGAACCAGAATTGAAAAGCATTCTGTTATTGGAAGTCGGCGGGAAGGACAAAAAGCGGCACATCGCTCCATCTAAAGTCCGACTAAGTCTGCACCAATCAGTACCTCAGTGAGAGAGTAATGTCTCTATGTTGATAAAACTTCATTTAGTTTTATGTAAGGAAAGTAAAAATATGCCAAAGGTGCACAGAATAAATGAAAAACCTTATACTCTACATCTTATCTTTCTTGTTCATCTCCTCATGGGTCCCAACTCCCAACACATAGAGGTGGCGCAAAACCATAGTATGTTAGGTAGAATAGCAACTCAGTATTAATTAAATTCCCAATGTGTATACAGTTTCGATATTGTTGAGTGAACTCGAGCTGAGATCCAATACCACGTGAAATATGCAAATTTTTTAACTTTTGGAGAAATTTACACGGATTTGGTTGATCATGATAGCAATACAGAAAGAGAAATAGCAATATACAAGTCTTCCTTGTCATGAGTCGACACTCTACCTACTATATGCTTAATCTATGCGCAAAACCATTTCAAGTAAAGAAATGCACATCACAACATAGTCATTGTACACTATTTGGTCGGTCACATTTGGCTATTCGTCCAGTTCACAATTCTTCTCCATTCATCTTCTTCCTGTGCGATCTTCCACTCGATGTTCTTTCTCTCCTTAACGTCATTGACCATAGTCCCTCCATCGCATCCTTAGGCACCCGTGTGTTATCCTGCCCTCTGCTTGTATTGCTGAATCAGTTATTAGTTTATTAGGCTTATTTGCTTAACATAAAGCAGAAATAAATTGCTGCTTACTGATAATAAGTATTTATCATATGCATCTTAATTTTAGCTCTGCATTAGAATGCTCATGTTTTCAATATCGATATCTAAAATCAATTTGTCAGTGAAACTTCGACCGTGACTGTCCGTTTGATTGTCTGCCACCGGGCCATGCTCGTTTTCGAATGCCTAACATGACCGAGTAATAACGGTGTGCGCCATGTGCCAATTTATATTCTAAAGTTGACCATGTTTTCACTTTCGAAACAAATCACTTTCATGTGAAAGCGAAATTGACTGCTTCAATCGATGGACCAGTACCACCTGGCTTCGGGCCTGACATTAGATTGTTCAATGTTTCAATAAAATTGTATGTACTTATTTGGGTTTAGATTTTAGTTTTCTGGACTGAAAGTGTTCTCTGATCATGCTCAAGTGCTTCATACAACCTGTACTCGCTATTCCTACTTCTCTACTTCCGTATTTCCTCTAGTAAACGACGCCCACCAATACACGCCGCCCTCTTGTAAGCGCCGCACCTCTAATATCAAGAAAATTAGAAAAGAATAATTGAGGATAGTGTATATGTCGTCCATTGAGCTAAGAAAACAAGGACATAGCTATCAATCGTTACTGGAATGCTTAATGATATTGCACTGTTCGTAGAGTCTGTATTGCGTTAAAGACGTCTCAGTTTCACAATCTGCTCAATGCAATTAATCTTATATCGTCATCGACATCAGATTCTGAAATAGAATCAGATTCAGTATTATAAATAGAATAATTAACCTTATGAGTCCCAAGGCCAGATCTGCTACAATGCTCCAACTGCCCATGAAGATCAGTGCACGCTATTCGCACATAACTGCAACCCCCTTGATGCTGAGTGAACAATGGGAACATATTACAGCGATGATGTGCAGTGCACGTCATGGGCAGTTGGGGCAGTGTTGTCAGCTGCTAGTCGAATACTTACGCTAGTGCCTGCATGACCTTCACCGCACGTCATCGGGCTCAAGAGGTTAAATATTGAGTTGCATCCTCAGTTGAAAAATGGAAACAAACCTGAATAGCTGCCATTTCATCCAATATCAGGAATCATCAGCAGGCCTAGTTAACATCTTTCAACATCGACACAACTCCCTATTTAAAGTAATGTGTTTAAAGTAATATCTAATCAATGCCGGTTGAAATTTCACTAATTTGCTGATTGCAAATCTAAGATTCGGTAACTTACATAGCTTCCTTGGCATTACATATTGGTGTTTTAATAATAATGTGTCAACCAATCAATCAAAAAGTTGTCAGATGTTTATTTCTAGACGGGAAAGATTTGATGCAGCTAGATATATGCTACCGAATGTACCGATGAAGATTGAAATGAAAACACTCGGTGTGATTTTTGACAATTATTTAAAATGGAATTCTCATGGATTTAAATGAAAACACTTGAAGTGATTTTTGACAATAATTTAAAATGGAATTCTCATATCAAGTTTATTACGAAAAAAGGCTACGTCACGTTTAAATGTAATTCGCCGTTTGCGGCCTTTCATGCCTTTGAAGTCATTGCTACAAATATAATTTGGGTGCGTAAGATCGATTTTAGAGTATTGTGCCTTTCTCTTCTTGAACCTGTGCAATTGCATGTATGAAGTTAATAATAATAATAAATAAATAACGTTTATTGAAGTAATACAGTCTCAATACTAAAAATCGTGAGACTTTTTTCACGTGAGAATATAAACACAAATCATATGAACAAAAACCAAGTAATAAGTTACAAAGTGAATCCGCTGTTCGCTAGCTTCCACATACTAAAAATGAAGGACTTTCGTCGCAAGTCAAGTTTGCATTTCGGTAAAATGAATTTGCCCGAGCGAGGGAGACGCGACGGAACAAGATGATGAATAGGATGAGTCTGGTCATTCACTGCACTCGTAAATAGCTTAAATGAAAGCAAATTTCGGCGATACTCAAGAGGCAAGAAGTATCCACATGGACAACTTGATGTGCCACACACAATTCGATGGGCCCGACTTTGCACTGACTCTAAGAGATCGCATTCTTTCTTAAATAGGGACGTAAATAGAGGACAACCGTATTCCAATATGCTTCGAATTGTTGAGTTGTAAATCTCAACAATTACTTGCTTCGGAAGGAAGGGTTTCAACTGCCGAAGTGCCCATAAACGGGATGAAGCTCGCCGGTATGACTCTATACCCATATTGAGCTTGATCCGTTCTATTAGCAAATTCCCTTCTAAATATCGAAATGAGTTTCTTTTCAAAAATCAGTTCTGGGATAGGTAATTTGGAGATCGGTCGGGTATCATGGATTGTGGGAGATTGACATTTCGGGATGGGAGTCACGTCGGCTTTCTTCCACATCGCTGGCAAGTCAGCAAATTGAAGGCATCTGTTATACACAATGCTCAAAGGCTCAGCCAGGAAAGATGAGAGCTTTTTCCATACAATAGCTGGAACCATATCAGAAGACATCCCCTTTTTTGGATTTACCTTAGATAGAAGATCTTATGTTTCCTCTGCCGTAAAATAAAACGGGACTGTAAAAGGGAATAGTTTTGGTTGAAAGTCGATATCAGCAGCATTCATGCTCAAGGAATAAATATGATTAAGTTTCTCAAGTAATTGAGGGAGTGTTTCTGAAGATCCATTCACTAAACCATCCAACCAAGAGGTATTTCTCTGACTGTTCGTAACTTTCTTATAAATTTCCCATGTAGAGCGATTTTCATTCCTCATTTTTTCTGACCAGGCTAACTTGGCTTTGTAAATCATTTTCTTTGACTTTTCTCTGTAATGGTGATACAGAAACCAGTTCTTGGATCGATAAGCGTTGTATCTTTTATTAATAACCACTTTAACTGCTTTAGTTATCCACGGTTTGTCTCGGACTGATGTTTTCACATAATCACACGGTAGTAATGATACACAATAATTGACATGATAATAGAAGAAATTGCAGGCTTCGTCAATAGTCATGCTCTCCATGGCTTTATTCCAAGAAATACTATCCATGTACTCTTGAACAACATGAAGTTGAGAACTTCGGAAATCGATAACCTTCGTACTGTGCGAAGTCTCAGTCGAAGCACACGAGGATAAAGGATTTACTATAACAGTTACATGGTCACTAGATGCTATTGATTCCAAGCAGCGGCACGTCTCATACAGGTGGAGCATATCATCAGGAATCAGAATAACATCAAGATAAGAGTCATTTCGTGTAGGTTCAATGATCACATTAGATGAAATATAATAAGATTCAAAAATCCGTGTGTCCACTTTGTTAAAATCACCATTAATGATGACGGGAACATGTGATATCCGTTTGCATAATTCATCGTCTATCAGTTTAGATATGTAGTCACATGCATTTTTACAGGCGAAATAATTCAGCCTACTACCATAAGGAAAATATAAGGTCACTAGAATGCAAGAGAACTTATCATATTTCAAGTACAGAATAAGCAATTCAACATCGGGATTGATTGTGGAATGAGCGACGATTTCAACATGAAACACATTTCTTACCCAAACACATATGCCGCCTCCTGACCGACTTTGTCTGTCATCACGGTAAACATTGTAGTGAGGCAAGTGCAGAAATTTGTCTTCGGTGGTTGAGTCTAACCAAGACTCAGTGACGCATAGAAAGTCAACCGGATGATCAGAGGCAAAAGCAAACAATTTATCCATCTTATTATTCACTGAAAGCACGTTAGTACAACAAATGGATGGTACAAATTCAAAATTACGGGTACCAGCACTGCTTGAGCATTTTCTACCATGTTTCGAATCCGCAAGTCACATGAATCTCATCAAATACTGATCAGGATTTTCTCTATCCACCTCTTCTCCGTCAACAAGCAGAACACCTCGTTTAATTGCGATGTTCTTAAATGGATGTTCCTGTCTCAAAGCCTTTGCCTTTAAACGCAATCTGTGAAATTCTTTCCTGTCCGGATAAGTCCTTTCAGGATTAATAAATACACGCGTACCTCTCGTAGGATCACTTATTGTCTTTTTATAAACTGCTTGTAGCACTCGCTTCTTGCTTTCGATAGAGTTCATCACTACTCTCACAGCACGACATTTTCCAGTAGCTGGCTTACCAAGTGAAGGTACATGAGAGCTCAAAATGTCCTCGACTTTCTCAAATGTTGCTTCTGTCCTCTCTGCATCGCCTTCAGTTATTCCCTGAATAACTAGGTTGCAGCTCACCTGTCGTCGCATATCAGTCAATATTCTTCTATCATTTTCGGTAGCATATAACTTCAATTGTTCGATTACTTCATTTTGTTTTTCTATCTTATTATTGAGAAAAGTCAGCTCATCCTCAAAATAGCTTTCACCTGATCTTTCAATTCTCGGAATAAAGAAACCTTCAACTTTTCAAATTCTTGAGCGATGACATCTCTCATTTCATATCGAATAACGGTGGACACAGATTCCTCGTCATTCGAACTGTTTTTTCTTGATTTAGATCTCTCTGATTTCGTCATATTGCAAGTATCAAGACAAAGTTTCGGAAAATACGTCACACACCTAGTTGGGCTCTGGCTGAGAGGTTACCAACATAGAAATCGGTAACAGCAAAGTAGACACAAATAGGTGTCCTTGATACGACGATGAAACAGCTGACTTACGATTCAACCAGTAACTGATGACGAAATTGCTGCTGAAGTGTATGGACACTGACGAATATCACACGATGACGTCACTCAATTCTTTGCCGCGAAGATCACGAAGCTTTGTAACAATGAGATAAATGAGCACAGATCACTGGTCAACTAACAAGTCGACAAAATATGGCGAAGGACGAAGGAAGCGAAGCGTCGAAATAAACACCAGCACAGACAAGACGAGTACCAGAGGATTCCAGTGATACCAAACTCAAGGCCTAACTCCCTGGCAGAGCGACGAAATAGCCAAATTTACCCAATCTGCGCAGGAGCAGCGAAGACACGACCGTTCAGTCTGACCGTAGTGTTGTTGAGAAAGTGCAAAGAAAGTTTAATGTTGTTGAGAAAGTGCAAAGATGCTCTCATTGTTTAATTTGTCTTTCAAAATCGTGCTTGTGCTCAAACTTTGCCATTGGACTATCGTAGAATCATTGTTTCATACAAGCTGTTTGACGATTGTGAATGATGTGACCACAGAATTAAATATTTTGTTTATCTGCTTCGGTTCGCTAGAAGTGTGATTTATACGAAATCGACGGCACATCGAGGAGCCTATTAAGTGTGCAAAGGAATTCCTTATACCTTACAGAGATAGGAAAAAAGTCGTGCGTTGCTTGCGGATTAATGTGAGTTCCAGCAAAGTGCTTCGATTGCGATAATTCCTTCAGATTCGAAGACTTCAGATCATTGGCACAAGTTTTCTCCATAATGTTGGCCCTTCCGATCATTATTGAAAAATTAGTTGACTTGATGATTTCACCATCCCTTACTGCACAGTGCGTACACTGAATCGAATGTTAGCTAGACGATGTGTGTTTTGGTGTGTGCGAAGTGATATCGCAGCACGCACGCATCTCTCGCTGGCTCTGGTGTCCTCTGCTGACAGCTTATTGTTTGTCATTTCCAATAAATAGCGATACACGAATTATCCATTCGAGAATGAGCAAGTTGTCTAATTCTGTGATATGCCATTTCGATATTCAGGCTACATATAACTCTTCCTTTCTTGGAAACCGAAGCGCGCGCAGATGAATCTAATTCTGTGGATGTGACACATCAATTGCACCATCTTCGGCCTCCGAAATTTCAAGTACCACTGTGTACAACTACAGCTAGGTCAAATTCTTCTTTCACTCAAATGTGTCGTTTATATAATGACGGTTTCACGCTACAACATTGACCTAAACTTTGATGTGCTATTTTCCAACTTGTTTAAAGTTTTTTGTTTGTTTTATTTTTTTCTTATATTGAGCTATTTTTGCCTTACTTTCTGTACTGGTGCCTCACGACATTATTGAGACTGTTAGATTAAATAAACGTAATTCTTTGCCGTCCAACACTGAGTCATGTCATAACTCATCATGCTCAAGTTTTAAGTAAACCATGCCTTCAAGAAACCATGGGAAAGTAACAGCAAGGTACTGTACCGATAATTCCAAGAAATTAGTCCCACACTGTGCTCTACCACTGTCGAAACCACCACGCCTTGCCAGTAAATGAATTGGCTGGTAATGCAGCAAGACTTCTAAATGAGTTTCATGTCTTATTGATCTTTTGCCGTCAAGTTCATGTGCTTGTAAAAGCTAATTATTGTTGTAACCCAATTCGGAACAATCTCAAGTGAGAATCGTGCATTTTAATAAGCGTCACCCTCTAATAAACGTTGCACTTAAAAGTAGGCGGTTGTAAATAAGCGCCGCGGCGTCTACCAGTGGAAATGCGGTACATTGTATTGATTTGATTTGTATAATTACAGACTTACGCTAAATTCGGAGAATTGCCTGTCAATCTCAGAACTCAGTTCAAGCTTGGAAAAGCCCCAGATGGTAAGCTGTTTGAATGAAGAATAAACCCAGTAAAATTAGGCTAGAGTAATATTAATTAGCAATTGTTAGATCAAAGAGGACCTAAGGTCTGTACCCGATGATGAAGCAGCTTTTAGGTGTAATTTCATTTATCTTGCTATTTCGGGTTTTATTTACTCTTGGTCACTGCCTTGTGTGATTCGTTAATTTTGAAATTCTTCATCGATCATTTATACTTATATGTGTTGTAACGCGAAAACGCTTTAAATATAGAGTTCCAGGTGCTTGGTCTCAATGACGTATATTGTTGTATACATTTGCAGCGCTTGTATTCTGCTTCAGGTAATATACCATTCTTAAGACATGGAAACAATATACGACACGGTCTCAAATCCATTTTTGAATACCTTCGAAAGGAAGTGAGTATTAATCACATTCAATCGCATCTAGATCCACAGAATTTGAGCAGTCTAATTTTTATTGCAGAATTATGGAATTGAATATGAATTTTCAGAAGAGGACTTAGTTCGTCTTAACTCTCTGATGAAGTGTGTAGAGGTGGAATTAATACCGGCTGTAGTAAGTGAATTGATTTTTCTTGCAAATAATCTGAAATGTGTAATGAACTAGAATGTGCATCGTAAATGTGATGCATAAAGCGAATTTACTTATTAGCTAAATAGTCAAATTAATATCTTAAGTAAAATCTATGGACACGCCCAACGTCTCTCTGAAATATACTAACGTTTTCCAGGGTGACATAAACACGCAAATCGTACAAGATCATGACTAGACGAGAGCAAATCTTTTCTTGTTGTGTATGCAATGTATCAAGATGCTTTCAAGCATTTGAAATTTATATTTTGGACTTTTCGATTTATAGAACTCATATTTGTGATGACGTTTGTGACTCCATGAAGAATGTATTTGTCCATGCAAACATTTTTGTTTTCGCATTAAACAATTAAAAACATGGGTTTGTGCATGTACAGTGGATATATCTTCGCCAAAGAAATATGTGTAACATTTGTCTCAATTAACAGCTGCATGTAGACATACTATTCTGGTGGATTAGCTACTTTTCAAAACCCTACCTCCCACTGGAATGCTGCCATTAGATAGTCGACTTACTAACAGCGCATTTGACTTCGTTCTGACACATTTTCGCTTGAAATATATACCTTAAACATTAGATTTGGATGGTCTAGCTTATTATTACAATTTAATCTATGCCAACGATGAAATCCCTCAAGAAACAAATAGTCAAAGAATTTAATTGCGACTGTGAAAGCTAAAAAAACGAGTTTATTTCATTTATTCTTTAAATTTCTCCTCGATAAATTTGATGGACAGACTTAGCATTGATGTGACAAAAATATTAACTTAGTATTCGATAAGTGTTCGAATACTATTTTTTGATTAGGCTCCCTATTTGTTTCTGTGAAAATCCTATAGATTTTTCCTCCGTGATAAAGCATGGTAATTAATAGACATAATGGCATGCCTTTATTATTAAGTTCGTCACCCATTCCAATCACGGAACCTACAGTGTATAAGCAAACCTACAATAAATTGTTATTTTTCGTCACATAGCTCATAGATCTATCTCTTGTTGAGATAGGACAATTTGCACATCTGCTTCTAGCCATGTTTCTGATTGGCCTACCTGCTGTTGAGGATATCATGATACTACTTTAGCTTCCACCAGACATTACTTTGTGTTACTCTTCATTTAACCGGAGGAGAATTATCGTATCAATCAGAATAAACAAGAGAAATTAGAAAACGCAAAGTAATGTAAGGCTTATATTGAGCGGGCTTGAGTAGTATGAAAAAAACGGTCACGGATTTTCCGGAAATTGAGTCGCCGGAATCTCATGCACGGCTTGCACTATTGCTTGCTGGTTAATGAACCAGTGTCGAACTTTTCATACTGTCGAACTTTTCCGCGGATTTGCGGATAAACATGCGTACTCAGAAAAAGAGTAAACCGAATTTCTTCTGTATTTTTTCTATTTGCCGGCCATTAACCTTCTCGTTTTATGTAGGGAAAATCGCTTCATACCGTTCAATGCTGATGACATGCATAGCCAGCGATGTGGGTTTTGAATGCGGAAGGCGCCTTGTACATGCCTCAACTTAGTTGAAGATGATATTCTATTCAAGCTCGAGTATACCTGATATTCCATTATCATGATGCTAAGTATAATTGAGTGTCCGCACTTCGTATTCAACGGTAGTGAAGTATGGAAATCCAACCGCTTCAGAGCATCAGCATCATCATCACCGGGGCATATCTGGTATACCTTCCAGGTCTGGAAAGGTCAAAGACATAAATTTCCGGTAATTCCCCTTCACCCTATACTCATCCTTGAAAGGAAATCCTGCACCATGATTATAGATAGTGAAGCTGTGAAAATGCTTCAAATAAAGATCTTGAAATTTTCCTCTTCTGATTACGAAATGCTTCTGGTTTATTTCATTCTTTGATATAGAATTTAGAAAGGATCCTATTCAGTGTAGGAAGTCGTGTTGGGGATGAGACAGTCTGCCTACAGTGGAAACTCTTAATTACTCCATAGTGATGACGGCAGTACTTCTCAATGTGATCAAACTCATGGCTTAATTTCACTATTAATAGATTCAGTATTTTTTGAAATGAGATATGTGCTACATGTAGTACCGGTATTTCGAGTACATGCAAGCTTAATGTGAATTTTTGTTACTCACTTTGACAATCTACTAATTCATTTGAAAAGAATGTTCGATGTTAGCTGGATATCTTACAAATTACAAAACAAAACCTACGTACCAGTGTGCGAAATAGCATCAACTGTTTGCGACTGTTCACTGTTACTGACATCTTAATAACAAACGAAAGTAGACGGAGGTCTGACATATAGCGGCAAACATTATTTGCTGCATTCATTCATGGTGTTACTCCATTATCATCATTTTAAGGGGAAAACAGTGGCAAAAAATCCATAATTTTGGAGTGAGACTCCTGTTCACTGTTGTAGCGCTGCTGATATGCTAATTACAAACGAATGTAGAACTATTTATTTGAGTGTCGTTTGTCTCTTCTTTCCAGTTGCATACTTGGTTTTTGTGTCCCGAAAATGTCACAGCTACAACACGACGATTGTATTGTGAAGCGGTCGGTTTTCCATATTCTCTTTACATGGGACCATGGCTCCATCGCCGATATCACAACCGCATCTACGCAAGTAATTCTTGGCTTTCAGCCGAATCTACGGAGACTGTAGATGCTGCCGTGAGTTACTTTGTCTACGCTACACACGTTTGTTATTATTCTGTAGTACCTAGTACTGAAGTAGACAAGGAATAAGTTATATCTACAATATCTCCCATTTATGGGACTCTTTATTCAAATCATGTACACTTTTCTTTTAGGACACTCCGAATCGATAAAGATGTGCATCAATCCCATTTTTAATGTATTTGTTATAATTCATTTGCTAATTAATAAAGTTTATTTCATCAACGGAATTTGAAAATAACATTTTTTTTAAAGTAGTTAATCATTTTATGTTTAAGCTATAGGAGATTTTCATCCAGCTTATTCATGACAGTCTCCCTAGAGATCCCTGCACACAAATATTTTGGCGTTAATTGAATTGTTTGACTCCCTACTCAAAAGTTTGTCTGGTTACGTCAAGTGCCTTCCAACGCCTAGGATGAGTGTTTTGTGTTCACAGTGGTTGTTGGCTGTTTTGCAGTTCTTCCTTGTCAGCATCTCTATCTCTTATCGATGTCATCCATCCAACAACCTGTCCATCACACAAGAATCCTGTCAATCTCAGCTTTATAATCGCATGTCTTTCGCAACTGTTTCTAATTGCCGCAGATTCATTCTCAGATTCACTTGTCGTATCGCACATCGCCTGTTAATAGAGCAATTAAATATTGAGTTGATGAGAATAGACCTGAATAGCTGCCATTTCATCCAATATCAGGAATCATCTGCAGGTCTAGTTCACATCTCTCAGCATCAACACAACTACCTGTTTAAAGTTGCAGTCATACATGGGTAAATTTCAGATCTGCAATTTGCTTGAAGATCAAATTTCATGAAATTAATTAGTAGAAATGCGTAAACCTGTCTGCTTCGCCAATCGTCGTAATTGATAGACACAATCAGTAATCTACCTTAGAAGTTCAGCCAGAAGTTGCAGTACTCGTACAGCATGTATGGCACAGAAATCTATTTGGTAGAAGAGGTATTTGCATAAATTGAGTCGCACCTTAGGATTGTAGCGAGAGTCTGATTGCTCCACGGCTTTTTTTAGCTGAAACATGATTCTCTATTTAACTTCATTGTATTTTGCTTTTAATTTATGTGGAATGCGATTAGTGCGACCATAGGAAGATGCCAAAACTGATGACTTTTGAGATGAGTTACTTGTCGATTAACTTGACTAGTGTTTCTGATTTTATAAATCGACTATTTTTCAAGTAATGAGGTGAAAGAGAATGTTGTTTCTTTGTCTTAATGCTTTGATTTCATTTTGTGTACTGCTGAAGAATCCAATAGCCTGAGAATTACATTTCATGTCATAGAGATGAGTTTATCCCCTCACATCTTTGACTTTTCTTCGATAACAAAGTTTTAAAATCTTAAGTACTGCGACCATTCATGGACTACTTATAAGGAGAAGAACGTAATTGCCTAGCTATTCAAATATAAGATGCATTGCACATATTATCTATTGTACATTTATTTTTGCTTGTTAATTTATGTAACAAGGAATTATTGTATATTCCAGCTTTTGGATATAAGTGTTTGAATGTTAAATTTTAAAATTCAAAAGACTGAAAATAACAGCGCGTCTTGGTGGATTTGAACCACCGACCTCTGGCATTCTAGGCCAACGCTCTACCAACTGAGCTATCGACGAGCGACAGAACGACATAAGTCCTCAGTTGAAGAATCCGCGGTATCGAATCAGATGGCTTCATCCCCCAAAACAACATAGCAGTAGCCGTCAAGCCAAACTACTGAAACAAGATATCAGTAATTCAAAGCCAGCAGTTTACTTTGGCATATACCTTACTTTGCACATCGTTTCAGTCACCTACAACTTCTAATTCTAAAAAACGTTTCTCTAGCATCATGAATCAGTAGTTCAATATGACACCGAGTTAGTGAAAGCACCGACATGGAATTGGCAATTCTGCATCTATGATAATTACAATAACTGAACAAATGAATATGAAGAAAGACTGGATTTGTAACGGTAATTTGTTAACGGTATAATCTCGCATAGAGAGTTTTGTGATTTCTCATTTTTCTGTCATTGTGGTGAAAATAGAGATTCATTTCAGTCTTTCACAAAATACATCGCATTTAACGCAGGGCAAGGACACATAGAAGTCGAAGATTCTCGAACGTCCCAAATTTACTGACTCATGACGCTAATTAAACTAATGTTTGATAGAAAAGTGATATTTATCTGCCTTTAAATGTTATGGAAAAGCTTCGAGATTCTAACAGTACCATTTTGCGCAAGCGCTAGACCTGTTCATTTTGGTTAGTGCACTAAATGAATTCAATCAGGATGAAACTTTCATTGTTGAGTCTGTGTTCGATGCGTACATGAATGAATACAGTAGAACCAGGGGCGTACCGAAGGGGTGCAGTTGGGCAGTCGCCCCCTCCATCACGAAAATTTTTGATATAAATTCAGAAACAAGTTAACAAGAAGACCAAGGGTGATTCTTTTAATCACCTCGGTAAAAATACTGATCAAACGTAACTATCTGCGGAAAAGTACGTTCTCGTATCACCTGACTTTTTTTGCTAGTCCACGGTTATTGTTTCTCCATTATTAGGGTCTTGCTTGTATGACGCAATTTTTCAAAAAATGCAATCGATTGTGTTGAAGTTGAACATTTTGCGATGTAACTGCCAAGGGAGATTATTTGCATCACCTTCACAAATTGAAAAACAGTTTCAGACTCTTATTCAGTCAAATGGAAAAGCATCTGAGGGATCCAATTGGCTTGTCAACGACCACAGTTACTACTATACTTTGCTTTGATGATGCTGACAGAATAGCAGAATCTTTGTAGGCTGGAGCGGGAGCAAATCGAAGTCAATAAACGATTATTGACGATTGTGACGCTGTATGAGATGCAGTGAGGTCGACTCGAAACTGCACTCCAACTTCGGATTTCTGCACCGAATGCAATTGATGAATCTGTGTATGGAACGCATAGCAAAATCGACAAACATAGTGTGTTGCATGAGCCAGAGCGAATGACTACAATATACTGTTATTGCTGTATGTAGGCCTACAGTCTACGGCAAAGATAGTCTGCAACGGATTGAAGAACTATTGAAATTACATGTATATTCAATAAGTGTGTACATTCGGATTATCATGTCTTCTTAATAATAAGAACTATCAAGTTGATACCAAGTACCCACCATGCATTAAAGTTAGCAAATTTGTCAAAAAGATAGGACCTATGTACAGGCCTATGTTAGTAATAATAGACAAGCTTATGAATCTCTTCATCCCTTTTACCATATTTTCATAATAACAGAATGCTCAAAAAAGTCATAAAATGTAACACTAACATTCCACCTTCATTACTATGCGATAGGATTATTGATTAGTTAAGGTGATTGAAACAATCACCCTTGGTCTTCAACGTTAGTCTTATACCTTGGTCGTCTGAGGGTAAAGTAAGCATTGCCGCTTGACTCCATTAGGGGTCAGGATTTCACAATTGTAATGGATTCTTGATGTGATACATATATGCTTCTCTATCAATACTTGTTAATTTCTCGTCCAATTTTGCGGTCATTAGTTGTGGTTCAATAAGTAAATGAACACAATAGGTAAATGAACATCAAAGTGAAAATGTTTTGGGCATAATTCATAACACTTTATGAACTATAAATTGAAGTATTGGTCGAAAGTCACGAATGAGGTGATAAGACGAAGCCCAAGCGCCTACTACTTTCTGCAAACTTGTCAATATCAAGATGGATCAATTGAGAATTGGTCTGCATATGTGATGTAAGATAAATAATGCATAAAACATGGTCGACATTCCACCCCCCCCAAAAAAAAAATCCCGTGTACCCCCTGAGTAGAACTAATGTGACTTACTGATCCACTCTTCATTCTGCACGACGATTTTCTAGCCTAGGCATTCTATAACTATCCTTTTCAGTAACATAACACTACTCAATTTTTGCCTATTTTGGCATCACGCAGGGACATTAGCACTATCCTTGGTTATTTTTTTCTGTATGACATTATAATGACAGATCTTCCGCATGTTAAGTTAATCTCGATCATAAACACGCTGTCTTCCAAACTAGGGACGTGGGATATGTTGATGTCACATTATCATCATGTCAGATTTGGATTCAAACAAATTACTGTTACATTTCCGATCATGCGTCCCATCTTCATGTTCATTTTTACAGTTAATGTGATTATCATAATGAAAATGAAATGATTGTTTTAAGTCACTACTCCAGCTTACTTGAGGCTTGGACGGTGCTGATCTGGAGCGTTGTGATCCGATGCCCTTCTTAACGACTTCCAATGACACTTTCGGGGATTGACCTCCGGACCGGAAGATCGCTAGGTCAAGCACTTGAGCACTGTGCCACGGAGACCACTCATAGATATAGAATTTTCAATTCTTAAGTTGTAACGTTTCTTTTGACTAGCCCTGTATGACGAGTGACGACCCTTTTCATGTTCATCATGTACAACTTCATCGCATAGCATTTTATAACCCACTTTGTTATACCAACATACTTAGATAATCAAATTATACATCATACTTTGGCAATCATTTATTTGTCATTTCATTCCAGATGTATGCAAGAGCAAAGAACTGCCTAAATTCACTTTCGTATGTTCTCGGGGATAAAAATTTCTTCCTGGGTGAAAGGTAAGTTTTTATCAATCCTGATTTATTGACGCACTCAATGTTAAATTAATTGATTTTCTCAGCTAGTCAGTCTACATTGAGGATGTTTTGCTACAACAGTTAGAAACTATTCATGCATGAATAAAAGTTGATGTATACAAATACAATGGAAGTTGGTTGCTGAAACTTCCATCTCATTCAGAAAATGCGTTCAATAGTTTCAAATGATGACATTATACGATTATTAAATGTAGAGGCGATATCATAAAATCAAAATCTTCATGAAATGTTCAGAAATTGATCTTTACCACTACTGGACCGTCGCTTTATCGACATGATTTTGTCAAAACTGTAATACTTCGATCATATCCTATAGGATTTCTAGAAATTGTCAATTGAATATGTGCATTTCATATGCATTTGTTAAGGAACCAACGATTGTTTGACATTGTAGTTTTGGGTTTAAAGTTGAGTCAATCAACGATAAATTGGCAGAATGTAGATGTCTAGCGATTTAGTACCATGGTCTTATCAACTGAATACTTTGAGATATAACAGTTTAACAAAGCAATGTCATATAACTTATGCGTTACATTACATATTACTTATACGTAGCATATAAGTTATATCGTTACATTGGACTGAGTTGGCTTCTGAATGCAGTTTGATATTCATGCATCATTTCAAAATGAATGTTTCAGTAATTCATTGTGAAACATTCAGACTACCGCATTTTCTGGAATATAACCCATACGTTTATGATTCATTTTAGTACTTTAAGCGTGCGTTCTATTCGAGGGCGGGTTTTGTGATGAAAATATGTTCCAGTTTATGATGCACTGCTTAAACTATTTTTGTGATGAAATATAGGCGCTGTGTACATTTTTATGATGAAGAGATAGTTGATAACAAGGCAGTGACGACCAACTCGAGACATAATGTTTGCAAGAAGTAGAACTAACTAGAAGCTGATCTTGAGTGATAATGTAGTAGTGATCGCTCTATATCCGCCTTTTCTGAGTATTAGTTGTGCTGCTATCGATTCTGTAATATCTTATCACATTGATGAGAACTGCAAGATAGCTATTTAATAATGTTTCGTACACAAACAGTTGTACGTATCTTACAAAAGAATGCAACACCAGGGTAATAAAATAACTGCGATCTGTGATTTCGATTGTCTAAAAATCAAGAACTGGTAGTCAGGCCAATTGTTGAACAATGTTACTTAATGAAGCCATTGTTAGACTATCGTTAGACCTGCATGTCTGACTCCAATGGCAGTGCTTTTTTAAGTGAAACCCGTAACACCTCAGTCATAACTGATAAATTTAGGTGCGGGTTCTACTCGAAGAAATACGACAGGCATCGCATGACTTTCGGAAATGTGAAACTTATCTCTGCATCGGCAATATCTTATGTCTTCAAACTTATCTCTTCATCGAAAAATAAATGTTTTCCATACAGCTACTTCACTAAAATTGAACAACTTTTCTCTTAGTGAATATTTGAAACCAATTTAAACCAACTTTATTCGAACAGCTGAAAGGAATGGAAATACACCACGTAATGTCTGACAGAATAGATCTCTAACTTAACGTTTATACAATGACGCATTAAAATTTTATGGACTGGTTTACTTACATGCTCTAATGATTCTACGAAGTGCGTCTGTTAGAATTTACAGTTCAACATTTTCAGGAACTATATTTTGCGAACACAAGTGGATCTCCACTTTACCCAAGTTAGAAAACATCTCATGTGGTCAAAAAACATATTTTCCTCAGGCCTTTTCTTGTCGTCAAAGTGCATGTCAGGAAGTACATATTATCGTTCCTTTAAGATCCTCAAAATTAATGATGCATGTATGTAGCTCCTTAATTACTTGTCAGTCCGACCTCAAACCTCGATGAAGATCTGCTCAAGCTTGCTGTCACAATTTCAGACCAAGTGCAATTGATGCTGTGGTCTTCGGCTTCCTCTATCCAATTCTCCGTGCTCCTTTGAATCACAATCCTCTGGCTGATCATGTCACCCACTGTGATAATCTCAACAAGTTCTGTACACGAATACAAACACGGTATTTTAATACCAGCGTCTTCAATTCCGACGGTAAGTTATACCATTATTATTTACCATTATTCATATTTCCATACCACTTCAAGCGACCTTAAATCTTTTATATCATCCATAATCCCAATGGACCCATGTTTTCGCCCCCGCAAACCCTTTGATAAACACAGCATGCACTACCGGATGCAAGAACCTCCCACCTATTCATCACAGAAAATGGAAAGTGGTTTCGTGTACGTGACAAAGTTAGTGATTTACAGCTGAATTTCAAAGCGGGTTTGAAAACAGCGCACGAACCGGTTTTTCTTGCTATCATTACGATATTTACAGCGGACAGCCGTCATAATTGCCCCACGGCATAAAAACGTTTTCATATGAGTTATTTAATTATTTTTATACAAACTATTTCGGGAGAAAATCCTCTTTTTGTAGATTCTGTGATGACATATCGGTAGCTCTTCCAATTGACTCGTGATATCCAACCAAGCACAATAATTGCCTGTTTCCAGACAGGATTGTCAATTGTTGAAATTTACTGACCAGGCATTTAAAAGTCACAAAGTTCATTTCACAAAATGCTTCTTCAATGTGGATGCTTAGTATTCCACGTCAATAGTTGACACTTAACCCTTCCAACACCCTATATGAACAGCGAGGAATGGAGGAGTCATCGAACCAGTTGATTGTGTGATCGGATGATAAAACACGTTGGTGGAATTGAAATAAATTCATAGTCGCGAGCTTTCTGACCTTGTCCTTCATCAGACGAATATCAAGCTGAAAAAGGACAAGGCTGGAAAGCTCGCGACAACGAGTTCGAGTCCGGTGCTTTATTATCCGATTACCATGTAAACAACCAGTAGACAGGTAAATCCTTCATACATCACCCTTTAACTATATTTTCCGCTGCTACTATGGATGATGCATGCTAATTCGATTGGATAGATAGGTAAAGGTTTTCTTATCCATCGTTTCAGTTAAGTCAAAGAACACGTCGAACTCAGCTGGTATCGGCAGTCATGAAGCAATGGAATCTGCAATTTCTCTGACTGGACTTCGTAATATCGCCATTTTTGGTGTCTGTGCCGTTGCTGTGAATTTCATTTATGCATACGCCACCAATATGGTGGAGTTGGATGTTGAAGAGGACATTTCGTAGATCTGGTGAATCCTCTGAACGCTGCCATAGGTTTGTTTGAAAATAGATGAGATTCAAAGAAGTATTTCATTTGTACAGTAAAAGCATTTCTTGAGAGAATTCAAAGTTTTGATTTCACAGAAGCATGTAATAACCACTCGATATCCCTAAAACTTTTAGAATTAGTAGCTCGGGATGATTTACATTCCTCTTATTTCGATTTCCATAGCAAATTGATGTCAAGTCTCTCGTCAAACCTCACCCTCAACCATACTTTCAGTCACAGCTGATGTCATTTTGAACATTCTCTATCTACGTATATACAAGGTACTCTTCCCTCAAGCTACGTTTAACCACATGAATTGAAATAATGTCTTTTCTCCTGTTTACTATCAGCAAGCAAACGTCACTATGCTCAGGCCGTCCATTTTGGACCGATATGCTCATGTGTAATAAACGTGTTTTACATTTGCTAACATTTTTATTTATTTGTATGTATGGATTATGTTAGATATGCTCTGAACCTAAAAGCTTATTCAATTTCTGTGTTGCCTGTGTGTGCACGTGGGATTGTTGTATATCTTACATATTCAAAAAGTCTGCAAGTAGATCTGCAAAACAGATCAGTAGTATTGACTAAATACATCAATTGTTAATTACTCATCCCCTTCTATCCCACTACTCACTCAGTAATTACATTTTCCAATCTTTTCTAATTCTTCGTCTCGGATGCACCAGAGATGGAAACTAGCCGAGATTCGCGGCGGCCAACCGGCATGCCGTCATATCAGTCCGACTTCAGACCACTTAACATGTTATATTTCCGAAAAATTTGCAAAGTTCAGAATTGCTTATCAATCTCATTTCATTTGTCGATGGGACAGTGCTGCTTATCAATATACAATATCCACGAACTGCCTGCTATCTTAACAAGTCCACTATACATCCGGAAGGTCCCCTTTGCTGGTGGTAGCAAAACTCAAAATACTCTTTGGCGCGAGCGCTTTCGAGGTCCGTCGGACATCATAGTCATGCGCTTAATGATTTATTGCGATATTCACATGAAGCAATGAAAAGTGTTCATAAGATCTATGACAACAGTCTCTTTACGAAATGGGTCAATGATTATATAATACTGTTTTAAGTTAAGAGTAACATATCAACAAAGCCAAAATCACATAAAGAAAAAAGTTACATGCGATAAAGAATTATAATACTGCATTGTAAGAAGATCCTAAGTCAACCTTAGTCTTGTTGCCCGAGCCCAGCTTCTTTGGTGATTCGTTGCCGCCATTGTTTCGCCCCATCAACCCTACGCATGTCGTCAAAAGACATCATTGCTCTGAGGCCTTCAAGTACTCTCCAGTCGATGCTCGTAAGAAAGCGGCCCTCTCCTGCCATTCAGTTGGGATCAGTGTACCATATCCCTTGCTCAGAAGACTCCTGCTCTTTCTCTTACGTCGGTGAGACATCCAGGCCCCTTAAGGAGCGCAAAAAGGAGCACCTAAGAGCAGTAAAGGACATGGACGTTTACAGGTCGGAGATCGCGAAGCATGTAACTGAGACTGGTCACATGATGTCTTTTGACGACATGCGTAGGGTTGATGGGGCGAAACAATGGCGGCAACGAATCACCAAAGAAGCCATCTGGACAAAGAAGCTGGGCTCGGGCAACAAGACTAAGGTTGACTTAGGATCTTCTTACAATGCAGTATTATAATTCTTTATCGCATGTAACTTTTTTCTTTATGTGATTTTGGCTTTGTTGATATGTTACTCTTAACTTAAAACAGTATTATATAATCATTGACCCATTTCGTAAAGAGACTGTTGTCATAGATCTTATGAACACTTTTCATTGCTTCATGTGAATATCGCAATAAATCATTAAGCGCATGACTATGATGTCCGACGGACCTCGAAAGCGCTCGCGCCAAAGAGTATTTTGAGTTTTGCTACCACCAGCAAAGGGGACCTTCCGGATGTATAATGCAGCCTGTCCCTCACTCTTCAGTGAAAGTCCACTATCCATCATCTGAAGGAGGATTGTTTCCATATGTGGGCCGCCGCTCCACAAGCACATCTCTTCGAGCCGGTAGAGAAACGTCAAGAAATTCGCCAGCGATTTGCAGCCGCTCTCCATCAGACAGGATGTCGCTTCACTCAGTCTCTTCTACAGATGTTGCTTCGCTAGAAGCAGCTCTGCAGTGAATGAGTGCATGCCCAAACTTAAGATATACTCCGGAAGCACACGCAGAGCTAATGCACTCACATGCTATGACATGAGCGTAGAACGCACATGAACTATAAGTAGCACAAAAAGCTTTTTTTGTTCCCCCGGCTCTGCTTTGGAATTAGTTTCCCAGACTTTTAATACAATCTAAATGCTTTTGCAAATTCAAAATAAATGTAGAAACGAAAAGTGAAGCGAGTGATCGGAATTCGGAGCTTCTCAAAACCGAGTTGTCAAAGCGCAGTTGTAATTCTTGGGGCATCAGATGATAGCTGTTTATGTCAAAGCTCATCGGGTCAAATTCTTGAGGTGAACAAGACCGAACGCGATCGCATTTAATCTCCATTTATGTTGCATCTGAAATATAGGACAGTTTCGCGGCAGTCACTAAGTCGATGTAGGAGTTGAATGTACCATTAAAGAGTTGGCGGCTCTTTGATGATCTTCACGTAAGACTTTTAGTGTATTTGTTGTTGTGAACGCATCTATTTTGTTTTCAAGTTGTTATGGATTATTCGCTGTATTTCAGTCACATCATGGAATGGAAACTACGCAGAGAAGACGTGGGATTGTAATTTTGTGAGCAGTGTGTTCATAATGAGTTCTGAGGATCATTATTTAGCACATTATTCCATTGTAGTACCATATTCCTATTGATTTGAATTTGTGGTGTTGGATGTGCAGTTTGCGTATTGCGGCGTTAAAGCATTTTATGTCGTATGGTAAAGGTTTACGTGCATTTGAATTCAGTGTTGTTTTAAGGGTGCCCAGTCAAAATGGGCCTCGTGGGAAATGGTATTTTTCAGACTGTCCAATGGGAAAGTCTCAAAATAAAATTTTTGTAACTGAAACGATTTCAGCAACACCTAATACCTGGATTTCTGTTGTAATTTTATCCGAAAACTCAGTGGCCACTGATAGTTTGAAAGTTAGGCCTACTTCCACGAACTGTCAGAGAGTATTGATTTTCTGGCTGAAAATTTCAACAGAAACCTAGATTTTGTAGCCGAAATCGTTTCTGTTACTAAGATGTTATTTTGCTACTTTCCCTTGGACAGTTTTAAAACGACCATTTTCACCTGGAACCGTTTCAAGTTCTGTTTCAAGATGGATTGTCTGAAGGGTAATGATTATATTTGTTTAATGGTTTGATTATATTTATATTTCTTTGTTCTTGTTATTTGCTAGTTATGTTCGATCATAACTCATCGACTAGGGGTGCGATTTGCTTGAGAGCTTCAGAAATGAGTGTCTAGAATATTGATGCTCATGATAATGTATCTTTTTTTGTTGTGTTTCGTTTTGACGGAGAGTTAAAGGGCGTGTCTCTGTGCGATTTTCAAGAGATAGACCAGTATGCGACTATCTTCACACTTTGTTGGTTTGCCATAACGACTGATATTAAATGATTGCACGTGTTTCAGCTTTTGATTTATGATTGATGCAACTAAATTGTTAATGATCTGAGATAAGAGTCAACTGCAAAGTGTTAATCGCTTTGATGTAACATTTGGGAGGAGTAAGAACGGCGTGTTTGATCACGTTGTGCTTAAGGTATATTGCCGCTATCACTCTTATTTTGGTTCCTCTTAAAAGGCGACTAAGAAAATTGCTCATTGTTTCTTAAATGAAAATGGTCGTGTAGCATATTAAGAATAATTTGTATCTAATTTAAAATCTTTTCCGTGCAAATTTTGCTTAAGCTAGTCAATTCATGGCAATGTTCATCATGAGAAATTCGCTCAGTTCACATTGCAGTAAGGATAGACATTGCACACATTCGTAAGGATAGATATTTTCTATTAAGATGAATTCACATAAAATCGAATGAAGGCGTATTGCGCATTCAGAAAATGCCTGGTGTCTGTTATACTCTTGCCATAAATATCGGAATATCTGGATTTTTGGATCTGCAGAGTGATCTAGTATAAATAACAGCATTTCACCAGACAAAATGATCAGTATCAATCAAAATGAACACAGTAAACGACAGAGCTAGTTATGTTGACATGCACGTACCGTCATCAGTGATTACAACAAGGAACAATGAGCAGATGATGATGAAATAATGATACAGACGAACAAAATGACAGTATTTACAATCAAAGCATCAGTTCTGACTTTAAATTGCTGTTCTTTAGTACTTTTGTGCTAGATTTGATTAGAAATGTTTCTGCAATTTGTGTATGGCGTGTTTGTCTATGTTGCAGTTTTTCCTAGTTATCAAGGTCTGTGTAATGATATTACTGATGGTGGTCTGCCTTTTGGATGTTCTTTTATGCGTGTGTACAAATGTCTGCTAGTCTCTCCTAGGCAACATTCTTGTCAATGTTCACATTTATATTGATAAACCAGGGAAGAGGGCTCGTTAGATGGAATATTATCCTTGTATTGGCAAATGTTGTGCTTTATAAGCCGTGTAGACAATTTATATTTTGGATTCTTTCAATACTGTGTTTATGCTTCGAATTTGTTTTTTTTGTCTATTCTTCAACATCAGGTAATTTACAGAAAACATTCACTTTCTCTTCGTCTGAATCTTCATTTGTTTTTCCTTATTTGCATTCTTGGAATATGTTTTGCATGTCACTTCTGTTGTAACCATTTTTCTCAAATATACGCTGAACAACAGAAGCAGTTTGAAACAGCTGCTTCTGTTGTTCAGTGTATATTTGAGAAGAATGTTTTTTTTGAGCGGCAACTATGAAGCTTCAGTGCGTAGGAATAAAGCATGATGGGATTAATTTCTAATTTCATCAGACGATCGAAACATCATGCGCTATACTTACATGAGCACATGATGGTATTAGCCCATTATTTCCTTTATTACAATGAGGCGCGATAGGGCGGTCTGGAAAATTTCTGACGGAAGGTTTATCAAATAATTTACAGTGTCACGTGTAATGTCTGTGTCGGGTTATGATTTTTATCAAGTGGCGTGCAAGTTCGCGAAGTAAAATGGTGAACACTATTCTAAATTGAATTGTGACGAGCAGTCATAATATCTACTTCTGTCAGTATTTTCTGCACCTTCAAGGGAAGCAATTGACGTAACCCCAATCAACTGTTCCACGATCTTCCGTGTGTTAAATTGAAGAAACACGATGCTGACGATCAGGAATTTTTCATGTGTGCGATTAGTGCATGGACAGCCAGCCAAAGTGTCAAAATATCATACTAAAATGTTTTTTGATAAGCGTTTTCATTAAACCACACAATTGTAATCCAGCATTAAACTTCAGGATTTACCAATTCTGCACTAAATTACGAATATGTCGCACTACTATTTTAGTAGCATGATTTCACCGCATAATCTTCAGGGAATATAATTTGCACCATGCTCGCTCTCTAACAAGGGATGTGGGAAGGCTCTAATGTATGACATGTTACATTGGATTTATCGCACATTGGTGACAAGTTTGGATTCCAATCCTGGTATTAGAGGGTTAAGATCCCGGAGATTTTGACAAAACAGCAGTATTTGACGGTATGTAAAATCACCAAAAATTCACTCAACAGATAGCTCCTCACAGCTCGATATAGTCGCCAATGCTATGTTTTCAATCACCGACTGATGGCACTTTTTGATACAAAGGCGAGAATTTAATCGAGCTTGTCATTTGCTGAAAGGCTATAACCAATGTAAGGATGAAGATCGGTGACAAATGCAATGTCGGTATTAGAAATCGAGCTTGTCCCTGGATATGAGATCCTTAAAGTAAACTGGTCACTAGATTATATTTATCACTTCAGTTTTTGTTTACATTAGTAGCATGTGGTTAAAACTCATCCCGGGATCTAGCAAATCCCTGGATTTCGGTGTTCAGCAAGAGATCTTCTCATTTGACATCAGTTATTATGCGCAGCATTAACATAAGATTTGTTAATCCCTCAGTCTCCAGATTGCGATTCTTCGGGGATTTTGAAGTCACATTCTGCTAGTGTAATGCATGGAGAAAATAGTTATAATTTGTATCAAATTTACCGTTTACTTGTAGTTGCAGCTGGTGTGCTTTGTCAATCCTGGGGTAGAACTTGCAAACCCGAATCCCAGGATAAAAAAATCGGGATTTGGTAGACGGGCTCTAACCACGGGTCTTTACTCCACCAGCCTTAAATCACAGTCGGTGGCAGATCGAAAGGGCAACAGTCAGGAATTTGTAAATGTTCTCTGTTACTCTCAACGCAACCATTATCATTTTGTGTCTTGTCAATCACGATAGCCCTGCTACATACAAGTGAACCAACTTCTGCAATAGCGAACCTCTGCTAATCCCACAGTCCGAAATCCCCTATCATTAACATACTCTGATTTGTAATAACATCCCGTAAAACCTATACTAGAACGTCACGTGTAATAGACCACCACTTCCTATATTTTGGCAGTGTAAGTAGTGAGTGTCAAGACATTTGTTTGCACAGGGTCTGTCCGGTATGTGATATACATGTGTGCGAGTTTTCTCTGTAATTAGGCACTTATTCGAATGCCTCTATGCCTCATGAGTGATCAATATGTGATGTTTTATCACGCACGAAATTTGTGTTGAGTTCGCCTTCTTCCGTCTTCTGTGTTGCTGTTTATCTAGTCATATAGGCAGTAATCCTGCGTGCATAATATGCCAGATCGATAATATACCATCCTGTTAAGTACTGAGCCTAAATTAAGTACACGGGTGAATTAAGCCGAAATGCTTATTGTCAATAATACATACAAATCAATTTATTGAATATCAGTATCAGTAAAATATGTATTTAGCATAGTACAAAAGAAGCCATTCTAAGCCTAAATGTAGATACTTTCAAAATGTGGCTGGTATTTAGTGAAGGATTTAGATATTTGACAGTTATATAGATGCAACATACATGCAAAGACCAGCTTTATTGAAGAGAAATTACTCAATACTTGTAGACTATGAGATGTTGAAAAATATGACGGGTCACACAGGGCTGAGATTTACGAGATTCTTGAATTCTATGTTACAAACAGTGATCGCGTAAAGATTTGGAGGTGAAATATGCAAAAAAATGCAGATTTGTCAAAATAGTTTAATTCCTGAGTATAAAGCGGATATTTGCATGTGATTTTTCAGTTTCGAAGGACATCTGAATTCCATGTGAATTGATTCGAATAAATTCGTTCTGAATGATCTCGATAATGTGAATTAATGTCTAGCCTATATGTCCTTCGAAGCAAGTTACGAGTACATCACGCCTAATCTGTTATCGGAATTAGTAGTTTGATTGAATATAATTATTAATAAGTGCTGTAGCTGAAAGATAAAGCTAGTAGCATAAATTTATCAAAAAGTTATTACTAGGATAACCAAAAAAATTGTTGCCTTAAAATCGAATTATATTTCCTGGTTCAATCAACTTCAGATTGAATAGGGGAAAACGTATTCGTATCGTCCAAAGTATAATTTATTGCCGCCTTCGCGGGGACCTGCGTCACTTTGATACTCGTATACTTGGTACAATTCGAATTTGTGCTATTTTCGCTCAAGCATGAGCGACACGTCATTTTAAATGTCAGCATTCAGTCATCGGTTGGGCGGTTAAGCGTGTGCGCGCGCGCAAGGGACCAACGGCCACTCACAGTAATTCCATGCTTACAGCTCCACGCAAGAAAGCGAAACTAAGCGAGGCGTGTGATGCAACGAGAACAAAGGCGGGGAGGCAGGAACGGGGAACGTTAACATCAAACACGAGCAAAGGGCAAGGAAAGAACGAAGACGAGAAGGAAGACAATTAAAATACTTATAGGTTAATACGCAAATTACTAGCAAAACATCCTCCGGCCCGGAGAAAGAAAGCAGGCACACAGACAACAATCATTGATTGAGATTTTCAATAACGACAGCAACCTTCGTGACCGGCCTTGAGGAAACTTTGACCAACCTTCAAACCTCACATTCCTAATTCTATCGTTCTCTTCCTTTAAAAACTCTTCCACTCGTCCAAGTGTCCATTTTCCTCTGACTGGATTTTTATCGGCAATCGCCACCACATATGGCCATGTGTGTTCTGTCTTCCACTTTCTTCTAGGGAACAATGCAGGCAACTCATCTCGAGACCAGCGCTTCCAAAAATTCTCAATGAGAGTTTGACATAGGTTACTCGATCCTTGAATTGAGAACCTTTCCTGAAGGGACCAGGAGGTAATGCATGGAGCTTGCTCTTCCTATCAGATTATCTTTTGGTCAGATATAATTACCGTCGTTGGGATCATTTGGAATTCTTCCGATTGGACACTGATTGATAATGTTAGCGCATTCAATCAAGTAAGTGTAGAGCTCGAAAGGTGATAATTTCTGATCACCTATCACAGTTTTCAAGCATCTTTTAGATGTCTTGACGAGTGACTCTGCGCATCCATTCTGATGTGGAGCTAGGGGTGTAGAAAATTTCCATTTTGTGCCTTGATTTGAGCAGAACTCATTTACGCTCTCATTTTTCCATTTTCGTAGAATGTCTCTTAATTAATGGTGTCCCACCATCTGTGTGCCATTATCACTCATCATTATCGACGGTAAACCTCTAGTAGCGAAGAACCTCCTCAATACCATGATAAATTCATCAGATGAAGCATTACGGGCAAGCTCCAGGTGTACCGCTCTCGTATTTAGACACGTGAATATAATTCCATAATGTTTATCCGTTTTGTTTCTACTGATCTTCACAGTGAATGGTCCAAAAAATCAAGCGCAGTACAGAAGAATGGGGGGGGGAGTAGGTTGGAGTCTGTCGTCTGGTAGGGCAGCCATGAATTGTTGCGAAGTCTTGTGGTCTAGCCGACGACAAATGACGCATTTGCTTACAATTGTCTTAGCTATCTGATGAGCCTGGGTTATCCAAAATGTGGCACGTGTCTTGGCAACTGTTGCTGCAACCCCGTATGTCCCTTTTTCATGAGTCTCACGCAGAATAGTTTCGCAATGTGAAGGTCACACTGACAGAGTAGGGGATGTTTCATTCCGTAGGACAGAAAAACTCGGCGTCATTCAAGCGACCACCAACTCTCAGTAGGCATTTTCGTCGATAAAGGGGATGGTTTTTCAATCTGACCACTGTCAACTTTCATGCGTAACGAAGTTGGGGCATCATGAATGGGGGTTTGCTCTGTTTTTTTCAATTCATCTGCAGACAAGGGACCGGTCAACTATTGTCTTCGTTAGCCGTGAGCGAGAATTCTTAATGAATCGGAGTGCATAAGCGGTTCTCTCTTCAATTTTCGCCAGCTTGATATTACCTCAGGTTTGATGACTTACTCTTTGATTGAGACTGAAGCGACAGTAACTATTTGTTTCTCCTCCTGCATTCTACCTTATTCGTCGGCCATTCATTCATCAGTGACTTGAGAAAGTCTGGTCATTCCAAGCTCCTTGCAATTCATCAGGTTTGACGCCTCTTGAGACCAGATCTGCCACATTCACCTTGCCTGGGATATGTTTCCATTGAGACGGTGATGTGTGTGTGATTTCGATGATTCTGCAGGTCACGAATGGGATTTTTCATCTGACTTGTTGCGTATCCACCAATAACAATCATGCTGTCGGTGAAGAATACGACTTCAGTGACTCAATTCCTCGTCTCAGTGATTATCGTCTGATGTAATCTCGAGGCTATCACTGCTGCTTGAAGTTCTACTTTTGAATTGTTAGCTCTCTCAACGTGTGACACGGGATTTAGCTGCAATCAATTTTGACTCATGAGAGCAATCGAGTTTCCTCCATCTCACATATGCACAAGCTCCGAACGCCTCTTCGGATGCATCGCAGAAAATGCAAAGCATGGGAGCATCACTTGAAACATTTACTGGTGTCATACATCTAGGAAATGAGACTTCATTCAATTGCTGTAGCTCTTTGAATATGCTGTTCCATACGTTTTGATAGTCATCATCTAATGGATAGTCCCATCCAAGACCTTTCTTCCACAATCTTTGTATTCCGATTTTAGCCCTAACTAAAGTCGCCGCTGTAAGTCCCAACGGATCAAATATTCTTGAGATCTCCTTCAGGACAATTCGTTTCGTCAGTTCTTTACTTTCATGTTGTCTGTTAACTTGACCTTCAAATTCATCTGACTCAGTTTGCCAGTACACTCCCAAGACTTTCTCCTCTTTCACTTCGGTTTCCCGTTCGATATTTGATTCTTCACTAGCCTCCTCTGAAAGTCCATTTCTTGATCGTGAATCCACACGATGACAATATATCATTTATTTCCGTTGACAATCTTCTTGCTTTAGTCGTATCTGTTACTGATTCACAGATATCGTCCATGTAAGAATTCCTTAGTAACGTATCAGCTGCTTGAGGGAGATTGGCTTTATTCTGTTCGGCTGTCTTACGCAGAGCTGTGAGAGCCATTGCTGGTGCAGGCTTATCTCCGAATGTCAAGACATTCATGGCATATACACGTATGTCTGGATCTTTATCAAGATTCAAATTCCGCCAAAGAAAGCGATGCACATGCTGATCTATTTCGACAATCTTTATGCGGTGATACATTTCTAAAATGTCTCCGACGAGTGCAATTTCGTTCTCTCTGAATCGAATAAGTACACCGAGTAAGTCATTAAACAAGTCGGGACCCTTTGCCCAGTAATCGTTCAGCGAATGCCCGTTGAATGAGATTGAAGAGTTGAATACGACTCGAATCGGAGTCCTTTTGCTCTCTTTCACTATTCCGTGATTTGGCAGATAGAAAACTGGTCCATTGTGATTGTCTACTTCCCTTTCACTCAATTTTCTAGCGAAGTTCAAGTTGACCATCTCCTTTATTTGATTGTCATAAGCCTGAGCCAGTTGCGGCTTTCTAAGTAACTGCCTCTCTCTAGCGACCAGCATCTTTTCAGCGTGGGATTTGTTATCAGTAGCGCAGCAGGATCTTTCAACCCATGGGTAGCTCATCGTCCACTGACTTTCGTTGTCTGCTTAGTACACGATGCTTCGATTTGGTTCTGGTCTTCAGTTTCTCGGTCCAAAGCACACTCACTGCACTGTTGACCGCAACTCCCAATCCTTCGGTGGTCAAAACTCGATAAGTCAATGGCTTTGTGATACTGACATGCAAGATCGAACGTGTAATTGTATCAGGGCCTGATCAACCAAAGAAGATCCAACCCATAGGAGAGTTTCTACGACAAGGATTT
This sequence comes from Prostheceraeus crozeri, assembly GCA_907163375.1. Taxonomy (NCBI): domain Eukaryota; kingdom Metazoa; phylum Platyhelminthes; order Polycladida; family Euryleptidae; genus Prostheceraeus; species Prostheceraeus crozeri. Next base: position 135,138 of record CAJQUW010016240.1, read on the forward strand.
CCATCTCCAGAGTCTCACCTGAGTGAAGAGCGGCATGATCTATCCAATTAGAGTTCAATCCCCGGCCTGTCGGTTTGGTGTGAAACCAAAGCTTTCAGAGATAATTTCAATTTATCTGTATCAACTCTCTGCATGTGAATATCGTTTATGCAGTCCAGCCCGACCGTCGGATCGATGGCACCTGTTATCTTTGTAGGATCGTAGAATTACTTCGTACAATTTTGATACTAATTCCTCCTCAACGCCGCCGACCTTTGTGATTGTTATATTAATTTTTCGTCCAGGAAGGTTCAGTTTATTGGCTACAGAATGCAAAATAAGAGATACTTGAGCACCAGAGTCGAACACAGTGTTGCCTTGTCTAGTACACGGACCATTTCCTGACATTTCTAGTGTAGCGATAGGTAGTAGATTGTCTCCATTCGTAGTCGCAGACATAATCTTTGCGTTTGTCTCTACGTGTAGGAGCCTGTTATGAAATTTATTACACGGATTGCCGTTTACCGTTTCTTGGCATTGCTGTCTCCGTTTGCAAGTTTGAGCCTTATGATTCCCACTAGCCTCTCAAGCAGCCTAAAACAGCATTGTTTTCCTTCAAAGCATCATACCTTTCCTTGACGGCAAGTTTGAGGAAACTTGGGACACTGATCCACATAATGGTTGTCTGACTTACAAACCCAACATTTCGTCGTTCGACATTACTCTTGCTAACAGATATTTGATTTACTTGGCTTCGAGGGGTCCGCGAGAATGGGCATCTGATTGATGACATTGTCTGAGTCTCGTTTCATTTCTGCCGTCATCCCAATCAAGCAGGTTGGATAGCGAGGCATACAGGCACTCTTTCTCCAAGTGACGCGCCCATACCTTCCGGTCATCAGCAGCCATCTTTTGCTCTATTAGCGCGGATCATTAGTTGTTGTCCATGTCCTGCGGCCGCCTATCTCGACCAAAAGGTTATAGGCGTCTCACTAACTGTACCAGCTCGCAAAACTTGAGTCGTCGCTGTCTTGGAGTGGTCTGAATTTCGTTATGTCGTAAGTTATTGCATCAGCTGTAAACCTGGGGTCCCATACGCTGCGTCTAAGGTCTCTCAGACGAATCGTAATCTTGTTCCAAAGCCACGCACCATCTCCAAAGGCTTTCCAACAAGTGACTATCTCAAAATGGTGACAGCATCACGTATATACGCATTCTCTAATGTTTGAAGTCAGACCTAAACTCAAAATATTCTCTAACATCACCGAAAAGGTAGGGGCATTAGGTCTCGAGACCTTGACTTTTCTACAACAGGGATTCTTCTCGTGGCATCGCAGCAATCTCGCTCACCTTTACAGAGTCAGTCTTCAGATTCACACCGGCTTTGACACCGTCTCCAATCACAGTTTCCTGTCGCGGTTTGTCTCCTTCGACATTGGCCTTCTCGTAGGGGTCCTTCGCTTGAAGATGATCCTTGACCTGTACCGACATCTCCAGAACTGCTGTTGGATTTCGTCCATGTAGTCCCTCCTCGGCTTCGAATCCGTCGTCAGCAGGTTTGTGTACTCCTCGTGGACGAATCTCCAGTTGCGTGTACGCAACATCGTACTTCTTCAGAGCTTCTTGCACCTCTACCTTTGATCTTGACTCTTCCATCAAGAATGACAATGCCTTGGCATATCTTGTAAATGTCGACTTCGTCGCACGTCGTCGATTCTTCGTCTCCTGGTTATCCATCGAATTTTGAACAGCAGTTCGATGAATGGCAAATTCGAATTATGTCTCGCAAATTCGAATGATGGTTCAATCAACTTCAGATTGAATAGGGGAAAACGTATTCGTATCGTCCAAAGTATAATTTATTGCCGCCTTCGCGGGGACCTGCGTCACTTTGATACTCGTATACTTGGTACAATTCGAATTTGTGCTATTTTCGCTCAAGCATGAGCGACACGTCATTTTAAATGTCAGCATTCAGTCATCGGTTGGGCGGTTAAGCGTGTGCGCGCGCGCAAGGGACCAACGGCCACTCACAGTAATTCCATGCTTACAGCTCCACGCAAGAAAGCGAAACTAAGCGAGGCGTGTGATGCAACGAGAACAAAGGCGGGGAGGCAGGAACGGGGAACGTTAACATCAAACACGAGCAAAGGGCAAGGAAAGAACGAAGACGAGAAGGAAGACAATTAAAATACTTATAGGTTAATACGCAAATTACTAGCAAAACATTTCCTAAAATTAGAAAAAGTTTCCTTATCTGACCTAACGGAAATAGACAGAAATAGATTTGTGTTATCCTACATATTGCATTTGAATTTGCAAGGATCTTGCCATAGCCGAGTCAGAAATATATTAAGATATGATAATATTTCTTTATTCATGATAAGACACAATAAAATGAACAAGATAAGCGCAGGTCATGGCCGCAAAGGCACTTATGGACGAGCAGACCCCCTATCATGAAATATTCCCTTAAATTAAAGCTTTTTCAGACAAACATGCGGATTTCTTTGTACGAAAAGATCAACATGTTTGTTATGTGCTTCATTATGAAACAAAATTACAAACTGTAACTTTTCTACTGTTTCATTGTGTATCACATGTAGGCATATTCTCGCATGTATCTCGGAGAAAGCTATGATCACTTGCCAGGAGCTTACTTGGCATGTTGATGTTCCTTTCAGCTGACATCAAAGCATCCTCCGTCCGAAGCAGCTTCGCGAATAAATCTGGAGAAAGTAGAATTACGTCTATACTTTTCAGCAGCTATTTCATTTATTTGAAAGTGTTTTAGAATGTATGGCTTGATAAAACGAGCGTCAATTTCGAAAGTGATGGATATACACGATATACATCAGCATTCTGCAACAGCGTAGATAGCGGATTCCATATGGCGACTCAAATCGATCAATTACGCATAGTTTGACGTTATGAGCACAAGTGAGTCGCTATATGGATTCTGCTTGATCCATCGACTTGGTCTGAATGATCGGCGACGAATGACGTGAACGTCTTCGCCACACCGAGACGTAAAGAAAAGACGATGCGACAATTGTCATGCAAAAATTGCGATGCCATTTAAGTGATTTGCCTTTCAGATTATCAAAAGAATGTCCTGTATTTCACCCAACACTAAAATTGTAGCTTTATATGACTTAATTTACAAAACTCTATATTGCTTGAGTTGCCCTAGTCATTATGTACATGAAATGTACGTTTCTCATAATTTCACATCATCTACTGTCTACTTAGCGCGTGATAAAATGATTTTAATATTGTCTCACATTCTGACCTGCAGACGAACAGATAAAAATGAAATTGCTTCTTTCCGCTCTGCTTTATCATTATGTACTTCCGATACCATCCTTTTGTTTCACGTGGAGGACGGTTAGCTCAGGATTATTACGAGGACGTGAATGCAGATCTAAGATTGATTTATGACGCAGTTGTCATTAGATTAATTTCTTGCAAAATGATGTGCAGGGCAATTTCTTCTCGTTGCTGTCAGAGAGATTGGTGGTTAGTTAACCCATAATTATCACCGTCGTCTTAAGACCAAGTATAATCGATTTGAGATTACTGGCGATGTCTATATCAATTAATTTCATCAAGATATCGAAACATCCGCTGAGTCGAAAACGAAGTTGGTGCATTTGCGCAATCCCGCGTAACGAATTTATCTTGAACAAGCGTTATTGTGGGCACTTGATAATAAACTTATCAACAGCTAGCTGAAACCCACGCCCATCGGCGTGATTGTTATCCCACATATAAAGTACATGTGAAGTTGAATGGAAAGCAAATGCGCTATTTTGAATTTTATCGTTATTTCAAGAGATAGTAACAATATATTATATATTGTCATACAGCATTATCGTGCACCGCATTTCTTGCATTGCAACACGAATTATTTTCAGGCAAATTCTTCTTCACTATAAATTTAACACATGTGATTCATACTACCTATTTATTTCGGAATCCTTGACTCTTCACCCAGTCTGATAAAGACGCGAGAATTTTTCTGTATTTATCTGTGACAGATAAGCACAGTCGAGCTATCGGAAATGTTCGTTGATAACTCAATTGATGAAGGGGCATCTGCATGAAAGATACTGATCTCGCTTTCATTGAAATCAATCTTGCCGTTGCGGTGTCTGTGAACCGAAGATCTCGGGTTCGAAGCTCAGAATAAAGAGATTATATGACAGCCTTTAATATTAATAAAGCATTCACACCCAAACTGTACGGCCTCAGCATAGAATTTTTTGTCAAAACAAGCTTCAGCACGCATAACGCACCGTCCTCAGTGACAACTGACAGGTGACAGGTATAAAATATGTACAATGGGAGGTACAGTGACACAAATTTTATTCTCAATTTAAACAAAGCTCATATTCAAATTGAAGTCTGCTGTTCATGATAGGTGTGTGATCATTGATGTAGCATTTTTAGGAGAGCTTCTTCTATGCATGTATTAGTGTAATGAAGGATAAAGAATGATCATCGTCGCCACACAACTCGCATCAAGGAACATGTCAAAAGAAGACCACCTTTGGAAATCTCTACACATTCATCCACCATCAGAACAAACATTCTCTATCACCAAGTATGAAGGCAAGACAAAGCAATCGTTTTATCCCTATCTTAAATCGTGCGGCCTTTCAACCAACTCCGTTCATGCAAGCATGCCGGAGAATCAAATCAGTGGCATGGAAGAGCGAGTGTCAATACCCTTCCATGGCATGATGGATTTGATTTCACTCTCCTTGACTATGTATATAAAGTCCGACGTAATCTCATGAATCGAGATGGTCGAAGGGCCTCACGATTAAAGTTGAGAATGAGCGGCAGTTTTGTCTTGCCTTTGTGCTTTGTGATAGAGAATGATTGCACTGATGGTGGATAAATGTATATGGATATTCCTGATGGCGGTCATCCTCTGATAATTGCATGCCTGTTGTATCGCAATTCGCAAGCGAGTACTGAGTGTCCCAAATGTATGTTTGTACCCTTTTTTCGTGAACAATTTGGTTGAAGAGCCATGTATTGCCACCGAATTTTAACACGATATACAAGAGTTCAAGGGAATTTCTTAGACACCAGAATCATTTCAAAAGAGTTCAATGTAACTAGAGTTACTACTACATTTAAATGGTTTCATTTGTGAAGGATTGCATTTCTTCACACTGAATATAAGTGAGGTTGTGGGTTTTTTTGGCCACTTGGAGGACACTGTGCACCTAAGGTAAAATAGAGACTTGTTTCGTTTTCAGATGGAGTTTGATATCGTTCTCCTCATCATTTTGATTTTATCCTTGACATCCCTATGTGAGGCCTCACGTGGAGATAGAACATTTCTCTATCAACGTTGTGTTGAATGGCATCGACTTCACAACTGCAGTAAAGATGGTAGAGACTTCCTGTCCCCGCCTCCTATATCACTTCGATTGACCAGGTGGTCATGTACTGAGAATTGTCGATATGAGTGTATGTGGATTACTGTACAAGCGTTCAAAGACGATGGACTACCTGTACCTCAATTTCATGGCAAAGTGAGTTGTATATTTATTCTATTTATTCCTATTTCTTTAAAAAAAGTTAAATCTAAAATAATTAATTTGAAATTAATTTTGTTTAGGTATATTTATTATTATGTTTCAATATTTTTTTATTTATTTTAATCATCAATTTATGGATTGCAGCCGTTGATATTCGCTTTACCCTCTGATTGCCGGGAATAAAGTGACAGAAATTTCCTGTTAGGGCCATGCATGAAATTCTTCCGGCAAAATCCAGAATTCCGAAAATTTTGGATTGATTTTATTGAGACTCGAGATTCGTCTAAAAAGATGAAAAATGGTGGGGGATGGGGTCTATCGCTCACATGCTCATGTCCAACATCAATCATAATTTACAAAAATATGATTTTTTGAAGATTTTTTCCTCCATTATAAGTCATGGTATCTAATAGACATAATAGCATGTCTTTATCATTGCTTATGTCATTGTGTTTGTCACTCATTCCAATCACAGAATCAGTTAACAAACCTACATTGTTAATTTCTCGTTACTTATCTCCTAGATCTATCTAGGATGCTTTAAACACCTGCTATAACTATGTTTCTGATAGGCCTACTTGTTGTTGAAGATATCATGATAGCCTCCATTAGACCTTACTTTCCATGTAGCCGGAGCAGCTTTATCGCAGCTTTATCAGACAAAGCAAAATAAAAAAGAAATCACAATTTAATGTTGACATTTAGTAAACATTTACTGTATGAACGATTTATTTGCATCATTTACTAAATGTCATGCCTACTATTATCTCTTGTCTACGAAGCGTTGAGACCGCGAACTTAACGTTGCAAGATTGTCGGTACAAGGCTAGTTCCTTCGCTCGGCCGATGGAAATCCCCAGATGTTTGAGGTCACTTTGTGCAACGTTTTCCATCGCGCGTGTGTGTGTACGGCCTCGTGTTCCATATGAGACCAGAAGCGAATCCACTCGCTCACTGTTAACAGCAGTCAACCAGCGTAGAATGGACGTAATCGGGCATAAAGTAAGTAGCATGAAAAAGGGATCATCTGGGATTTTCCGAAAATGGCGTGTCGCCGGAATCTCATGCATGATTGGAACGCGATGTTCGATTGTGACGTTTATCGATAATCGATCATGTTTGATGAAATTAGGATGCTCATCAAACATGCTTTCTGATTGAGATTTGCTACAGGCCCCACATGCAAATGAAGTCTCGCAGGATTTGTGACCATTGTCCAAGCTCTCAATGCTGAAGGAAATGTGCTAAGCAACAGGATGTGGGCCTATAACTAATCTCAAAGGTCTTTTGGAATAAGTCAACATTTTCGGAGCTTGATGCTTGGTCATGCGTTCGCTTTACCAAATGCAATAATGTTATGTAATAAAAATGAATTTGTTTGAGTATCACTTTCTAAGTCATTAATAATGGCAAAAAATATAGGTTTTTCTTTTAGATATCGGCCGATGACCGTTAAGTTAGAACAGTCGCCAGTAATTCGTCGACTTATGGGTGCATCCCTAGTAGAATCAGTGCAGCAATTTCAGGTGCTTTCAATAATGGTAGGAAAGAAACTTGTAATCTATTTTGGGCGTTGATGGCTGACTCCCGAATTTTGCGATTAACTATAGGCTACTAGCATAATATGTATTGATATTCATCACAGTAGCGTGGTCATAGCAACTTTTGTTGAGCGCAACATCATTGAAAGAGCAGAGTGCGTGATTACTCAGATCAGTCCTCTATAATGCAGTTCAGGTGACCAGATAATGTTCGTGATCGCATGTTTAAAACGCAACTCCTCGATTACGATGACTACAACAGATTTGACGCTCAAAAGATTTTGAGTTGATAAAGAAGTTGCAGTAAGGCGATAAGGATTGTATATCTAATGAATTATGTGTTGATTGCTGCCGCTTTTTATACCCATGTGATAGAAGATTTCTGTACATCGTCATTAACCAAGACTTCCACGCCCCGCCCCGCCCCCCCCCCACCTGTCTGCTTACAATGACTTACATTCAATGTTTTCATGCGTGCCATCAGTCCTTCGGGTGCTTATCTGTCAGCGGTCACTGTTATCGACTTTATCTAGCTTCAGGATTTGCACTTACAAGAAGTTATCATTTTTTGAGACGGTTGCTTTTGAAGCGATAGAATGATCAAAAGAACGTCCCCAAAGACATGCCTTCTATACTCGTGCTTCGTGCGTCATTAGGCAGGGTCCAGACAAAAGCGATTCAATGAATGGCTTTAACTCTAGAATCTTAACTCTAGATGAATGGAAAACTTTAGCTGACATTTTTTTACTGACATAATAAGCTGATGAGGACAACGCGTTTCTCTTTATCACCATTCACTAAAGTGCTTTTGACTGGTGGCGCACGAAGCACGATTATTGCAGGCATGCCTTTGCTACCATTGATTGTCCATTCTTCTCTGACTTGGATCGAAAAGTGTTGACAGTCAAGTTGACCGTGTAAACTAAGAGACAAACTTCGTCTTGAAACCTTCGGTCTAGGTCTTCGTAAACTTGCATCCTAGCCCACCGGACATTACAATATGTGACTTTCTTTAGTTGAGGAGCTCAAAGAGACAATAGGCCGTATGAATAAAAGTTAGTGCTCACTATTCACTACGGATTTCGAGGTAAACACTTCGATAGCTATGAATAAAAGTTTACTCCGGCGTGATTACTTCGTAGTGAACACTAGGAAATGTAGTGCTCAGTGTTTACTTAACCTGAACGCATGAATAAAACCAGTGAAGTCAAGAAGTACCACTTTTGCTGTGCGAGTCACACTGACCAAGGCAAATGCGTTGTTTAACGAATTAATTCATCAAAACCGTGCCGGCACTGTCACCCGTTGACATGACAACGATCCTCACATACGTTTCCGCTATTACCACAGAAACATGACCTGGCCAGTAGTGAAGTGCTATGCGTGTACTTCGTAGTGTTAGTGTTGCTTTATTCATCAGAGAAGTAGTGTTTACTATCCATGAACACTAATTTTTATTCATACGGCCCAATGTTTACTAGATACATGGCTCCCACGTATGTTCAACGACTTGCATGACGAATCGAATCTGAAATAACAACTTTTCCAGTAAGCATGTTTGAATCTGCTTTCAGCTTTTACTTCAAACGATGCCGCTACTGCATCAAGCTAGACGGCCTGTATCACGTTGAAAGATAAATTGAGATTTATTACTTTGTGGACGTTTAGGGTGCAACTTACTTGAATTTCTTGCAATTATTAGTTACTAAGATAAATATTTCTGAAGGAAGAAAGAAAAACTCGATGTTTCATTTTTTTATGTCATAAGAGTAATCATTGCTAGTGACTGCTACAAAATGATGGCAGCAGGATGATCATAAAGTCAGTGGCAAATCTCATACATCTACGCTGGTTACTCTAGTTGTTATTTGAAGCATGAAATATGGATTTAAGATTGAATAAACACCTTGTTACACATGTTTGAAAATGAAGAGCTGTTTTGCATCACCCAGTAATGATGGACAGTAATAAATACCTAATGATAGATTTTCTCTCATGTCTGATATCTCCATTTCAGTGGCCATTTATTCGATGGTATGGAATTCAGGAACCTGCTTCGGCCATATTCTCACTCCTCAACTTTTTGTGTCATCTTTTTATGATCTCCAGATTTGTGAAGAAAGTCCCTAAGCACGCGCCAATGTATACTGTATGGATTATTTATTCTTTGGTAAGATATCCGATAAAGCTATGAAGATAATGATTATGTTTCGACATACTCGTTAGTGAAGCAAGTCAGATGTAAAGTGGCTCGCATTATATGTTTGTCCAGCACCGTTAAGTGAGCAATGATAACATTGCAACCGATTTTGCTAAATAAATCTACGTCAGTTAGTAGACTTTTGTACAATTATCCGAATGAATTCATTGCACGATGCATCAATCGTCTGTATCGTAAGCAAATCGACCAGTAGTCTTTATCGTCTTTAATGTAGGTCGATTTGTTGCACCAAGTCTGCTTCAGCAACCGTTGCAGTGGCCTTGTGGTAAAGTGTTCGCTATGGAAGATATGTCCTAATGTATTTCGGAGTATAAACAAGGTTTATTTGTTTGTGGTGTCCATGGCACAGTGGTTAAGTGCTTGGCCTAGCAATCTTTCGGTCCAGAGGTCGATCCCCGAATGAGGTCGACAGAAAGGGCATCCGGACCAAAAATATCACCACGCTCCAGTTTAATAACTGACTATGTCAGCACCGGCAAGGGGGAGAAGTGACGTCAAGCCATTCATTCATTCAAGTCTGCTTCAGCAAGGGATATTCCACTAGACGGCGCACTCTACAAACGAGTGAAAAACTCATATCCAGAATATATGTTGAATTGACCCTCTTGAATACATCTCGCAATCCTTTGTGCAGCTTCCTTCAGAACTCCAGCAAGATCTCAACAAAGTGCAACGTCGATGTCACAGAGAAATCTGCGGCATTTTATAAGACTAGCAAATGTACCTATGGGATGTTCGCAGATTTGCAAGACCACAGACGTAGCGCTGCACTCAAGCTTTTCACGACTGCTGCTGCGCACAAGGGTCATGTTCTTGCGGGTATATTGCCACCAAGGTCTCATCGATCTAATCAATATCTCCAGCTTCAACTATCAGATTCCACAACTCCTCTGTCCCTTATGCTGCTTCATTAATAAATAGTTGATCATTCCTGCACCTATTAATGTTCATGTATTTTTCGCAATATCTTGTTTGCTGTCATTATGACCTTGATTCCTTCCTTGTGACGCTTTTCTATATATTCGTTCGAAATTAGTAAGAATTTCCTTTATGCACAAATTTTGTCATTAAGAGTTTCAGTGTTCATTTCAAACATTTCTACTCCTATCCACGATAAGCAGTCACAATGCATTGTGAGAAGATGACATTGCTTGTGGTCATAATTGTTGTACAATAAAAGTATAAAAGTTGTGAAGTGAACAAATTATTGAGCAAGAAAAGTTAGTTTCTGATAGCGCTGTCAATATCATGACATTTCTAAAAGCATGAATTCAGCAATGAAATTTTTCAACGGCAAATTGAATATCTTATAATTTCAGGAACATGGAATTTCATGTTAAATCAAATATTTGATTCCGATGATCACTGTGCATGCCTCAATGATTCCTTCTATCTTGCTTCGTCCTCCACTGTTGTTATAATGTTGTTTTAAGGTTTTGTTGATTTTCAAATATTTCTATGTTGCTGATGATTCCTAATTTTAGAACTGCTGTTTTATTCTCAAATTGAATGGATGGATCGCACTGCCAATGTAAGATTATTTGCATTTAGCACACTGATCTTCGTACATAATATTTTCTCGAAAACATTTCTGATGATCGTTGATTTTTGCAGTTTATCACTTGTAGCTCTTGTGTTTAAGCGTACTTGTAGTTTGTTTGGTTTTCTCAGAATGTTGGTGAGACCTAGCAAATTGCTGCAACATTAGTGATCATAAGAAGTGTCATCGAGAACTCGGTGTGCTAAAAGCAAGCAATCTTACCCTGGCAGTGCGATCCGATCCGTCCACTGCATTTGAGTATTAAACAGCACTTCTAAACGGAAGAATAATCAGTAGCATAAAGGTACATTGTATTTGTAAATCAGCCCAATTCAAAATAAATACTTTCAATTCAATTCAATTTATTGTATTCACTACATGTTGCATGCATGTGACTAATCTAAATACGGTACATTAATGACAAGTATAAACTCGAAGATATCAGAATAAAAAGAAAGAGAGAATAAAGTCAGACTTGATGTTCATCACACAAACGATATTGTGATGCCACTCTGCTTTTGAAGGCAAGTTCTCAGAAAGTTGATGACCATCTTTGAGCGAGCACTGTACTCTCGGATGTCGATCGGAACCTTATTCCAGAAACTGGTGCCGTAGAAACGCATTGATTTTTCACCTACTTTTATAGTCCTGACTCTTGGTTGCTGAAAAACATTTCTTCGGAACACTGTGGATACTGTAACAGCCACAGAAGACGAAGCAAATTTAAGATGGAAGGAATCAATGATGTTGGAATAATCAATGAAAAGAAGGCAATTATCAATAGCCGGTTTGAATTGGAAGAGGAATAGACTTTTATTCACATAGCAACTAAAAGTGTGCGAATCCTACACAAAGTCGGACCGGATTCGGATCAATAATTTCGGATTCGAATTGCAAAAATAAACTTCGGATCGGATTGGACAGGATCGATCAAGAAAAATCCGAATTAATCCGACATTATAGAAATCGATACACATAGGCCCTACTGTGTCTTCAATGCAACTCAGCAAGTTACTTTTAATTACGTTAAAAACATAACATGCTGAATCCACACGCTGACTCGATAGTGTCTCATGATGACGTGAGTCACGTGACGCGGCATGTCCTCACTCCTCATGCAAGGTGTCGCAGTGTAATGTGCATACGAGCCTCACAGTAATGCCATGAATCGTGGTCGATTGGCTAGTCTACGCCTGTATGCTGTGCACAAATGATGACTAGACCAATATTTTGACCAGTAGCAATAGTGAGCTGCGAACACAATGCATTTGCCTATTTTCAAAATGTATGTGTACAGGCATACACAACCCGCAGCTATCCGCTGAGATTCACTACGTTCAATTCAAAGATACTCAAATAAATCAAAAAATTCGGATTTTTCCGCTTGCAATATCTGATCCGACACACATCTTTAATAGCAACACTACAAATCGGTTTCATCACAACTCTTTAACGAATCTTTGGATAATAACTTCAATTTTGGATAATAATCGTCTTGGTTGGGGTGACTGAGGCATGGACAATGGTTAACGGAATAGATAACAGATATATAGTCACGTGAGGGCTGGACTAACTAGGAGTTATGCGAACAAATCATACCATAGTTTCGTATTGCACGAATAAATCAATATTAAGACTTGATCAGAACGATCCAATTGTAAATCACACATGAAAAAATGAGATGTTTCGATGATTCTCATTTGCGCTATGAATATTAAAGTGAAATATTGAATTCTCCTACCCATTTGGGCCCACATAAAATATGCTTAGTTCTTGCACTCAAAATTATACAATTAAAAAGCACACTATTTACCATTTATGTTCACTTTACAGTTTGCACTCAATGCTTGGGGATCTTCTACTATATTCCATATCAAAGACACGCCAGTAACGGAGGTGAGGTATTCCTTTTGCTAGCCTCTCTTCTCTTTTTACTAATATCATGTTCTTGTTGTAGAAAATGGATTATTTTGGTGCCCTAGCTTTTGTTCTCGCTGCCATGTACACTTTTGTCGCACGGTAAGACATTTTGCAATCATGAAAACCGAAACTGCATTTCTTAAATGCATTTAATTTGTTTTGCAGAAGTTTGGGACCAGCAAAGAAAGCAATATTACAATTCGTGGCATTTGCATTCGCAGTATTTTTCGTTTGCCATGTATCCTATCTCACCATGATCAAATTCGATTACAAGTATAATCTTATCGTCAACATGGGCGTCGGTAAGCAATCCTTTCAACGTGGTATTTATTGATGACTTCTTTTACCTCCTTTAAGCTGATTTAGCTTTCAAATAGGAATGGATGTTAGTGTATGGTGAAACAGGGAAGCAGGTTTAATTTCACAAATTTCCACAATTTTTTTCTGTTGTTTCTTACATAATATTTTACTCACGTTTCCAAGAATAGAGACTCAAAAATCATCGAAGTATATTTTAGAAAGTGACAGCTAAAAATGCGACTTGTGCGGTTATTATTGCATGCAGCAAATTTTGCAGTTACTGTACCCTTCTATTAGTTTCGGAAACTTAACTTTCCTGCAATGCTTGCCATTGCTATGAGAATTTCACCACATCTATATAGATGTAAGTCTACCAGGTGCATCCATGATCGCTAGCAGAAGAAGTTTGATCAAATGCTGTAAAAGCTGTAATGTATTTGCATGGTAGTTGGGGAGTATTCATGTCCATGTACTTCACATTAGTGATTATGGAAATGAACTGAATTTCAAAATGATTGCTCACTCACTCATCCCTTTTTGCGTCTTTTGCTTCAATAAAATGCTGGGTTAGACGCTTGCTACTTAACTATGGACTTACATTTCGGTCAATTGTGAGCGTCCGCTTCCTGGGGCGACTGCACAGAAACACTGTTAAGCTAACAAATCTCCAGCAGTATCATTCACCCATTGAAATTTGCTTGTCACTACCAACTCACTATCCAACGCTGTTTCTGTGTGGTCGCCCCTGGGCTCCGAACATGCTTGAGGTCTTTCTTCACCACGTTTCTCCAAGGTCTTCTTTTTACTATCCGCATAACTTTACTGATCCACTGTCTCATCCCTTCTTACCACTTGGCCAAATCAACGTTCTTAGTCTTCTCGCGATGACTGTGATGTTCTCAAGGCCCATTGCTTTCCTTCCTGATGCTGTCATTCTCGATTTTCTGTCCGATAGTTCGACACCACACATCCACCTTAGCATTTCGCATCTCCACACGTTTGAGCATCTTTTCATGGGATGAATGCAACGTCCATTGCTCGTAGCCGTAAAGCATGGCTTGTCGGAAGGTGGCGAAATAGTCCCTGAAATCGGGCCTAGGTCCCTAAAATTTGAACCTGTCAAAAAATGTCATAAAACTCCTTGAAATGTGTATAAATACCCACTCTTGCTGAAGTACGAATGATTTTTCATGAATTTCTTGATAGAAAGAATTTAACATCAATCATATAATCACTAATATGTATGTCTATACTTCTTAGGTCTTATACTTAAGATCAACCGGTTCTTATAATTTTATCATGAATATTAAGTGACACGAGAGAATATAGGAGACAGTACTGTCATCCAAATAGCCTACGCATTCATCTTGTTATTCACATCACGTAAATGTACATACATGATTGTATGAGTACTGTACACGCAGTCATATCATTCAATTAGTAACACGGCTAGTAATGGCTACTGCTTTTGTTGCAGAAATAGCACAGAAGAATCACATTTGATTCAATCTTTACACTTTCTTAATTTCACTTATCTTCACATACGTGTCAAAATTTGTATCTGCAAGTACATGCACATTATGTATTATATTTATAATCTAATATATATTGTACAAAAAATAAAAATATATATTATAATCTAATATATTTTATATTATTATTTATAATTATATGCAATCCAAGACCAAAACGTACACGTACATGTATTTTGACGTGATAGCAAAGCAAACTTTGTCTGTTTTCTTTGTCTTCTGTTTTCATCTTCTTCTATGCATTTGTATGTGCATTGTGATATGTTGTCCATTAGATATTTTATGGAAATAATTGATATTTATCGTTTACACAACTGATAATCGTGTAGTTTTAGATGAAACTAAAAATTCAGTCATTACCCAAGTACGAAAGATGGAGGCCTCATAAAATTTTAAGATTTTGCGAGTATATTGCGTTACAGTCGTGTCAGAAGTCAATCTAATTTCCAATTAATGTGTAATAAGTCTTATACCTTTTTCTAGAGACCTTATCAAGGTTTTCAGCGATGAAACTCGAGGTCCCCATTTTCCGAAAATTCTCTTGGCCAACCTGGCTTGTCGCACACAGGCACCATATGCATGCCCCTTGGTTCTCAAAGATGGTTCCTTGGACGTCAAGACGATAGATTGCAGCTCATGGACGTTGCATCATCCACATTATTCTTGACACTGCTGCTGACTCAACAATTCCGGAGCTATCGAGAACGTCCCCAAGGCGAGCTCCTTCCATGTCGACACATTCCGCAGTCGATTCGACATCCATGTATGGCCCTGCCTGATATGTATGCGGCAAACGGTTTCCCTCACTTTATGGAGTTATTCATTCATTACAATGATTATGAATTGATTGCCTAGCAATTCCAGTTTCAATGAATTGATAGTAAGTAATTCCATTTTAGATCAGTTGATTGACTGAAGTTCCTATTACTCTAAATTGTTTGCTTATAGAGAGCTGTTCGATGTGATTGTCAGAAATTATGTTTGAATTTGATTTACATCATTCAGATACTAGTGCATTACACCTCTCTGAATTCGGCTGAAGGACCTATTCGACATAACACTCGGTCAATCCTAATGCATGGACATTTTTTGATTAACTTTCTCAGTAATTCTCTACTCTCACGGTATCTGTTCGACAGCAGGATGCGACGCGCACGTACATCCCTGAATTATCTAGGAATCCATATCAACAACCATGAATATGAAGATCATCAGCTTACAATCAGGTTTTGATATTCTTTACTTTACACACGATAGAAGTCCCTTAAACATCCTTCATGTTTTTGTGATGCTTCAACCTTCAGCATTGCTTCGTATTCCTCATCTTGAAACAAAATGTCACACCACCCAATCAACATTGACAATCAGCATCTTGGAAACGGTCAAGCACTTAAACTACCTTGGAGATGTTCGCGATGCGAGTAGAGCTATGTACTTTGCAGTTGCAGCGCGCATTTGGTGTGCTCAGAGCAAATATTGGTCGTCATTCTTAACATCTGAGACTCTCTTACTCATTGATGACATTTGCATTGCTAAGTCCATTTATCTTTTTTGAAAGCGATCAGAACCATTTGAGTTTTTTGAGTTGACCTGATTATGCCTACACATATAATCACGCATTTAGTCCGTTAGCTATTTATGAGATCTGAAAGATTTTACAACGATAGAAGGGTTCTTATTTCGTGCTTTCTAATGATTACAAAATATTTAATTTTCATCAACTGATTCAAATAATTTCACGACTTTTTTCATATAATTTTTGCTTTTAGTCATTTTTCAGTCTTCAACTTTCAAACATGCAAGGCTGATGTAGCAAATTGCCCTCTGAGACGTGATACTTTCAAAAGCTATGTATTCTCAATTCATTGCAAAATTTATAAATTTTACGCCATGAATTTATGGTTCTTTTTTTCCTATGAATTTTATTTCAATATACACCAATTACAAGAAAGTGACGGAGTTAATTATACACTGTGAAGAGGAATGTAATGTCATATTGAATCAAATTAAACCAGATAAAGAAATTTATGCAGTGGTTTAATCCGATGTCAATGTTCCCAATACAGAGGTATCATTACAGCGTTTTACTGGATTTTCTGAATAAAGAAAGATCGAGACCTTGATTCTCTTCCCAGCATTGTACCTGCCTTACCTCGAAACATCAAGAAACAAACTTTGCCAAGCATAAAACTTTCGCACAAATTTTATGCCTGATGGTTACCATGCACCCAATGTTTCTACACAAACTGATGAAAAAGTGATGATAATGAAGAATTCTTCTGGCATTATAGGTTTTCGTCCATTGTGGCAGCTTTCCTGGTTTTTCTTGTCGATACTTCTTGATAAGGTGGTGTCATCCGTGCCGTTGTATTAATAAGTGCATTTTGATATCCTGGTTTTCTGTCATGGCATGATTGAATACTGTGCAGTTCAATGCGTATGTCTCGTTCCAAAAGGAAATTGGTTGCTTCAACTTAACATGCTTGAAAATTGAAGTCTAAAAAATCGGCTAGATACAGCTTCATAGAATTTTATGAATCAGATACAGTAATGAAGTATTTTCTGATTGTTGTTAAGTTCAGGAAGTGAACTTTTCTATCTATGTCAAATCATTTAAATTCCATAAGTAGTTCACTGGCT
The DNA here is from genome assembly GCA_907163375.1 of Prostheceraeus crozeri. Classification (NCBI taxonomy): domain Eukaryota; kingdom Metazoa; phylum Platyhelminthes; order Polycladida; family Euryleptidae; genus Prostheceraeus; species Prostheceraeus crozeri. The sequence goes on from CAJQUW010016240.1 coordinate 152,369, forward strand.
GCATGCCATTCTATAAATGCATATGTTTATAATCTTAAAAACCATCGCCCACCAAAATTTGAAAACTTGAGTGCGATAGATCCAAATATTGTTCACGTCAAAATTTGGTGGCAAAATTCAAACCGTAAATGACTCAAATTTGATGACGAACGTAATTTGAAGAAGTGTCTGGATAATTTTTGAGCGGTGTAATTGGAATAACATCTGATCGATATAAAAAAGTAGCGTGGAAATTCGATGATAGAGGCCGGTAATTCGAAGCTTGAAATCTGGTAGGACAAAGCTCATCATTTGTGGATCCCAAGGAACTTGAATGTTTAGATTCAGGCATGCGAATTCTCCGCGGATGACGCGGTTTCCGCGTGGGCCCCCTTTTTGTAATAAAAGTGATAAACTTGTTTTACATATGATGCTGTACACGAAATGAATAAACTTTTTGACTACATCGCTACTCTCAATTTGATTTGACTGAAAATAAGGTTTTGTATTCATAATTGATATAAATTAAGCAAGGATTACAGTAAACGAACATTTTTCAACAAGTTTGTTGGGCCCTCGAAAGTGTGTAGTGGTTGGGCCCCTTTCAGAGTTTCCGCGTGGACCCCCGTGGAGAGTTCGCATGCCTGTAGATTACTCAGGTCATTGGAAAGCTTCTGAATCGTTTTCTAACCTACAACAGCCTAGGCAAACTGGCAGTCTGTAATGTGTTTTCCATGGTCCTCATTGATTTGTGATAAGTCGTTTGGACAGGCGAACGTCAAGTATTCCTCATAAAAACATAATGTCAAGTGTACTAATTGCATTTTTTATTCTCAACTGTAATGCTAAAGGATCTATGAGAATTTTCGCGGGAGTTTTTCTCGGAATGTGATTCTTCTGATTCTGACAGCATTCCGACAGGGCGCCTTGATGGTTCATTAGGTCACGTATTAGGGCCCTCTGAGGTGGTTATGTCCTACAGGATCCCCAATCACATGCCTTCTTATTAGTGCGCGATGCACTATAGCTCAAACTGATGTTTCATGAAAACAATTTTCTTGAAATGTTTAAATATACATCATTTTTTAGGTATTATTATTTTCATTTCAGCATTTACATCGCTTCTTTTCAATTAACAACCTACTAGATTAATTAGCAATCTCAAAAGCAGTGTGATGTGTGAAATAGAGCAACTTTATTGTCAATGGCATGCTTTTTACAAGTTTATATGTTTCGCATGTTTATGTCATACTCACGGAGTGGTCTCCGTGGCACAGTGGTTAAGTGCTTGGCATAGCGATCTTTTGGTCCAGAGGTCGAGCCCCGAAGGTGTCATTGGAAGTTGGCAGGAAGGGCATCCGGACTAAAAGTACTACAACGCTCCATAAGTCTGACTATGTCAGCACCGTCCAAGCCCCAAGTATGGGCAGTAGTGACGTAAAAGCTTAGAAAGCATGTTTGTATCATACTACTTATGTTCGTTGTTACCTACTTATTTACTTAGTAGTATTCTAAGTATTCACACTAGCTTCTTTAACAGACCATGGAAAGACAGTAGAACTATTTGCTCATTTGTCTCAATCTGCTCTTACTGTGAAGATTGTATCAGAGCACCCATCAACACGCCTGTCACACTCATCAATTACTGGGATCTAAATTGCTGATTGAAAGCATACTTGGGAACTAGGCTTAAAGAGCATGTTTTTGTCACTGTGTAAAACTCGTGTTTAAAGGCACGATTTCAAACCAATTTCGAAAGCAACATTTGAAATTATCCTCAAAACACGCAGAAATCCATATTCAAAAATCAAGTTATTCAATGTAATTTTAAAGCATAGATTTGAAAATGTTCTTTTGGATCATTTTGACAAATAAATATTGAACTGATATTAGAGATCTACCATTATTTAGAAACACACAGCCTGCGACTATTGTGTTTTGCGTTAATGTACACTTGGAAGAAGGCAAGTGCGACACCGTTACCCGTTTCTGCTACTTGGGAGACATGTTGGATTCCGGTGGTGGGACAGAGGCAGCTGTGACTCGCGAATTCAATCGTGCTGGAAGATACACCGAGAGCTACCGACTATCCTGACTAGTCGTGCTACTCCATACTGTATTATGAAGGGAAAGATTTTTGACTCAGGCGTCAGAGCCTGCATGACTTACGGAAGTGAGACTTTGGCTTTGACAGCTGTAGAGAAGAGGAGAATGGAGGATGATCGGATAGATGTGTGGGGTGTCTCTCGAAGATAGATTAGCCAGCGAAGACCCTCTGGCGCGCCTGAACCTGCAGTCGATCGATAAGGTCATGAGAGTGCCGATTGCGATGGTACGGCCATGTGATGCGAAAGTATAACAATGATTGGGTGAAGAAAGTATGGAAGATGCAGATCAGCGGACCGGAACCAAGAGGCCGCCCAAAGAAGACCTGGAAAGAAACAGTGTCCCAAGGGCTGCCACTCTTCCGGTTTTAGCCGGAATTCCGGCTTTTTTTAGACTAAACTAAGTACAGTATAATCCCGCTATAACGTACACGGGATATAACGTACATTCGGTTATAACGTACACACAAAATATTCCCGGCAAAATATCCTATCTGAATAATAATAAAGGACTCCGGTTATAACGAACACGACTATAGCGTACAATTGGATATAACGGACAGAAATTTCACTCCCATGAAAAAATAACGGACAATTTCACTTCTGTTTATCTCAATTCCTGACAGTTGTAAATATTCTCAATAATATTTCGATGTATAAGTGTCGCCAGCGATTCTGACTGACTATTAGCCATGTGATTTGTTTAAGGTTGATGAGACTACCATATTCTATTCAATTACATCCAAGTAAAACTTTCACTTGCAACGATGATTCATGTCATTGAGGGAAATAGGCCTACAGCAAACAACTTTTGACTCTCATGGTTGGCGTTAACATGGGGGATATGAGAAACTCCTTATTTTCGCAATAGAAAAGTCAGTCGTAGACAATCATGTAGGCCTACATAATTTACCACTTAAAAAAACAAGCTCTTATGACTACCTTCATCAAACCACTCTGAATGCAGCATGCAAAGTAACACCAGCAAGTTCTATTGGTAACTTTGGACGCAAGTGAGTTGTAATTGACTTTTGCATGCTATCAACATGCATTTTCTAATCATAATTATCAAAACTCATAATACCAAATAACTTGCTTTATTCAGAAAATGTGAAAAGCGATGATATAAGAGTAGTCCTAGATGGTTATAAATGGAAAAGTGACTTACCCTTGATATAACGTACATCGGATATAACGGACATTTTTATCATTCCCAAGAGTGTACGTTATAACGGGATTATACTGTAGTGGGAAAATGTTCTACCAAGGAACAAATAATTTGGATTTTGAAGCATTTTAGGGGCCTTTTAAGATTGTGAGGGGCCCTTTGAGATCATGAAGGGGACATTAAATATTGTGAGGGGCCCTTTTAGAATGTGAAGGGGCCTTTTAAGATCTTGAAGGACCCTCTTGAGATCGTGAAGGGGAGCCTTTTTAGGGGCACCAGTCCGATTTGACTTTCCGGTTTTTATTTTTGATAAGAGTGGCAGCCCTGAGTGTCCGCAGACTGTCGGCAACTGGGCCTCAAAGAGGCAGATGCCATCGATCGGAACAGCTGGAGGCATTCCATGAAGAATTCAACTCAATCGAGGTGGATAAAAGGACGCTAAACGGATAAAGTAAAAGTAAAGTGAAATATGTTAGGTAATGAACGTACATGAATGTACAATTAGTGACTGCCAAAAGAGACTGGTTGCATGTTATCGTAGCCAATCTTGATCTGCTTGCATCAATAACTCTTATAGTGCATGTCATTCTTAGAAAAAGGAAAAAACTTTGTCTAGAATAAATGTTAGATGTTTTTTAACCCTGTCTCCAACCATTTAAGAATTATTAATATTAACTAATAAGGTAATTTATGAATAGGAGCAATAGAAGAATATGCAAGCGTAGGTGTGCACAAAATTTTGACAATTCAGGATCACAAGAAACGTACACATACTCTGGAATACCATCTGAAAGGAATTACATCACTGAAATATCGTGTCATTGTCAACCGCGCATTCACTGACAGGAATTGTCACACCCAAAGCAAGCACTATCATGTTGAAGCTACTTTATTCTTCGCAGTCTAAAACGAGTAGTCATGACATTTATGAGAAGGCTTCATTTGAGGCTATTGGAGGAAACCTATCGGTAGTTATTGGAGTTCGATTATTGGAGACATTATTATTTTTGTAAATTCATCCGCTCCTATACCCGGGATTTGCTTAAGCAACTAAATTGTTTGCTTTAATTTCTAAAAAGTAGGTTTTTCACAGTGCTGAATGGTGGAGGGACCTTTCCTCGTTTATTGTCAGTTGGTCACACTGCTCTTTTTTTGGACAAGTCGATGAACGCGATGCATGGGATCCTGGTCCTTTCTGACGTCTTCTTATTTCTTTGATCACCTTTCATGTCCCGAGATCGATCACAGTTACAGTCTGGCAATTGACATTCTTGGTTGATGACCAAACCACCTCAAGCGATTTTGCTGGAAAAGTTATTGCAGGCACTTCCTATGCCAGCAGTTACCGTCCCATCACAACATCTGGAACTGACCCATCATAGCATCATCATGCCAACAATGGCATAGTGGATTGGATCTGCTCCAAACTAGGTATCGGATAACTCAGCTTGTCTTGCTTTGGGGAGCTCCTCGACTCAGAGATACAGGAGGTTTGAGTCTTCTTCTGGACCACCTCTCCAAAACCTGAGTATGGTAGGCCTATTGTCTAACAAGCAAAATATGCAAATTGAATGTCAATAAAGTCATCAGACGCACTGGAATCATCAGTGTCACTGCATAAATCCGAACATCTGCTAACAATGTCAACACGGGGAACTGTTTGGGTTCTAACTGTTTCGTCTCATCGCATCAGTCAAGTTACTGATCATGGGACTTTTTAGTAGTAACCGCCCCCCGAAATGTACAGTTTCTAATAGTTGTCGCGGCTATTATTCAAAGAAGTACAGTATTCAAACTATCATTTGTGGTAGCATTCACGGACTCCTTCATCGTGAGAGATATGTGAGGCATATGCGTGCAACGAAAAATAATCAATCTCAGAACTTGTGCTTGAGAACGCAACATAAGATAGTAATTTTTAGCATGCAAAAGGATTCTACCTTAGACAATTCAAAAATTCAAACAAATTATGCGTCATCAATCAAAACAATGATTATCACTCAACCACTTCTATTTCCAATCATCTACAACACTGGTGTCCAATCGTTTGAAATTTGCCGTCAACACGACACGAAGGTCTAAGCCAAAACATGAACGCGACACGAAGTCTAAGTCACCTACCTTTCAGTACAAAAGTAACACGAAATTCATTTGGCTAAGATTACAAGTTGAGTGATCACTGTCAAAAGTCTGCTGAATTGTGACAAAGGTAATATAAAGCTGTTTATCAAGCTACTATGGACACAGAGAACAATGTCCATGATTGTGACAAACTCCACTGCTGATAATGCACGTTCGCTTGTATTTGAGGTGACTAGACTGGAAAGACTGGCGGGGTCTCGCACAACTATTCTGCTCAACTTCAGGATGCCGGGCAGTGAGCTTGGCATATTACCTTCAAAGGAAGGGTCCGTTCCGTGCATCAGGCGGTTGATGATCGTGTCTCGGCCATGTGTTGGTCTACTGCAGTGTGTCCTTAGCCGATCTATCCGTGCAAGGGCAAAGAGTGTCGTTAATTATCTGTCATTCACTTAGAATAAAATGGATTCTAGATAACTTTTCTTTTAACAAAAAAATGTTGAGATTTCGAATTATATCAAACACAAAACTTATGCCGAATCATGTTAACACAATATGATGCACGAAGACAACATGAATGACAAGGCTGAACATGCGATCGTGTTCGTGTCACCCTAACGCACACACATTCGAAAATCTGATTTCATATCCCCAAAACACTAAAAATAGATGATAAAATTTGCTCATTTCAGTCAACTTTTTGCGCTTGCTCTAAAGAAAGCATGCGTCAGACCATTGATTGTTGAAGAGCTCATCTTTGTGGTCTTCGTATGAAAGCGACTACAAATGCGACAGTTGGACGTTGGACATCGAAGTTGTGTGTACGAAACGAGATTGAAATTCAACCGACTCCCTCAATTTTTTCAAAGAAGTCTGTTCAATGACTAGGATGTATCTAGAAGATATATATGCACGTCACCCACATAGTCGATTTGATTGATTGCAACATTGATAACACTGGGTTACAAAAAAAACTTTATGAAAATAGTCAGAAGTTTTTCAACTGATTTAGGACCATTTTCCTCCACTAACTCTGAATATGGCATCCATTTAACTCAATCAGGTCAAGTTTTCATGCTAATTATATTTTGAGAAATTAGATTTTCTGGCTTAATATATCACATTTTGTGAAGTCGCAGGGTGTATACCGACCGGGAAAAGACAGGGAAAATGGAGATTAAGATAATACTTTGGAATTCGAAACATAATGGTTCCTCCGAAGCAGCCTGGAAGAACTACGTCATGCAATTGAGAAGACGATTTTGAAAGAAGAGGTCCTTGCAAAAGCTCATTGCGTTGAGCTCACTCCAACCAATCTGCTTCCCCGTCATGAAGTGAGGTTGTCGTTTTCTGTCAAGGGTGCCCTTCGGAAGTCCAGAAAAATGAACAGTTGCGCCTTAACTTCCAGGAGACATGTACCACTTTTGCAACAACTGTGATGCTGAAACTACGCGAAGTCGCACCGATGACGAACGAAGAAATTCATTCGTGGAACAGCGTTTCTTGTCCCAGATATGTGGAAGAATCAAGAGTTCCATGGTACTGCAGAGAAGTTGATGGACTTAGCGTTGGAAGAAATGATAAAACTTGATTGGCTGGCTGGATGGTCTTCAGGCGGATTGCTTTAAAGAGGCCTTTTTGAAGAGGATGGTTGATCAACAGGTTAAAGAAAGTATTGCCTGTTATGAAGATGGACGTCTTGATGTGTTTTGGAGTGGAATATTCGATGATCGGGCGTCACCTGAAAGGAAGCTGATCAACCGTGTCCTCGTTCTTCAGCACGGGCAAGCCTCAGTTTGAACGCGGATTCAGTGTTAACAGGGAGGCAATGGAATTCAATCAACTAGAAGAATCCTTGGTTGCACAGCGTGTCATTTATGATGCAATCAAGGATACTGATTTGTGTCAAATAGGGATATCTAAAGAGCTAATAAGCTATTGCCGAAATTCATCGCGACGGTACAAAGACAGACTGGCCCAACAGAAAGCAGCCAAAGACGACGATGACGCGGCAGTAAGAGGGCGGCCCAAGAATTGGCGTTGAAAGAGGCAGAAATCAAGAAGCGGAGAATGGAACTCATGGTATTGGAAGAGGAGGTGATCGCATTGCGAAAAAAGTGAACTGTGTACCGAACTTTTTCACACCTAACCTAGTGAACTACGTACCGAACTTCTGCACACTGAACCTTTCATTCTTCACACCATTTCATAAAGCTTTTTGTTCGTTCTCCTGTTTTTTTTTGTTTTTATATGTATCTTATTCGAAAGAGATGAATAAAAGTTGTTTTGCTATACCATAGAATTATTGTAATTTTGTTTTTTTTCTTGTATCAGGTGCGTAGTTAATGAAACATTAAATTGTCGAATATTTACTTTCAGGTGCAAGTAGGTTTGGTTTCCCAAAAACGACAGTATCTTGCATGATAAAATATCCCTGAAAAAACCGGGAAAATCCAGGGAAATTGAGGTGCGAGTTTTGGTATACACCCTGAGTCATCTGTTATTTCTAAGAACCCTTCTCACCCCAAAATGGCTAAGTAGAAAAAAGATAAATTATAAAAGAATGTATTGAATTGGTATCACAAAATCTAATTTCACTTATTTGTATAGAAGTTATTGACAAAGGATATGATAAATACATATAGGCCTACTTGCACATGCAATCTGGGTAGAAAGTCGAAAATTGTAAAAAAGTCAGGGCATGAATTTCCGTATTTTGCAGTTCCTTGAATGCTCAGCTGCGGGTATGTCTCTCTTTAGATTCCAGCAGTAATCAGCCATCATAACTGCATCCCAGCGTCCCTGATACCTTGTCTCCATCACCTTTATGTCTTGATGGAATATCTCCCCTTGTTCATCGCTCACAGATCCCAGATTCTCAGGAAACCGATCCATGTGTGAGAAAATGTAATGCATTTTGATACTCATGTTGCATCCAAGGATTCTGAAAGCAGTCAACATATTTGAGACTAGCTCTGCATAGTCTCTGGCCTATTTATTGCCAAGAATGTTCTTCACTACCAGAACAAATGCTCTCCATGCCTGCAGCTCCACATTGTTCATTGAATTTTCAAACTCAGTATCTCTGATTAGCTGTCGGATTTGAGGACCATCAAAAATGCCAGCTTTCAATTTCTCTATGGTCAATCCTGGAAAAGCATGGCACAAGTATGTAAAGCAGGCACCATCCTTGTCCAGAGCTTTGGTGAATTGCTTCATCAAGCCGAGTTTGATGTGCAGCGGAGGGAAGAGTATCCTGTCTCTGTTTACCAGGGGGTCGTTGATAACGTTCGTTGCTCTACATGGCACCAATTCTTCGCGGATTGGCCAGTTTTTTCTAGTGTAGTGATGAGCAGTGTCTCTGCTATCCCACATGCACAGGAAGCATGGATACTCGGTATAGCCTGACTGCTGTCCCAACAAAAAAATTCACTTCACTGCTTCATAGTTCTCTTTCAATGTAGCCAAGTGAGCAAGAGGTACAGAGGCAAACTGATTGCCATTGTGAAATAACACATTCCAGAGATCGCTTGCTGCTGTCTATGAATAGTCTCCATCCGTACCGTGGCATTCCAAGCTTGAACATAAGCTGAGCAATATCTGTGCAGTACACCAAGTCATTCTCTTTAAAGAAAAAATGAAGGAACTCTTCATGTCTATTGCGATAGAAAGTGACAGGAGCACTGTTAGATATAAGATTCTTTTCCTTCAATCTGGATGACAATAGCTCGGCAGAGGACTTTGATAAACTGAGATCGCGAACTAGATCATTTAGTTAGCATTTTGTGAAAAAGGATGTGGAGCAGCATCGTCAAAATCCATTCGTTGCTCTTCTACATGTTCAGCAGCACTGGAGGAATCGTCGTCACTGATGTCAGGAAGTTCTCCAAAAATAGGTTCCGGAATTTCATCACAATGAGCTACAGGACGACGTGCCGATTCAATATTAGGATACTTCAGGCTGCTTCGGTTCTTTCTGTTGATCCCAGTCACATCAATAGCACAGAAATAGCACATGACATGGTTTCTCGGTTCCTTCCAAATCATAGGAATACCAAATTTCAAGCAATTCTTCCTGCCTTTAGTCCACAGACGCAGATACTCGGTGGATGACTTGCATACCATGTGTGGAGCCCAAACTTTATCCTGGTCACCAAGTTTAATTCCAAAATATGATTGATAGGCACGTTTTATGAAGCTTGTTACTTGATTCCTGTTAGATAAAAGGGTATATTCACCACAAATATAGCAGAAAACGTCAGGCCTGTTTTTGCAAGATCTTCTGGTTGAATTCATCCTTCAGCTGCAAAATGCGAATGTGTTATTCAAAATTCACTGACAACATTCATTAAATATGTTGACAAGGCTAAAAATAGCATATGACTCTTCGATTGAAATAGAAATTGCTCTGAAAGCTTGCCTTCATTCGTTGAATTGATTGACAAAGTGCAGCAAAGAACTCGCACCTAGACTGGTTGAAAATCCTCTAACAGACTGAATGAACAAACGTCCATCAGAGTGCAAAAATATCATGGAAATGTCATAAGCGATGAATTCAACAAGGTATTTGAGCAGTGGAAACATTGATGGTGAATTGCATATTTTCAGATGGGCAGCATTTTAGATGATCAGATGTGACGCAAAGATCTTCAGAAATTGCATTTTCAGTCTAGAAAATAAAAGAATGGTTTGTTACGACCTCCCCAAGGTACGAACAGAAAAAAGGCCAAATCCCTGTGAGTGAATGTGTTTATTAAGTGCAAGGCAGGTGGTGGCCCTTAAGAGAGCCGATTTGGCGTTCGCAGAGAATGTGAGTGTACGTGCAGTTGTCAACTTGGCAATGACAGCGGTCGTGAGCCGAAGGGTCGCAGCAGCGTCGTTGATTCCCAACAAGAGATCGTGCGTACTGTAGGCGGGAGAGAGATGAGAGAGAGCGTTTGGTCCGTCAGCAGGGAGTTTTGATGTCTCTCCAAATGTGTAGGATCGATCATCCACCTGGAGCGTATGATTGGCGCCCAGCCACTCGCCGGCTCCCTGTCACCAGGCATCGCTTCGCCCTCCCGTCAGAGAAGGGAAGAAGAGTCTGCGCCGATCAATGGCTCATGCAAGCGACTACATTGGTCGTCGCTGCCTTGAAAGTTAATGTACGTTAAGTATCACTTCTGCCGAGTAGTCTTGATGAGGAAAGAGAGAGAAGTCTGCATTTTCGTCACAGGTTATATGAACGTAAGAAAATACCGGTACATGAGAAGCTCTGGATCATCGTATAGGCCAAAACTTGAAAACCCCAAAATATAGCTTAGTTTAAAAAGTTGATCTGATTGATCAAATCTGAGGTGATTTTTGAAATCAACACACTTGATTTACCCGAAATCAGCCAAAACACAGTGTAAAAATATACACAAATACTTAAAATATGCACAAATACAGTTTCTTTGTTGACCAGTGTAATTGATGACAAAAATCGTTGAAACACAGACCAAGAAGTCATCTGATGAAGGAGATGAAGGGAATCACGGAAGGAAAGATTTTCATAACAATTTTTTTCAATGTTCATAACCGTACTTTCTCATCTGACATGGAGATTTGGTAGTCAATGAGATTTTATAGGTTTGCCTAAAATTTCTACGGAGGAGTCTATGCCATTTTGAGTATCTGAAGACACATCACTATTCTCCGTCATCAGTTGGTTCTTTACAGGGCTGTCTGCACAGGGCACTAATGAATGGAATAATCAGTCAACGAGAATTCAGTTTGGTTCGGTCACTTTTGAACATAGTTGCATATCTTAACAATTAAATAGGGAGTTGTGTTGTGGCGATGTTGATGATAATTACTCCTGATATTGAATAAATGGCAGCTATTCAGGTTCATTCCCATTTTCAACTGTGGATGCATCTCAATACTTAATTATTCTACTCGCATCGTGTTTCCAAAAAAGCAGCATCTATTGAATATTACAAGCGCACTCACCTAAGCGATCAGCCAGTTTTGTGTTTAAAGCAGGGCTGTGGAGCCGAGCCGGAGCCGGAGCCTTAAGGAGCCGATGGTTTTGGTCGGAGCCGGAGCCGATTTATCATGGGGGCATCATTTGGGTGACACCGAGATGTATTCCTTCTTCAGACAGTATATTTACAATTTTTGATGCTGGCAACAAAGGATCTTTCACTACCATTCGTCGAATCTTTCGATCAGTTTGTCTGGTGGTCTTCGCCGGTCTTCCTGTTCGCTGACGACTCTTCAAAGCAGGGCTGTGGAGCCGGAGCCGATTTATCACAAAGGCTCCGGCTCCGATAGTTTGAGCTTTGATATAAATCTAGAATTTTGAAAGTTATTAATTGGCATCATAAAAAAATTAAATCATTTGAAATCTAAAGATATGTCTTTTAAGTATACCAATGATCTGTCCTCCACGACATCTTTCTTTGCAGTTGCCGCCTTCTTTTGTATTATATTTATTATATATTTACACACATGTGTAATATTTTTTTATTGCATATGTTTCGTAAGACTAATTTCCATATTGACAACGTATTCTCCAAAATCCATTAATTTGAAGACTTGTTATATGCATGCTAACTAGATGATTGTAGATTCCTAGAGACAAGTCGCCAGTCATTTATGTACACATTTCCAGTTCAGTCAGCAAAGATAATATAGCTACATTTCTTGCGCAATGTCTTAAATCTAATACGGTTACTATGTAGGCTATCATCTATCGGTATGGCTACTGGCAGAAGCTACTGGCATCTGTGACAATGCCAATTTCCTTAGATTGTATTGTAGGCTCTTGTGCAGTCCCCCCACCTACATTTTTCAAAACAATCGATTATTCAATTTGATCAATTTTGATTGGAGGGATAACTCTTCACACTCACACGAATGACCTGACTACAAGTCCTCACATAGCTATAGCAATAAGCGACCCAGCCACTTCTAGTAGCGCCCTATTATTTTAAAGGTATCTCATTCACAATGAATTTCCTTTGACTTCAAAATTCAAAGGGTATATTTCAATGCGAAAAGCCCGAAGGCAAATTACAATGTTGACTTGCTGACGAAGTTTGCGACCATGACATCGCAATTAACCACGTAGATTTTTACAACAGCACGGAATGCTTCACTCAAACCGGTGATGCTGAAACGGACATCCAATGGTGCTGCATCTTTTGACCAGAGAAAAAATGGGGGGGGAAGGACGGCACACGAGCCGTATCGTGTAATAATATTTCCCCAAATGTCATAGACCTGTGGATTTCAAGAATTTTCATTATTATTTTTTCCGTCTGTCAACACTTTGTGCTGATATCATGTTGACTTATATGTAAACAATAAAAAAAGACTGAGACGCTCTCAATAAAGGCGCCTTTTGACCTCCCTTTTCTATTGTCTGTGACATTAAACCGCACGCGCATTCGAAAGCTAGCAAAGTAGATGGGATTTCTGCTCGGTGCTCGCAGTCAAATTTTTATTATGCATAGCACCCTGCAACATACTGTGTGATACTCCGAGTTCAGTTTCATCAGCCTAACCATCATCAGAGGAATAGTGGTAATGTGTTATACATAAATTGAATATAATAATATACATGAATCATTGATGAATTATTTAGTGCAACTTTACGCCATAATGAAAAATACGAAATTAATATAATGTAAGTTAGGCCTTAACTTATTAAGTATGCTGCATAGAATTACAAAACTTGTCCTAAATTAGATATTTTTAATTTTTTAAGTATAATTTTCAATTGTACATTTCTAGCCTACACTGCAATGAGGCTATCTAAATTACAATTTCTACAGATGATGAGTCGTGGGCTACCCACCGATCATATTATTCATGGACCAAACCGACTATTGAATAAAGGCAATAACAAATAACAATAACAACCTAAGCTAGCCTATATACACTTTAATATTCAATAAAGCAATTGATATCTTTATTGATACGGTATATTTGGCTATACAGCCGATACCCTTTCCATGTTCGAGTAGATACAAGCCCTATAAGCTATTTAGAGGCATACGCTACCCAGTTTCATATTCAAGCTTTGTTAAAAAGCTTATACTACTATTCGGCCCCTGTGACGGCTAATTAGGTATATCATCATCACTCATGTGGTCTTATTTAATATAGCCTCGTAGTAGACTGGTTGCAGGCTAGGCCAATTTATATTTAGCCAGTGCGGGAGATCTTTATCTAATTTAACCAATCCTGGCTATAACTTTATTTTATCTTTCAGAGATAGTCAATTCATGCAAAAATATATGACAAGTATGTTATTTGTCATTATATTAGGCTATTATCATTTTTATTATTAACTTAAGTCGTTGCTTGTTAATGAAAACTAATTTGATGATTGTAGCAAGCCTCTAAAGGCCACACCGTTATCCAAAAAACCCGTTCAACGGATCCAGGATAACCAGCATAGATGGAACCTGAATTTGAAGTCGGAGCCGAGCCGGAGCCTTTCACATCATTGTCGTGGAGTCGGAGCCGGAGCCGATGAGATAACGCATCGGCTCCACAGCCCTGGTTTAAAGTGATAGTTGTTGAATGCCCACCGAAATCTCACTTATTTTCCGTTCAACATTGTGAACATCATTATTTGAACTTTTGAATGATGGGACTCCGGCCTATAACTAGACCCGAAATATAATACAAACAAACTATTTATCCTCGAGCATAGGTGTCACTGTTATGATGTGAACTTTCTCCGTCAAACAAAAGTACAGAGACAGCAGTACATGCAAAGCTTGTAATAGTTGAGGGAATTGACCGTGATAGTGAAAAAGGATTGTCTTTTCACTCGGTGATTTAGTAGATAAGACAGACCTTCCTAGCCTCGATCACACCTACACGCCAAAGGTCACATCAGAGACAAAAATGAAATACAAGTTTGTTTGAGAACATTACTTCTTACCCTCACGTTAATTGTGTGTGATGCCTCCTCTGAAGCGCATATAAAAATCGAAAATGTACCAATTTTTTGGAGAAGGATGGGGATTTTCCTGCCTAGTAGAAACTACAAAAGCCGTGTAAAGCACAAGTGATGTGCAAAGTTGGTAAACCTTCATAGAAAATGATTGATTTGATACAGCAATGATCACTAAAATCAGGTTCAGGTAAGCCTATAATGATCTATGATGCGGGTTACCAGAACTAAGGCTGATATACTTGCCACTCGGAGTCAGAGTCCTATCAAACTGATAGGACTCCGCTTCCCTGGTTTAAAGTGATAGTTGATGAATGTCCGCCGAAATCTCAATTATTTCCCATTCAGCACTGTGAACATCATCATTTGAATTTTTTATGATGTTCATGTCGGTGGCACGGTGTAGGATTGCACATGATATTTGTTAGCATGTTGACTCCTGTAGCCTCATACTGTCGAAGAATTCGATGGTGACACACTTAGAACCAAGGTCGCGGAAATGTAAGAGTAGATGGAATTCACAGTCTAAATTGATGAGAATTTCCAGTGAGCGAAGAATGTCACAACCATTAGTTGCTATCATATCTTCATAACTTGACTGAAATTGAATTTCTAGCCAAATCAGAGCTGGCAGCGAGGGCCCAGGCCGGACTTGCGCCCGAAAAATTCTACAAATACCCGTGCCGATATTTATTATGGCTGAAATTAATAACATTTTCCTCATTTGATCATTTAAAGATTGAATCAATTTATGTGATGACTCTTAAGCAATAACAAAAATAACAGAAACACCAGTACGCTACGAATGAGTCATTAATAAACAGCCAGCGGCTGCATTAATTTATCAATTATCTGATAACCCACCGACAAATCACAAGAGTCAACTGCATCCCGCTGAAAAATTCACCCGAATTTTAGCCCAAAATGTTAATGAATTCGGGTGATTCACTCGATTTTTACCCGAAATAGGCCCGAATATTTTCAACCGAAGTATTCGGGTCGGTTTTTGGGTGAAACTACCGAATTAAATGACCCGAATTGTAGCCCTCTTGCACCCGAAATTCAATCAATTTAATTTTTCGGGTGAGTCACCCGAATTTAACCCAATATGTGCCCGAAATATTCGGGTCAGTACTACAAATGTTTGGGTCAAAATCGATCTAATCGGGTGTAATTCGGGCTAATCGATCTAAACGGGTCTAATTCGGGCTTCCAGATATTCTGGTCAATTTGAAAAAGATCGGGTGAAATTCGGACTGATTTCGTAATTAAGATTTCGGGCCAATATCGTGTAAAATTCGGGTGTAAATTCGGGTTGACCTAGACCCGAATTGTTAACGTTTTCAAGATTAAAACCCGAATTTCATTTCTATTGCGAGATAGGAAAAAATTTGGGTGAAATTCAATAAAAAATCGGGTGAATTTTTCAGCGGGATATTTTTTATAGAATATACAGCTTTAGGTACATCAAATGAAATCAAGATTAAATGTGACAGACAAGCGCGTTTCGCAAGCACAATATTTTTTAAAACAAATGAAAATTTATTTATTATATGCGCAAAAATTTAATTTGCTTATAGATGGTACATATGCCACACATCATGCGATCATGTAATCAACAATCAGCTTTTCAGAATGATTTTCAAGGCGATTGCACTCAACTAACGGCAGTGATATTTTTATTAAGGATGGTAGGGTGCGCAAAACGATAAATTATGTCACTCGGGTCCAGATAAAAAAATCATCCGGGCCGAAAAAAAGCTGCCTGCTTCCAACTCTGAGTCAAATGATATCTCCGCTTTGGAATCACAGCGAATTTGAAATGATATGAATTCACTTAGCTACCCCAGCGTACGTATGTCACATAAGAATACCGGTTTTAAGACATACTCAATGGATGCTAGTCAAGTCATACATGATGCCTAACTGACACAGACAGACAGTTGTTCGAGAGAGGATATGAGATAGGCGTTCAGTGCATCCTATCTAGCTCATGATGTTCAGGAATGCAGTGTCACATCAATCAAACTGTGTGTTTAGTCGTGGCTACATGTTTATTAGCAAGCTGTCGACATTGTGTAGGTGTAAAATAGAACATCAACATTTATTTTCAAAAGCGTCGCCTCCGTTAATAGTTAGAACAATTTTCCAGCGCAGTGAATAATTCTACGGGGATGTGATAAAACCAAAGAACTTTCGAGTAAATGTGTTGTCCCATCTTAAATAGAGGTTTAGTCCATGAGAAATGTTCCCTTTAGGCCTACTGCAGGCCATGATCAATTATTTTACTGTAGCTACAGTGCTTGGTCCTGTAGTCGCGATTTTTTGAGGGTCGAGAGAATATGGCTCTCATTTTCTCTTCTATGATCTAATAAATTCGAAGACCCAATAAGTTAGTGTCCCTGAAAACCATTAGTGACACTTGCTTATGCTACTGATGGTCTTACTTTTTAACAATTCTACAATCGTGGAAGTAAATTCTATGTATCCATTATTGTACTGATGTATCAACAATTTGTCGTGGTGCGGTTCACTTCAGAGCACAAGCGAGGCCATGAACTAGCAAACATTGTTTTTCATTTTCAAATTCATGATTCTCCAATCTTAAGAAATGGAACTTTGAATATATAGCTAAAGGACCTTTTTAAAAATATGATCATCTTAACCTGGGTGCATCCTGGGGATCGACTGGGTACCTGTGTCCGGCAGGGCTGTTATCCGGCCATTTTCCTGGCAGGGACCATGGTCTGGGTACGCTGCAATCATTTTCCAAACAGGGTTGGAAGTTTTAATTTGTAATCGATATATTTCTATTGAAGATTTTAGCTTAATTCTATGAACTTTTAGCAGATAGCTATAAAAAATTAAGCACTTCAATCAATTAGCCATCGCAAAGCATTTATTAATAAATGATGTTTAATCTCAACTAATGACAGACGACGTTTGTGGCCATTGTAATCACGGATTCATGGATTGTGATTATGATGCTACTTATTAATGCCTTTTATCATTTTTGTGAACATAAATGTGAACACACCATGCAGGCCCTACTTATAGAAGATCTTTTAATATGTTGCGTAGGCGTTGATTCACTATCTCACAATCTAATTAATAAATCATTAACCGAAAGGACTAGAGTTACATTTGTTACAAATTCGTCGAACTGTGTTCGTAAAAAACATGAAATTGAAGCTGTTTAAAAGTAGCGTACCTACCATCTCAATCACCTCGGGGAGTCATTGGATCGACATATCGAACAGCCTTTTCGTTTGAAGGCATACTGTATTTCTTCGAATAACAGCCACCCTCGATTAGTAGCCCCCGGCTACTATTCGAGGCAACGGTTTTAGAAAACTTGCCAATGTCTTACATTTACACATGCACACCCTCCCAACCATAGAAGTGGATAATACAGTCCGTTTCATAAAAAGTGGATCATCCTAAAATTTGACTAAATAAAACATATGATACAGAAAGCATTTTTCATGTTATTTCATGTCCCTAATATATTTAAATGTCCTTATATAATCTGATAAGCTATGATACAGTAACGGTTCTTAAGAAGCTAATATTTTGTGGCCCTACCCTTATTGTCAATGACATTACCAATTCATCTAGGCATTGATTCGATGATATCGTTGATTTTTGACTGATCTAACTTTCTCCACTCTCTTTTTAACAGTGACGTAAGTTGTGATACGCCATCTGTAGGTAGCAGTGAACGACGAACGTTGCGTCTTGGAATACTCCATACATTTTCTATGGGATTCAGATAAGGAGAACGAGCTGGCCAAGATAATGTCCTAAGCCCTAATTGAGACTTGCATAAGTTGACTCTACTACTCCTGTGACACGCAGCATAATCATCCATAAATAACCAAGTTGATCTGTCATTTGGCCAATGTTCATTCTTAAAACATTCACATAGCGTTCAGAATTCATGGTTCCTTGGTGTATGTGAAGTTCAGAGCGGCCATTGGTCCAAATGCCAACCCAAATCAGTAGAGTCGCACCACCTTGTACCCGGGGACGATGTAAATGTCTCGGAATTTCCTGATCAGATTTTATCCATAATCTCAATCGACCATCACTATCCTTCAGACGGACTGATGCCTCATCAGACCAGACAACCCGATCCCATTGATTTCGCCAGTGACAATGACTCATTGCCCATCTGAGACGTCTTTTTGTATGCTGATCTGATAATTCGATCTGAGAGAGCCTCTTACAGCTCTTGAAATTCGACTCAATAAGTCTTCTACGAATAGTGGGCTTAGAAATTGACGAGACTAGTGCAGCCATCTCAGTTAACGAGAGACTTGGATCAACTTTAACAAATCTCAAAATTAGGCGGTCTCTACGTTTGGATGTTTTGCGTGGACGGCCAGAGCCCTATTTACGACAGAGTCGAAAATCATCATTATGCCATCGATGCATATTTGTGTAAGGGACATTTAGTCGCTTGCTTGTAGCTCGCAAAGAAAACCCTAGTTCTAGCAAGGCTGACACTTTGCCTTTTGTGAATGTGATCTCGTTATTGTTCATCTGTGCTTTGTATTGTTTTCAACCGGTAAGAGATAGATTTCTAGCTGAAAGCAATCAGGAGTGCTGCCAACACCACCGCAACGAAGTCAGGAAGCTATGGAACATGAAGTCCAGTTAATCACATGTAGCAGTTACATTATTGTTGATGAATAATGGTGCCATACTGGCTCTGATTGACCGATTTTTGTTATTTTTGTTTTGCTTGATAGCTTTTGGCTTGTAGAACAACATATTACATAACAAAGGAAACAAATGTAATTTTATAAGAGTGAGGTATGATTTTGTGTAACATTACTAAATGAAGATCAAATTATCTACTACTTTTTTTATCTATAACAGGAAAACAACTCAATATTCATGCATGAAATTTCCAACAATGATATTAGTAAGCTTAACTGACATATCTTCCAAATTTCAGAGAAATTCGTTCAAGTTTGGCGGAGTTAGACAAAGTTGAAGTTAAGGCGATGTTTAAGGGTGATCCATTTTTTATGAAACAATCTGTAGTACACTAGAATGGAAGTTTGATATCTTGCCTATGCACAATGATGGCACATGGAAAAATCCATGGTTTGTAGATCAGATTCGATCTAAAACATTGTATCATAGTGAAACTATTTGCCAAGTTGGTTGTGGAAGTTGTTGACACCTAATTACAGGATTTTCATGAAGAGAATTGCAAGTGAGATGGCGGCATTGTTTCATGTGAAATAGCCTACTATTTCATGGATTAATATAGTGTGTCTATTTGTAGCAGTCACTGACAACTATTTTCCAACTTTTCAGTATAGGAATGCGAATTAAAAATTGTTTCAGAGTCATAATTGAAAGTGGTCGGTGTGCTGTTTGTAAGAACATCTGAAGAATTCACCGATAGAAAGTCTAATTATTGGATAATTTCTTCTTCAAGCGGCTAAGAAACCTGGCGCTTTTCTGGAATAAAAAAAACATGAAAGTTTCTTTACCGACAATCATTTCTCAAATAAATGAAATGTCGCTGGAACTTTTCAATTAATCATTGAATGACACATGCGATATTTTGGAAGCTGATATTCGAATTCATGTAGAGATTTTGAAAATTATTCAAATTTAGTGAACAGGGGAACCCTTTAAAGTATAATGAATACTCTAAGATTTCTTGACCTCTGATTTCAAGCTTGAGTTATGTATGTTCTGTAAATCGACATTACAAGTTGCATAAGAGTCTGATTATAATATTGATAGATTATCGGAACGATATTTCAAAATGATGAACGTACAGAAAGTTTAAAAGGATTTCCTTTTTTGTCATCCTGTCGGCGCAGCATTTTGTAAATTCACTATTGCTTTTGAGTACATGGTCTTTGGACAAGGGCCAACAATGCAGATCAAGAAGTGGCCTGATAAATAAAAATTCCAATCAAAAAACATGGAAGCCAGATCGCACAAGTTGCATTTTGCCCCAACTAAGTTCCCCCGGCGTGTGCCATAATATTGATGCAATTTCCATTCTAGGACTTTCTATGGTATTGTTAATTTCTATGCTCCCAACTATATTATTTTATAATATTTCTACATTATTAGACATAATGGATATAACATAAAGGCCTACATTTGTATTGTTCTAGAAGATGGTGACCTATTCGTTTGACGTCAATTTACTGTAACTTTCGGTTACCTGACATACATGGTTTGTCGACGAAAGTTGTTCTCGATACGCTGGACTGTCCGATTATGAAGAGACCAGAAACGTACGACTACCGGAATCGAATCTACAGTGGCTTTAAGTTGAGAATAGACAAATTCTCCTATTTAGGTGTGTTGAGTTTTAAGGTTTCTGCCCACCCTAATTAGTTCTGCTCGTGTACCACAAATTTCACTGAATTTTCGTTCTAGTTATCCATACCATGAGCGCTAAAATCAAGTTCTATGCACGCACAAAATTTTTCCAGTGGTCAGCAGGTGAACAAGGAAATTTCAAGTCAAAATGTTCATCTCATCGCATCAGTCATGTTACTGATCATGGAAGGTTTTAATAGTACCGTTCGAATAGTATTATTCTAAGAAATACAGTACTTCAAGACCAGGAATATATTGATTAAGATGTAAACATCAAATTTCCAGTTTGATTTGAAGGTAAAGATGCTCACAGATATGAATGAAGTAAGCAAAAGTTTTCATTTAGCTGACAAAGGCCAATAAATTTACATTGATATAAAAATCAATAAAACAAGTTCAATATTATTTTATTTATTATTATTTATTCCGATTTATTCAATTAAATCCAACAACTCAATTCAGTGGATTCACGCATTATTAAAGCGGATTTCATGTGAAACTGAAAATCAGAGCAGATTTTTAAGCACATCTAAAACTTCTATACTTGGAGTTTCCTCAATTGTTATAGGCTTACAATATCACTGCTTGCTATTTTGTGGGTCTCTAATCCAGATGACGATTAATTGTATCTACATCTGAGTACTGACTCTCTCCGATACCGATGCGCTGATCACTACGAAAAGGTAATAAAGCGCATCCAAAGGATCATAATAATGAAGTTATAATTCCAGAAAAACTGATTCATAAAATTAAAATGTTTTGAAAAATGTTACTTTAAACTCAGCTCTTAAGTCAAACTATGTTTCTATTTCCATCAGTTGTCGATTAAATACATGTAATTGATCCGAAAAGCAACAAATTCATTTAAAGGCTGTTTTGGATCAATTTTTCTATGTTTTGCAATCTTTAGATATTCAGCCAGAAACTTGACACCGTGATGTGATTTTTCCTTCCTTTGCGAGAATCCTTTCGGTGCCCTTCTGATTTTTTAATTTCCAATCACTCCTGAAACTCATTGTTGGGTGACAGAAAGTTTTGGATTAAAGGTGTTCACCAATGTCATTCCCAATGACGCCCTCGTGTGTGTCCTCAGTAATCTCTGGAGCGTACGAAGATGCCCATATGAAGGTCCAGGCGCAGAGGGTCCATTTCTGAGGCGCTATCATGAAGCATTTAGGTGCTCCCAGTAATTCAAATGCTCTTTAGTAAAGTTCCAACGCAAATGCTTTCTTTAATTTATTCTTGAGTGAAGCGATGCAAAAATATGACCACTTGAAGCTTAGATCGTTGGACTATTCGATCTCTGCTCGGTGAACGGTGGTGAAATTGGCGCTCCTTGAACGACAATTGTATCACTGCTTGCTGTTTCCGCAACGGTTTACATATAATATTGTGGTGACTATCGTAGATAAGAACTTTTTATTTTGACTCGATTAAAACATGTTTTATGTTTAGTCATTATCATTACTACTTGTTATATTCATGATTTATCTTGCAGGAACGATCCATTGTGTTGCATGGCTAATTCGTTGTATTCAACAATATCGGAAACATCCTTATCATCGGAAAATGATGGTCGTCATATTCAGCCTCAACGCATTGGTTTGTCTTGAACTTCTTGATTTTGCACCATTATGGTGGACATTAGATGCACACGCTTTGTGGCACGCTGGCACCGTGATACTTGCCATTCCTTGGTTCTCGTAAGTGTTTGCATTCAATTAAGCTGACTTGAATTGCTGTAGGAAATTTGATCATTAGATTACAAGAGCTCTGATCACTAGCATTACCAGAGCTTAGCGAAACTTTTTGACTTATTGTTGTACACACCAACAAATGATGAAGCAAAATATCAGACTTGCCGGTATACAGCAGTATTATTTTTTAATAATGTATTACTCAGGAGCATTGTGAAAAATGGCCATTGAAACATTGACTGTTAAGGAGGCACTGTACGCCGAAGGCTGGTCATTTTGCTCAACTTCATTCTACTTTTGCACAGACCATTGAATTATTTTCGAACCGAAGTACATTTTTGATTCACTTTTGCAAAATGATTTTCAGAATGGTCAGCTACGTGATCATTTATTTATCATCTTCGAACATCGATTTGACAAATGGCATCAGTTAAGAGTGATTTAATGAGTTACCACATGATTATCATCATTAGACAGTATAACGTGGCGCGTATTAGTTCATGAATGAACTTGCATAACTGATATCATTTGGTTAGTTGAGTTCAGTTATCAGTCAATACGTACAGAAGTTTGAAATTGAACGAGTTTTCAAAATTGAAGTAGCACATGAAGATCATCTGATACACTGTAATCAGAGTAGAATATCAAACTACATTTATCATTTCAATATTATTTTTTCCGAAATCAGAAAGTCGATCATATGACTCTTTCGCATCTAAAGTTGTTCTATTAATTTCTCTCGATGGTAGACTATCTCGATGGGCTCCTTCGTAGCTATTGGCCTATACAACAAGGGATGCGCAATTAGCATATGAAGTGAATTTTCGACGGGTATCCATTGAATTCTACTGTCAGCGCACTTCTTACATGTCGGTTGTGTGATGAAAGTAGTCTCAATGAACATCCGTCGAAATTTCAGACAATATGCTTCTTGAGTGTCTCAAATTTGCCCGTGATGTGGCTGTAACTTTAAATAGGGAGTTGTGTCGATGTTGAGAGATTTCAAATAGATTTCTGTGCCACACATGCAGTACAAGTACTGCAATTTCCGACTGAACTTATCAGATCGATTTCTGAGTGTGTCCATCAATTGTCATCACCGGAACATAACGACGATTGGCGTAGCAGCCGGACAAGCGACGGTTTACGTATTTCTACTAATTAATTTCATGAAATTTGATCTTCAAGCAAATTGCAAACTTCAAATTTACCCGGGCATGCCTGCAGTTTTAAATAGGGAGTTGTGTCGATGTTCAGAGATGTGAGCTAGGCCTGCTATTGATTCCTGATATTGGATGAAATGGCAGCTATTCAGGTCTGCTCCCATTTTTCAACTGAGGATGCAACTCAGTATTTAATTGCTCTATTTACAACAGGAAATGAGACCGGTAAACTCATAATGTAATAATGGTAGATGAAGAGAGCATTGCCAATCAACTTGGTGCGCAAATAGAGCCTTTGCAATGTGCGAGTGATTTGAACAAAAATTCCGATTATCTGATTTAATCGGACTGGCACCTTTAAGTAAGAGAGTCACAAATTTTCTTTGATAGATGATTTTTCGGCTTTCTCAATAACAGTTTCTTGATGATGAAGCAATTATTCCTCCCTTATCTAAGCAAAAGACCGGGGTTAAATTCCAAACGACTAAGCCAGCCATCATAGGGACTCTTTCAATGACTTACGCGGGCTAATTCTCGCGCGCTTTTGTCCAGGCTCCAATATCACGAAACTTTTCCAGCTTGAATTTCGTTTATAAAAGGAATTTTAATAAAGATCTTATTTTTCATTGTTTTCTTGGCTTCTCAGTGTTGACATAGGCTACCTCTTATCAATAATTAAATCAGAATGCCCGCTATTACGAAGTCTCCTTCTGATGAAGGTTAATGACATTTATAGGAAGAACCATCTCCGTGAACTCGAAGATTTTCAGATTTTATGAGATTTACTCTCCTAGATAGAAGCACATGGCCCGTCGATGGTAGCAATGTACCATATAAGTTATGACCACTGTGCAAAGGCTTTGAAAAAGTTGTAAAGAAGTTAGATTTTCTAATGTGACAGTCGTATCTAAGAAATATAGATCAACGAATTTTGGTTCTTCAAATGTAAAGGTGATGTCATTAATGGCATTGGCGCATAAAGGAAGTTCACTTATTGGTGAGAAGGAAGCTACAAACACATCGATGTATCTCTTCAAACCTAAAACTTTCCAGGAAATTTTTCGAAAATGGGAGGTTCGATACCAAACATCTAAATTATAGCAAGAAGTGGGGAAGATTGTTGTCCTCAGTTAAACAGGAAACTTGTCAGTAAATGCCGTACCATATTATTGCTAAACAACAACATCATCGGGCAATTAGCCTTCTTGGTATGCATCAATTGAACAGGATGTATAAAATCTCAAACATGATCAATCACAACCCGGTCCGCTTACTTGGAAAAAATCCCAGGTCTGCACAAGGTTTTGAAATTATTGAAGATAGAAAAACACTGCATGGATGAGAATTTTCCGCGGGGTTTCCAATAAACCTGTCTCTATTTTTTCTATTTGGGTCATTGGTATTATTGTGTATCAGCATGAAAGATCGTTTTTATTTTTGATCCTCAACAGCAGGCATACGGAGTCCTATCATTTTGATAGGACTCCGACTCCGGGTGGCAAGTATATAAGCTTAATTTTTTGAAAGACTAACTGGCAGCCTACATCAGATCATTATAGGCTTGCGTGAATCGATATTTAGTGATAATTGCATCAATTATCAATCATTTTCGATGAAAGTTTATCAAATGTCGCTTTAAGTTGGATGCATGCGACTCGGCTCCTCCCTCTTGATGTGTGCTTCACAAGGTTTTCTCCAGTCTCTATCAGGCACGAAAATCCCCATCCTTCTCCAAAAAATATGAGTACACTTTCGATTTTAATATCCGCTTTAGAGGAGCCATCACACACGATTAACGTAAGGGTAGGAGGTAATGTTCTCAAACAAACCAGTGTTTCATTTTTGTCTCTGATGTGACCTTTGGCGCGCAGGTGTGATCGAGGCTAGGAACGTTTGTCTTCATCTCTACTAAATCACCGAGTGAAAAGACAATCCTTTTTTTCACTATCACTGTTCATTCCCTCAACTATTATAAGCTTTGTATGCACTGCTGTCTCTGTACTTTTGTTTGACGGAGAAAGTTGACATCAATACAGTGACAGCTATGCACGAGAATAAATGATTTGTTTGTATTATATTATTTCGGGTCTAGTTGTAGACCGGAGTCTGGAGTCCTATCATTTGATAGGACTCCGACTCCGACTCAAGCAAAAATGATAGGACTCCTACTCCGACTCCACATCCCTGCTCAACAGTCTATTACATGAGTCAGCAGCCTCAAAAGCTGTTCTGGTGTGTGCAATAAAGCCCCTAAACTGTCGATAGCATGCTATTCGTAAGTTTTCCATGTCACATGTTTATGTCATTTTACTTACAATGCTTGCTTTGAATTACTGATGTCTTGGTATTACTAGTTTGACTTGACGGTTAATGCTATGTTGTCCTGGGGGATGAAGTCATCTGGTTGAATGACGTTGGCTTAGAATGCCAGAGGTTGGTGGTTCAAATCCACCAAGAGGCGCAGTTAATTTCCGTCTGTCAAATCATCTTTGCCCCTCATTTATTTTGAAGCAAATTGAACTTCGCATCTGACTCTCCAGCAAGCCATGGATACCACGATTGCTTGTTCACTTTCTTAATTTTCTGTCACTGTGAATGATACATCAAGGCACTTATCATCAACTCGCATGTATCATGCACATCAAAAACTAGAATCTAATTAGATTTGAAAACATGCCTAACAGCTATGCGGTTCTGATCACATCCTTGACTTTGCTGCTTGAAAAGCATATTTAAAAAACAGTGTATCACAGTCAAGTCCTTGAACGCCTGAGATCACGGTTTCGAAACCATCTTCGAAGTAAGTTGTTTTGAAACGATTTCTAGAACAAGGTTGCAAAATCATGTTTAAAAACCTGGTTTTAAAAGCAGCTTTAATGCACTGCCTTGGCCATTCATTCATTGATACTAGAACCTAGTATCAGTTAGTTACTAAAATACAACAAACAGTAATTGTGTTTTTCGCTAATGTGAGCATGAAGTAATGTACAGTCCTTCTAAGCAACGACAGAAGACACTTACAAAAGCAGGCAATATCAAAGTCAATGTCTATTAGTTGGCACCTTTGACCACATGCCATATTATTTGAAAAATTCTAAATAGATAGTTCGAAATTTTTTTGAAACGAGCCTTATTTTTTCTCATGTGACTGAAACGGCGTCCCACCGACTCTTTCTCTGTTGGAAGGGTTATTAAGTTCAACATTGCAGCTTTGCGAGAGTTGCCAGTGTGAGACGTTTACCACTCCTTTAGTAGAGCAATTTATTGAAAAAAGGTGCTTCCATCTCCGTTCGCATATCTGATTACAATGAAATTCTAAAAGGTGTGTAAACTGGTTCCTTCAGAAAGCATGGGTCTTTGACTGAAAGCTAACTTAAAAAATTCTTTACAACTTAACTTGTCTGATGTTCTTATCCATATTCTTTGAGATTCTGCAGACTTTTCCATTTTTTCTCAGCCACGAAATAGTGAGCGAATGACTTTAACCATTACTCGACTTCGATTATGCTAAGGCATACTGCTGGTCACACTGATCCATCAATCTTTGCCGACATGATGCCTCATAACACAACAGTTGAATGATCAGTTTTATCTCATGAATACGTGGGTTTATGCTGATTGATATGACCTTTAACACTTGGAACTACAGAACCTATCAATAATGCCAGTTTCCAGTGATCCCAAAATAGTCATGAGTCAGCGAAACAATGGTGTTCTGACGTTCAGTAGTCTATTCAAACATTTGTCGTCATCATGATGTGCTATTGATGCATTGTAGCATTGGGCACGTACTTATGTACTGACAAGACAGCGAGGACAGAAATGAGATGCACTAATTGCGATAGCGCATGTATACCGGTACTTGGAAGCATGACGAGTTTTAACAATATAATTGATATTCAATTATTCTTATCTTGATTTTTATTGCAAATTTTGTATATATACAAAATTTATATATTTTGGTATATATTTTGGGAAAGATGAAGATGTGGGTGTCGTGAAATATTAAGTTTTTTATTGACTATATTTTCCTCACCTATACGATGGTCCTTTTGTAGAATACATCAAACAAGAGCAATGTTCAAAAATTAAATGAAGGTAGCAAAGAAAAGTAGAATTCAAAAATTAAATGAAAGCAGTATCACAGCAAGCAACCCGAAAAACAAGGAATTACCTATGTGCTTTAATGGTCGGTGGAAATTATTAGAAGTAACCAAAAGTATCCACAATTTAAGAAGAATCCTGAGCTTGTCATTTAAATTTGCTTTGCATCTCACTTCTCTCTTGTTTGATATCAGAATTAGCATGTCTTTACGCCTATGCTACTGCTGTGTATGCGGCCTACGTTTGAGATGTACGGATTGCCATCCATGTGCGTATACCAAGCAACACAACAGTAGCATGGGCATAAAAGCATGCTAATTTCAAAAGCAATAAAGGCAGTGAAGGAGTGAATCAGTCAAATTTTTTAAATAGCGGAAGGAGGGATGAGTGATATTTGTCAAGGCTTAATGACGAGTATTACTTTGTCTTTTAAAATTGATTCGGAATGAGCGATGGTCGAAGAAAACCTGGCGCATCTCATCATGGTGGTTGCAGACATAAGTGCTTACTGGATTCTAATCTAAAAGTCGCGAAATTCGTGTTTTCGTCTATTCGTAATTGTTAACAATAATAGTGACATGATAATTTTCTGGTTAGCGATACCACAGAGTGCTACGTTGTTTTTGAATCTCTTAAAGAAATACCCAAATTTTGTATCAAGGAAAGTGTGAATTTCAAGTTGATTGGAATCGTCTTAAATGTTTCAGTGGACGATTGTTTCAGGATGCAGATGATAGGATAGACAAGGAACTAATAATCCAGTAGGACGCATCACCAGTCAAGTCTAACCAGGATTCTGATACAAGTCAATTAAAATTAAGTAAATGCTCTGATGTAAATGCACGACCAGAATGGCCGCAGTCACCGGTACATGTCATTTTCGCTGGTAACATTATGTCCTTTTAGTTTCTGTTACTTTTGAATGCTTCGACGCTTTCTTGCAAAGATTACATGATTCCTTTCTCTTTCAGATTTGCCATTGATGATAGCTTGATAATGATGGATGAGAGTTATTTGTTGGACGGCCGTAAAAAAGTATGAACCTCATCGGAACCACACATATCAACTGACGATAGAACTCAGCGTAATAATTTAATTTATGTAAGAAAAAGAATCGTATTGACACGAATTCCAAATTTTCTAATGTGATATTCGTGTGTGCCTTAAACATTTCCTTGTTTACTTTTTTATTTCTCTTTTTGATATTTAAATGACTACAGTCGCGACGTGCAATTGAAAATAAAGCCAATTGAAAGAAAGATTGTTTTCATGCGATCTAATCGGTTGACTATGGTATAACAGGTTGGCATTTGTTAGATCTGTTGATGGTTGTCTCTTACTCTTGCTCCTTAACTGTCTCTTCTTCGCCAAGTTTGAATGTCGGACCTGGATGTTCGATGAATATGATCAAATCACTTTGTTTATGCAATTGATGAGATAAGCAACTTGTGCTTCGCGCATATGCAGTATTAATATATGTTAAGTGGTTGAAATCAGTAGGCTGCTATATCGGTTGAAAAATTCTTTTGACTCATCATCGCATGAACTGGGAAAGAGAAGTGCCACCTCTTCAGATCGCCGTTAAATACCTTGGTTCATATTGTAAACTGGACGCGTGCTTGTGAAATGCCTCGAGACGTTCAAGAGGTTAAATAGTCGCAAGCTGGCTATTCGAAGATTACAGAAGATTTATTATGTAGGCCTATGGTGCAGCACAAATTGACAAGACAAGCGATCTAGGCATGCGCGTACTACGAATCATATGAGTGGAAGTTAACACCCTTGTTCAGCTACAGATCTTGTCAATTGAGTGTTCATTGCATCGATAACTGAGTTCTATGCCTTTAACGTGCAGATGACATCAAACTATATTGAAATTATGCTCGCTATTAGCCTACCTAATGGCAAAATCTTCACATCAGTTGCTAAAAGGCTGATCTTAATGCATTGGCCATCTGATCGAGGAAAAGAGTGGACACCTGAATTGATAATTGTGAGAAACATATTCCAACTGTCTTTATTAGGATCACACAATCCTAGCTCTACGTGCAAGTTGTGCATGAAAACCTTGGGATCACGTCGAAGGATCTTACATTTTACGGCAAAAAGTGTATACGTGGTGCGGTCAAAAATCACCCGGAGTCGCAAAGAAATATCAGCGGTATGAAAACAATATTTATTTTCCACGTACATTCATATAGGTTACAAAATTTACTAATCGGACATTGAACAAATTCCAAAAATATTCAGAGAATTAATATACTTTTCTACGTAAAAACCGTTCGAATCGACACATTTTCTCCAGCTCTTGACAAGATCGTTGAACGCTTTTTTGACAAAATCATTGTCCAGTTCATTTGTAAACTCTCCGTACGTGCTGCTCTACTTCATAAGGTGAATCAAACGCCTGTCCACGTAGTATTTTCTTGAGAGGCAAAAATCTGAAGGCACCAAGTCTGGAGAGTACGGAGGATGTTGGAGGACCCTCAATTTGAATTTCGAGATTTTTTCTTGCACCAGCTGCAGCTGTGTGAACTGGAGCATTGTCATGCAGCAAGTATTCGCAGCTGTGTCCTTCGAAGTTGAGAAGAAAACGCGTAAGATCCGCAAAAGATCCGCGTAATACGCAGCGCTTATCGTGCGAGATTTGTCCAAAATGTCAACATGCATGATTCCGTTAATGCTCCAAAGCACTGAAAGCATGGAGCAACGACCATGTGATGATCCACTTTTCAATTTTCTAGGCACCTTCTGGAAAACAGCATTCGGAAAACTCCGCCGGCTCATCGGAACGAAAAGATTCAAAGGTGCTTCATCCTCTGTCACGATGTTTTCAACGAACCGACTGACTTCCAAGCTGATCGAGGAGCTCCAAATTCGAACGACACGCGGCCAAACGTCATTCAACCATTTCTGAAGTTATGAACTCGAGGACAAATCTGGAGCACATTTCCTGACTCCCAAATTGGAGAGGGTATTCGACATTGTTCCGTGACTCACTCTAAGAATATCGGTTGCATCATCGATTATATATGTGCCGATATTCACGTATTAAAGCAGCGGATATCTCTTCTTTGGCCTCTGGAATTTCGGCTGGGCGACCGCTCTTCGACGTGCCCGTCTTCGAAAAACACTTTGTCTTCCTCCTCGAAATTCACGAAGCCAGTTTAATACACGGTGCTTCTTGACGGACAGGATTCTTTGTAAACTTCTTGCAATTGTTGCAGAACTTCACTTGGTGCCAATTTTCGCAGGACAAGGAATTTAATAACGCTTCGATACTCCACTTCATCCCTCACAACTGATTTTGAACAAATCGGCACTCTACATGAAACTGCTTCTCTTATACGCATCAAACGGATGCAGTGATTTCAATTCACCGATTCGTGACCTGCTCCGGTTACGTCAGCCTATAAATTTGGAATCGATATTTTTCTTTCTTCTCAAGTCCGGGTGATTTTTGACTGTACCACGTACATCCTCCTGTGGACTTACACATCAAGAGATCCTTCCCCCACATGCGTCCAATTTGGAATCAATATTCATTACCCAATATTGTTTTGAGCGAGCGTGCGCAAATCCTTTTTGCTAGGCTTATTATCCTGATCAATTCCGTACGAAGCTGAAGCATTTAAATCTGCCACCTCTTCAAAGTTGTCGATATGTGTGCAAAATAGGCCTCACAGTGTTAAACATTGTTAATCACCACACATGTAACTGTCATTTGAAGCATGTCAACCATAATTCTTTGGACGCACTCGTAAAATTAAGCAGACAACCAGTAGAATTGTCAATAAGCCTTCTCGTGATCAGATGCTGCATGTAAAGCCAATTCTGTCCATTTAATTCTGATCTTGTAACTGTTTCGTTAAATTACATGTGACACTTAAACTTTGCTTAACCTGAGATAATTTTGTCTGCCTGAACAAATTGCCTCAAGAAAATTGTCAAGTTCAGCATGAATGAAGTTTTTCACTTGTTATGGGCCTAAGTTACAGTTTTCTCAGCTTCAAAGCTTAATTGACATCAATTTTATGCATCAATAATAATTCACTAAGCATGCAGTTCCATTGCTGAAAATCGACCATTATGTTGCTATTGAAATCCACAAGTCTGGTATTCTGGCGATTTTCAATGAGATGAAAATTCTCACCGGTACATACATGCGTGAAGTACAGCCAATCAAACCTAGAACGTTCGTGATCACTTAACTGATGACCTTATTTACTCTACAGAAAACCATATTTTAAGTTTTATCTACGACGGTAGGATCCATATTTCAACATCTCTAAACTTGAATGTAATAACAGATATTTCGTATTTTCATTTTCAATTACAGCGAAATTATTGCACAACACATATAGACTGTATTAATCAAATAAAATCATCAAGTTTTTTTTGTTCATTAACATAAGCGCACAATCGACAAATATTGCTGCTCATTAACTTCTTAGTATTAGAATGTTTTATGCTTGACCATTAGGCCGTTGCTAGTGGAATATTGCTTGACTAAACTTATTAGGCGTTCCATAGGAAGTGGAAGTGGCACCAGCAGCAGAATTATGCTTAAGCTGTTCCAATTGGTGGCAGTGCAGTCCATGATCGCATTTCGCGACAGGAGCATTCGGAAACTACTTAAAAAATAGAAAAATTCGGAACTGATTGCTATCCATGTCCATATCCAGTGTTGTTCATTGTCAATGTCCTCTCATCCTTGTCACAACAAATACATGTATTCTCATCAAATGAACATGATGCGTTCGTCTAATTTCAACTCGATTTTGCAAGTGCAGTCTGACATCAAAATCAAATTTCTACTAACTATGTCTACAACTCACAACAGGATTATGACATATGGATGTAATAACTATTACCCCATTGAACAATTTTTGAATAAAACGGGCCATCTACTTCAGCAAGCTAATTTGCGAAAATGTATAAGTTCCGATTAATTTGAATGTTGATCAGTCATCTCACCGCAGTCGCTATCTGCTTTCCGGTTATCGCTTAGTCAGAGGAGTGACAGTCAGGTACAAGTCTACATGTACATCCTGACCTTGATCGAAGATACAATTATACTTTCCTTAACATCAATGTTCCTTAACATTGAATCTCATCAGCTGAGAGAATCACCTCTGAAAATCATTCCCCTTTTGCATTCAGATGCGACTTCGCACCGTTCATTGGCTGATATTGTCTGACGTTCAGCATGATGTCATCTCACTGCTAAACTTGCAGCAGAATTATCTGCCGTGAACCCAGCCAACGGCAGCGACGCAATCGATAGAGTTCTCTCTTGTCACTTACGCTAGCGTTTGTCGTTGCAGCAGTCACTTCAACGTGGACTTGTGGGTAGTGTGAACCTAGGCGGTCAGAGCTGTTACAGAGAACCATTACGTCGTGCCCTCCGTGAAGCAAGATGTCCACAGGCTCCGAAACCCCATCTCTCCTGTCGACTTTCGACATGGTTCTCATCGCATCGTTAGCAGGGATTGCATTTGCGTATTTTTACATCAAACGTCGCTCTGCTGCCGCTGACAAATCAACCGACGATTTCAAGAGCTTCAAAGTGATGCCTCCACCGGTTCGGACAGAAGACCCGAGCTTTATTAGTAAAATGAAAAATCAGAATAGAAATATTGTAATTTTCTACGGTTCTCAAACTGGTACAGCTGAAGATTTTGCAAATCGACTTGCCAAAGACGCCGTCAAGTATGGAATGAAGGCTCTCGTAGCTGATCCAGAAGAATGTGAATGTGATGATCTGACGAAATTAGTCGACATAGAACGGTCTCTCGCTCTCTTCTGTATGGCAACTTATGGTGAAGGTGACCCTACAGATAATTCGCAGGAATTTTATGAGTGGCTCCAAGCTGGCAATGAACCTTTGCCTGGATTGAAATTTGCAGTTTTTGGACTCGGCAATAAGACATACGAGCATTTCAACGCGATGGGCATCTATGTAGACAAACGCCTTGCCGAATTGGGTGGCGAACGTGTTTACCAGCTAGGCAGCGGAGATGATGACGCCAATATTGAGGAAGACTTCATCACATGGAAGGAGGGACTGTGGCCAGCAGTTTGTGAGAGCCTTGGCATTAGTGCTGAAGCACAAGACATTCATTTACGTCAATATAAACTGCGTGTCCCTGACGATCCTCTGCCTGTTGAGCGCTTATTTAGCGGTGAGATTACGAGATTGGGTGCTTTCAGACAACAGCGACCACCATTTGATCAGAAGAATCCATTCTTGGCCCCTATCCGCATAAATTACAATTTGTTTAAGGGAGGTGACCGACGCTGCTTGCACATCGAACTTGACATCAAGAACTCGAGAATTCGATATGAGAGTGGCGATCATGTTGCTGTTTATCCTGTGAACGATGCTGACATCGTAGAACGTCTTGGAAAGCGGCTAGACGTCGACCTAGATCAGCCTTTCTACTTGGACAGTCTGGACGAGGATTCCAGCAAAAAGCATCCTTTCCCATGTCCATGTACATACCGCACAGCCCTCATGCATTACCTTGACATAACCAATTGCCCTAAAACCAACGTTTTAGGGGATTTAGCGGAGTACACATCAGATGAAGAGGAAAAGTCAAAATTAAAGTTGATGGCCTCTAGCACTCCTGAAGGCAAACATGAATACATGGAATGGATTGTCCGTGACAAGAGACATATTTTGGCAGTGCTTGAAGATCTGCCGTCAATTAAGCCGCCGATAGATCATCTGTGTGAATTGCTACCTCGTCTTCAAGCTCGATACTACAGCATTTCTTCATCTCCTAAGAGACACCCGACAGACATTCATGTTACAGCAGTTGTACTTAGATACAAAACTCGAATTGAACGGGAAATGAAAGGTGTTGCTACCACATGGCTCGATGGTATGAAGGCTATGACAGAGGAAGAGGAGACTGAGGTGTTGAAGGCCCCTCGCGTCCCTATCTTCGTTCGACGAAGTCAATTTCGACTACCCTTCAAAAGCACCACTCCTGTTATAATGGTGGGACCTGGTTCCGGTCTGGCACCCTTCCGTGGATTCATTCAGGAGAGAGCTTTTGCTAAGGAACAGGGTAAGCCGCTTGGACCGACAATTCTGTATTATGGTTGCCGTAATCAGAAGCAAGATTATCTCTACGAACAAGAGCTGCAGAAGTATAAAGAGGACGGCGTCTTGTCTGATCTTTATGTTGCTTTCTCGCGGGATCAAGCAGAAAAATGTTATGTGCAGCATCTCCTTCGAAGAGAAGCAAACAGAAAGCAGCTTTGGGAAGTATTTGAAAATGGTGGTCACTTCTACGTTTGTGGAGATGCCAAAAACATGGCGCGAGATGTTCAGTCAGCACTTGAGGAAATCGTTGCCAGTGAGGGAGAAATGTCTTCTGAAGCGGCGCATGCCTACTTGAAAAGAATGATGAGTAGAGGTCGCTACTCATGTGATGTCTGGAGTTAATGGTTGGACTTTTTCTATTTGTGATCGATCTTGCAATTCTGATGCTAGTGATTCCAACATCAGAAAGTCGATCTTTTGACAAATTGATATCTGTTTTATGAGGGCCGTCCTTTTTTTCACTTCAACATCATGAATTTCCATTCACATTGAAAAATATATACAATCAAGTGCATCCGAAGTATTTTGCAGTTACCCCATTGGCGTAGGGATCGTAATGTCGGGCTATGTGGTTGTGCAAGTTGAATAATAAAGTAAAAAGTCACTAAGTTAGGAAATATAAGTCCTTGTCAGTGAGGTTTCACTTAATTCGTTGAACTGCAGGGAATTTTCAGTGGAGCTTGAGAGATAAATCGAATTGATTGATGAGAACAATGGAAGTGTCAGCGTTTCGATGACGACTGTAATTCCCAGCCCCTTAGCCTCCACAGTGAAATCCACCGAGATAAGTACTTGGTAAATGAACTTTGAAGACTTCAAATAAAACAAAAAGTAAACCGACATGGAATAGGAACACTAACAAATTTGGACATGCCCTCTTTTAGGCCTACTTGTATGTGATGGATATTTCTGTTTAATATGAAAAGTCAATAAATGGCAAAAATTGATCTCATAATCTCGAGTAAATATTCAAGGCAAAAATTTCCACAGGAAACGGTGTTTCTATAAACATGCTGCAGCGCTGTATGTTTTCTTGTTATTAAGACTGACATGATAGCGAAACGCTAACAGGAGAAAGCGACCATGAATGTCAATCTTGAGATATTGTGGGCGTACACCTGTTTCGAAATTTTACGAGCAATGCTCATATAGGCTACTGTGAAGATGAACATTGTTTATGTAAGTCGTAAATAAAATTTTCTAGTTTACTTTATTGAAGAACTTGCCCTTTTGTAAGGGTGTTGGTTTGAACTTTATCACTTCTACAAATAATTTTTTACTTGTAAAATAGAGAGAAATGGAGGAGTGTGCCTATCCTCATATTGTGTGGACAAAGCGGTTTATTGGCATTTGCGATCATTATGTGAAGTCAGTTTGAAGAGCGATCCACTGTTTATTGCTTTGGTAACTGGAGTTGATTTCATAACCATTTCATAAGCGCAGATACGTAACCGGGATTGCATGCGTAACATAATTTGAAGCTGACTTCCAGGTTATGTGATTTTGTAACGAATTGCTTCGATATGTACAAATCGCAAGTTACTTTATGCTACTGTTGTTTTTTACATAAAACAGTAGTGCATACATATAATCATGGTTATTGGGTGGAGTTTAAAATATGCAACTTTACTAACACTGTTTTTTCCATGTTGATTTTGTTTGTAGCATGACGACCGTGGGATCGGCAAGAAAAGCCAATTCGTATTATAATTTTTATAAAAAGCGTGCAGAATGTTTAAGGTTATACTGGCTAATTCCAGGCATGTTTTGTAATTGCAATTACAATGTACAGTGTCTTATGAGTAGGCTAATTTGTAATTGTAATCATTTACCGGTAGGTAATTTTTAGCCATGTAATTGAGAAGCTATTACAATTAATTACTTTGCAGTCAGCGTTTAATATTTAGCACACAGTTCTTATAGCAACCTCGTCGATGACACTTTAATTCCCTTACTGAATTATACATGCAGCTTACCCGATGCAGGAATTTAGGGCCCTAAAAACTGCGACGAAACGTGTTGTCACAATCAAAATTAAATCTCGGTGCAGGGAATTATAGATAGTGTATCGGGAAGAACAACGCACGATGTTGCGAAATCTGCCTTGACAGGGAGAGGGTTAACATCTCGCCCTGCAGTGACTGCTTACATGACAAAGATACAGCGAGAACTTCCCTTCCAAGTTCCAATGCATGCGATAACGTGACTCACACCTTTCATTACCTATGTGTAAATGTGTTAGCTGGGACATTGCTTCGTCTTGCTGACTATCAGACTGTCCGATTCTCAACTTCGCTCGCCATAACGTGCATTACCGTGTAACATACGTGTATATTTTAAAGACAACGTTCAACCGATGGTGTTTTCGTGCTGCGTTCCTAATTGTCGCAGTGGCTATAAGCCCAGGAAAAATGAGGTCATTGAGAAATGCTCAATGTTTCAGTTTCCAACAGACCCTGCTCTACATTCAAGATGGATGTCTGCTATCCCACGAAAGGATTTTACTCCTAATGAGAATCACGTACAGAGTGTGTGAGAAACACTTCAACGACCACGACTTCGAAACAACGTCGACGGACTCACGGGAGAGTAGATCATCGCAAATTCTTCAAAAGAAGCGATTGAAATCAACGGCAATTCCTTCAGTGTTCCCAGAGTGTCCTAAATATTTCACCAAATCTCCAACTGTTCCCCGATCTTCAAATGCGACTGCTGATTCCCGACGGTCCTTTGAGAACAATAGAATTGAGAATTTGATCAGAGAATCTATTGAGGAAGATTCGTTTGATTCTCTCGATGCTCTGCGTTCGAAACTAAGTGATTCTTCAAGTCACCCTCTCCCCACCATATTGTGAAGGTAGATCATCAGTCGTGTTTGATTTTTATGTACGTCAGTGTTTCTAACATCGAACTTATGGCTCCTGTTCACAAAGCTACGGTGATCGTCGACGAAAGCATGAGCGTGCGAGTATTCGTGCTGTCATCAAAGTTAGCGAATTCCAACTTTCGCCATATCTTCAGTGGAGATAAAGTAAAAACTATTTCTCAACTTTGTAACGTTATTGCCTATACGAAGAATTTGTCAGAAAAACATTTAGATAACAACAGTAGCTCTCAGTATCTAGAACTCGCTGCTTCTTTTCTTGAAACATTTTTAGATTGTGAAAGTCAATCAGATGACCCCGAATTTGAAATGTACCACCTAGTAAATTTTGTTATTGAGCAGCTACGACTTTGTCAAGTACCAAAGAATGCTAGAAAATATTCATGTAAGACGTTGACACTTTCTCAGTAATGGACAATTTGTAGGTTATACATCGGATGGCATACCCGCCAAGACCGTTTTAACTTTTATGATTCAGTCGTCTTGTTCAAAATATAAGGATGTCGTGTGTTTAATTCCTGTGTTTCGACTTAATTCCGATATTTTGTACAATGAGTTTATGAGTGTCATTCGTCAAATTGATTCACTTTTTCATGTTGTTGCTGTTTCAACTGACAATCATGTGATCAACCGCTCTTTTTTCAAGCGACTTTGTGGTGGTAATCAAATATTTCCTTTCATTAACCATCCTATTCGAGCAGAGGCAAAACTGTTTATTTTATTTGATTTCACTCACAACTTGAAGAACATATTCAATAATTTTGTGAATAAAACAAAAATGACACTTCCTGACGGACATAGAGACATTTTGAATGTTGACGGTGTTTGTAATGCCTCATTTTTACATGTAAAGAAACTGTATTCGAAGGAGGAGAACTTGCCTTTGAAGATAGCACATGCATTGAAGAAAGGCTCGCTAAATCCGGTTAATATTACGCTGTCATTTTTGACAATGATGTTTCGAAATCACGTTTTCTTTCAGAGCAAAATCATCGCTCTCTGTTTGTGAAAGCAACATCTGATGTTATGATGCGTAAATTCTGTAATATATTGACCAGATGTAAATCAAATCATATTGCTGTTGACCATATTCTCACACGAATGTACAATTGTTTGTCAAAGAATGAACTAAAACGAGTGAACACAAAAGATGAGTCGGCAAGTATTAGAAAAAAATGCAGGAAACTTCAGAGTGATTTTTGATGTACACAATGGTTGTCAAACCATGTAAATATTCCTTCATTTTCTGAAAATAGTTCTTGCAATATTTTCTTATTTGTTGGATGAATGTTTTAACACGAATTTTTGTAAATATTGTAAAATTATGTAAAAAAGACAGGAAACTGTAGAGAAATGCTGCAAACTGTAATAAATTTTCTTGTCATATTCTTCATTGCTTTCATTATTTATATAGTGTATAAAGATGAGGATATGCGTATATACATGAGTTTTGATATGCAATTAATAATTGTACATAGCGATTTAGTATCTTGACTTAGGTAACATGAGTGGTAGTGTTCTAAACTACTAATGAAAGTAACCCTCAATATGTCAGTAGTGCGACGTTGTTGTTCTTCCCGTAACAAAAGATATAATCTATAATTCCCTGTCTCGGTGTATAATCGCTCCCCCCCCGAATCCTCATTTTTAAAAGGAAAATCTAAATCTGAAAACAATCACAACCATTCCCCCTCGAAAATAAGATGCCACATGAATCCCGGTTTACATTAATCAATCTAGATTTTAAGGTTAAGTACAGCCAGCCTACAAACTTGATAAAGAATCATCAAACCTCGATATCTCAGCACATTCAGATTGAACCGCTGAAGATATCAATTGGGGGAAGAGGCGGTAATTTGATATCAGCGCTATAACACTAGGTGACATGCCACGCTCAATCACGCGTAATTCCACATGGCCCTAAACATCCGTGGCTTGCGGGACATTGCTGCAAGTTGGCAGTCCTGTTATATAGACTTTGCGTCTCATGTGTCTGCATGTATCAGAGGCTAAACAATGTGATAGGACCTCAATTTTATGCTCAGGGAAGACAGAACATGCTAGCGGTTCATCCGTGGTTCAAGCGGCAACGCAGACAACCGCCCTGTGGGAACGCAGCTCGCTAATATCAAGAGATTATCTGGTGAGTTAGCAATTTTGTGGCTAAATCTATTCTTGCTCAATTTTGTAACAAATCATCGCTAGATGTGAAAGCTGCCTTTATTACTTTTAGAAGTGCGTCTAAAATCCAAAAGCGGTGTGGCGAGTGAGTTGATAATTGACATGTTTGTTAGCTAATTTGAGCTGATTTTTCACCAACCGGCGAAATAGTGAATATCGTAGCACAACTAATTATTGGAAAGTAGTAGCCTGATGTTCGTATATTACCTTCACATGAAAATAAATTGTATACTAATTTGATCTGTTTAAAAGGGATATTTTTTAATTCATGAAAGCTATAAACTAAAAAAGTATTTATCTTCCATGAATCGTAAAGAATATATAAATTATTCAAATTTGTTATTGTTGTAAATTATTGAATGTCAAGAGATGTTGTGAAAATTGATATGCGGATTCTCTGTATTCTTATCATTGACAAAGAATGTGAGTCTGCACTTATTTCTTAGATATAGCCGGTGGGCAATCTGTAGAGGCGGATTAAGAGAGAAAGTAAAAAGCAAAAGGTGGCATACATATAGTGCGAATTGTCGCCGGCGAACTTCGCCATCAGCTAATATGCCGTAAATATGAATGAACTGTAGCATGATATTCTGTAGCTGATCCGCCAGTCTTTCGCAAGATTCGTTCCCACAGGGCGTGTAGACAACGCGCAAACTATAAACGCTTGCCCGCGCGTATTCATGAACATTCCCCATGTTTTAACAGCATCAGATCAAGTGATTTCTGACTCTTAGTACAGCGCGCATGGACGCGGGTAGAAGAATATTGTCTTTAACCACGGATGTTTGGGGTGTTCCGTAATTAGGTAATTCCGCAACCTAGTGAAGTGATATGCTCTGTTTCAGATGGGCATTCGTAATCAACTTTAGAATATTCATCAAAAAAAATTATGGGAAACGTGTATATGTAGCGCTGGCACTCGTTCAGCCGACGCGCGTTCCCCCCCATTAAGTCATCTGA
Source organism: Prostheceraeus crozeri (assembly GCA_907163375.1). Taxonomy (NCBI): domain Eukaryota; kingdom Metazoa; phylum Platyhelminthes; order Polycladida; family Euryleptidae; genus Prostheceraeus; species Prostheceraeus crozeri. The sequence goes on from CAJQUW010016240.1 coordinate 193,104, forward strand.
ATCCAAGCTGACTCTTCCATGCCACCAAGTAAACTGGGATTTAGCCTAGGAAAACATATAGCCTAGCTGCAACCTATGGCATAGGCATTGCGTTTTCTTAGAATCCCTTATGCTACTTTTTTATGAATACAACGCCCCTGAATCTATTATTGTCATTGTTTCAACACTACAATGCATGTGCTCTACGCTAGGCTTAGGCATATTTGTTTTGCTGTCAAACGCTCCGCAGAGATGAAAATTCAAAATCACAGCAAGTTCAGCGAATATTTTGAATTTTCATGCGTAACACGATGAGTGTATAAGAGAATTCGAAAGTAATCGATCATATGAATTCGATTTTCGCATGTGATAATTTGTATTTTGTTGATTCGAATGTGAAAGTCGACATGCTACGCGTTTTAATGAATTACAAATGCATGATCGATGTATCGTTACAAAGCTAGCCGCATTAAGTAGGCCTAATAACCTATCAACGTCTATTCAATCATCACGGAAAGCAATCAGTGAAAAAGCAAACTTATGAATGGTACGGTGTATTTACACATAATTCAGAACTGAGATAATTTTGGAGCAATGAAAACCAAAGGTCACTGAAATGTCACATAAACATGTCATCGTAGCCCGGTCCATGAGGCATGTCAGGATCACGTCTATTCCGATTCGGTCTTCCACCGAATCCTCCGAGTCCTGGAGGCATGTAGGGATCAAATCTAGCACCAGGCGGAGGTCTTGGCAATCCAATGCCACTATGGGGGTCTCGAATTCCACCAAACCCACCACCTCGTCGAGGGTCCAATAACATTCCCCCTGGAGGTCTTGGTCCCCATTCCGGACGGAGAGGACCGAATGGATCCAAGTCACTGCGACCATAGTCAAAGCCAAACGGAGCTCCAGCTGGGATTGGAAATCCATGATTGGGGGGCATGAAATTGGATGGGGAAGGAGCTTGGTAATTGGGTGATGCTGAGCGTTGGTCTCTTCCAGAGGCTGGATTTTCGGATCCATTGGACGAACTTCCGGAGGTACCCGCAGGAGGTGAAGGATCTAACAATGGATCGAATACATCTTTCGCCATGCGCTCTAATAATCCTGTCAAATTAGGGAATGCGCGCTGGAAATCTGATGTTTTCAGATCCGAAGAAGTTGCAGCCACGTAATCAGATGCGAATAAGGACGTATTGAAGCATTTGTCTCCTTGACTCAAAGTCACCAGGATATTAGGAGGCGTTTGTGCAACAGTAAGGGTAAATAATTGCTCATCTGCTTTTCTGAAATACAGGAGAAACAAAATTGTGATGTAAAAGTGTACATTGCACGTAACATGTGATATTAATAAAGCATTGACCATGTTAAGCATTGTGAAACGATTCAAACGTGTAAAAGTGATAATCATCTGTTAACCAAAATCCGTAACCGATTTATTTTACAAAATACCGCGAGAGTTTCGGTTGAAATAGCCTACATCTCTTCGGATAGGAATTTTCGATAAACGCGCTTCCAATTTATGATATATAAGTTGCACAGATTGAATGATACGCAGCAATTTCATAATGTACACGCGCATTGAACTGAGTTGCTTGAAATGGACCAGACTTATGAAAGCCCATACAGCAAGCTAGAATAGACACTTCCCTACCAACCGATCCTCAGACTTGGGACAAGAGAGCAGTTTAGTTCAATGTTGGGGCCAGGGAGCGACGACCTACAGTATTTCAGGTTCAACCTTTCTGCCGGTCACAACCCTAGAAATAGCTACTAATCATTGCAAAGTGAATCTTTAATGTGACTTTTGCAAACATACCAAGAAGCATTACCTATGTACAATGCAAATTGTACATTGTACATACATATTGAATTACAAGTTCTTTACTGAAAAATCCTCTTAGAATTCCTGTTAACGGAGAACTTAAAATTTGTTATTTGCATGCATTTTACTCAATAAAGAAGCAATCTACAGACCACCCAGTCGATTCGAATTTAAAAAAAGCGAATCCTTAACTTAGGAAAGCGTAAAAAAGCGAACCCATAATTTTTACATCAAGCAATGTAGAATAGCGTTGTAACGACATAATATGATAATAGCGTTGTAACGACATAATATGATAATAGCGACATACATATTGCGAGTATAATGACCATCAAACCATACACTGCCACAAATACTACAAACCTATGAAGATTGCGAATATTACTTGCTGGTACAAAAATGATAACTTGAAGGAGTATCTCCTATGAAGTATTTTTCTTGCTTTTTGTTAAACGATTCGTAGGTGCACCAGACAGTATTTATAGTTAAACTAGCTTTTGCATTCTATTAATGATCAGACACATAACCAGCTTCAATTTTAGACAAATAATGTAGATTCCAAGATTGTTTCATAGGATAGTTGAAAAATAGTGCTGTAAAAATCAACAAAAATACTGTTGAAAAATTCAGCAAAATGAAGATGATTTTATAATTTCTAACTTGGCTAAGGAAATTTCTCTAACTGCCATGCTTCCAACTACACCTTTTTCCATAGCTGTTGTCAAACTTTCCATAGTTGATGTCAATTTCTCATTCACACAATGTTAACAAAGAATGCATTGAAATGAAGATATCTCTATTCATTGTTCCACAGTTGATGACAAAATTTGCATACTCGATGTCAATGTGCAGATATCTATGGTACTTGTGAAATCTAAATTTTCTCAGTGTGTAAGTCGCATTCTTGTTATATCTGTTGCATAAGGAAAGTCTATCTTTGCTGCAAGTCACTAATCATAACTTTCAAACCTGATAAATTCCAAGTTTTTTTCCCGTTAATTGTTTCTCGAAGCAACATGTCTAAACGACGAATACCTGATGTCGATCGCAATCGTTTGATAGACGCTTACATATCTGGCGAAGATTACATCGATTTGGCAGATTCACTTAATGTGAATCAACGATCAGCTTATCGAATAATTCGTCAATATAAGCAATCAGGCAAGCGTGAAGCTTCACAATCTGGGGGTGCTCCTCCACGAAAAATTTCTCCTGAAATGGTTAATGAACTTATTTCGTTCATTGAAACGAAACCGACTGCCACGTTGGCAGAGATGAAAAACTACACATTCCAACTCCATGGAATGTCTGTAGGTATCACGACGATCATGCGTCATCTCGATGGTGCTCTCATAACATTAAAGTTGACACGAGCGGTTCCATTCCAGTGGAACTCTGATCTTGTGAAGATAGAGCGCAGAGAATACGCTGAGTGGATGATGGGCGGTGGTGTTGAAAAGACACTAGTCTACACAGACGAGTGCGGTTTCAATCTGTGGACAGCCAGAACACAGGGACGATCTGCCCGCGGAACACGAGCGGTGAGAATGGTGGAGGGCCAGCGAGGTCTCAATTTGACTGTTTGTCTCGCTGTATCATCACAATATGGCCTCGTTCATTTCACCTTTATTGAGGGTAGAATGACAAAGGATGCATACTCATCCTTCATCAGTGAAGTTTCCTCATTATTGGAGGATGAGGAAATTGTGATTATTCAAGACAATGCCCCATCACATAAAGATGTCCCACATTTTAATGATAGCCATTCTGTTTTCTCTCTTCCGCGATATTCACCATTCTTAAATATAACTGAAAATGCCATTTCTTGCCTCAGAAGTGCAGTAAAGCGCCAACTATCTTCTCCGGACGTCCAAAGATCTGTTTCAAACAACGATGTGGCTAGACAGCAGGGCATTACTCTGCAGAGACTTCGCCTGAATATTCTGAGAGACATCATTGAAAATAATTTCCATGTTATCACTCCAGCAAAATGTTCTCGATGGTTTGCACATTCACTAACATATATGGATCGATGTCGTGAATTCGAAGATATTTTGAGTTAGCTTTTTGAATACAATAAATTCATTTTTGAAATGCTACCTTCTTGTATGAGACTTTGAAACAGTATCCTACGAATAGGTCCGTACAATGCTTTGATTTGTTAGATGATCATTTTAAATTCGTGATTCTTTTATGGGTAATGACTGTATACATGGAAATGATGCTCGCGATGGAACAATGCTCGCGACTGTCCACTTAAAGGCATGCAAACAAATGAAAATTATGTAAAAACAGGCTATATACATGTAGAAATCTGAAGAATTTAGGGTTAATTAGCAATCTATTCGAAGAATAGCAAAGATGAATTTTTGATTTCTGCAAAAAGATACGTTGATGTCATTGCTTAGAAGTACCATAGATATCTGCACATTGACATCGAGTATGCAAATTTTGTCATCAACTGTGGAACAATGGATAGAGATATCTTCATTTCAATGCATTCTTTGTTAACATTGCGTGAATGAGAAATTGACATCAACTATGGAAAGTTTGACAACAGCTATGGAAAAAGGTATAATAAATTAGCCTAAAACTTTGACCTCCTTTATCTGAATATTCCATAGCATATTGATATTTTCAATTATTTATTAGATAGGGGTCTGTCAACTGAAGTCAAGCGAAGTGAATCATATCACGAATCCTTGATTATGTTTTTAATTAGGCAATTATTTCATACAGTGATAGAATGTACAAAAAAAGGTTTCACCTGATAATCACTGTTGTTTTCTTTGCTACTCGTAAGCTTAATACATTATGCTAATAATATTGCTCATCAGGATACATTTTTGTAAAGGAAGATGCTGCTCATTATTAAATTATACTATTTAAGCAATATTGATCTTGTATTAAATGGACATTATTGCAAACGTTAATTAGATAAAAAAGTGTCAACTTGTATGTTTACGATCAATCAAATTGATATTGTTCCATTATGTAGCCCTATAGTGACTAAATGATAAACATTTCTAAAAAGGAATTTTCTGACAATAGACGGCTGGCTGCCAAAGACAAAAATTCATGTAGTCAGTGATTTACATTCGAGTGGGTTATTTACAGACCCCTTCCGTCAAGCTTTTAATGATTAGTGGGCCTATTCCAGAGATCAATACTACCTCTTATGAGACATATATAAGTACTTTTTCAATCAAAACTTTCCACTATAAATATCTAAATCAATAATATCTAATCATCACATCAATATTCTAAATCTAAATTGATGAAAAGCGACGATAAATGACAATATTGGATAAATCTATGAAAATATTCCATAAAACTATCACTATCTAGTATATACAGCCTTCTTTAAAGGCCAATTATCAAAATCATGCTCCATGCACGTCTACTAAAGCATGCAAAGTAAGTCCAAGCATTGAATTGGAAAAAGTCAACATTGAAAGATGTAGATTTTATTTTCGTCTTCGTTATTTTGTAATACATAAAGAAAACGAAAATAACATCAATATCTTTCAGTATTGGCTCTATTCAATTCAATTCAAGACATGACAAATAGGCAAGACCATTTATCTAAAAAATAGTCCAAGCTTTACGATGCAAGGTTCTCATTATCTTGGATCGCTGAAACTTCTCTCGTTGAATTCTATGTGGGCATTCCTATTTACTGACGTATTTGCAAGAAGTCACGAGTTGTTGAAGCACACGAGATGAGTCGACACTGCATAGCTCAGGACACAGAAGCTATGAAAATACATGTATATAGCGGGTGAAGTTTGACGTAATCAGCATGACTGCAGTAATGTAAACGGCAGTCAAATTATTTACAAAATAGTGCATTACTGGTAGATCTAGCATTCTTCAATCTATAACTCAGAAAGTTTCAAGTGGTTATATGAAAATAGAATGAAAAATACATGAAAATACAAAAAAATACATGTGGTTATATGAAAAATACATATACGATCATATCAGAAGCATATTAATGTCTTTATTAGTAGATGGAAAATGATTATTATACACACCAACTTTTTTCCTAGTTACACGTACTTCACGAAAATCACAGTGAAAGTGACAGTGTAATGAAAAATTCAACGGAATATATTCAATTGTGTATATTATCATCTCAATTTCTTTGGCCTATTTATCAACATTATACAATGCACCTCACCCATCCGCATAAACTTAGCAGTTTGTTTCAATAATACAAAACATCAATCTTCTAAGACAACTCGGTAGTAGGTCTCCCGTTAGTCTCAGGCAAGCCAGCATGGATTGATGTCTCCAATTCCTTGAATGATAAATACGATGACGTTCATTTGTAGTATATAATCCGCTTGTACTTTCAACATGCATCAATTCAAACTCGTGTAAAAGCTATAGCACCATGGCCTCAATGTTACTGCAAAAAAAATTGTGCATGTACCGGAACGCACTACGACAAGGCCTTGACTTCAGGAATTGCTACAACATCACTTTTTTGCTAATAAGGGAACATTTTCTAATTCCTATGTAATGCAAATTATTACATAAGCAATTGTCAACATCTGGATTGATTGTCAACACATGGATGATGGCATGACTAAAGTAAAGGCCAACATGACAAAGTCACGTTGTAAATATGCAGAAAAGCCTCTAATACGAAACACTTTTTTCTTGCTCTACCCAAAAAAGCGAAAAATAAACCAATACCACTCGATAAAAGCGAAAATTCAGGCATATCTTCGAAAAAGCGAATGTCGGGGTGGTCTGAATCTACAAAGCAATAAAGTAGATAACAGAGAAATATGTTGCCCGTTCGCTACTCTACGGCAAATTTGAATTGGAGTTTAGAGTACGACTGAGGGCATAGTTCGTCAACATAGATATAATTGTAGTGTGGAAGTGTGATACATTGTAGTCATAAGTATTTGAATAACTGTGCGATATCGGGTAAAGATCGTCATTTCAACTGTCACACACAGTGCGCTTTGACGGGATATTATCTTTGAAATTCTTTGTTATCCAATTTCAAATAGAATTCAAATCTGTCTGCTAATTATTGTTGATCTTTGAATTTTGAATGTTCACGGCATTCACGTATCGCATTTTGTGACAATACAGCCACGAGTATTGAGACTGTGTGGTGAGACATTGATGACATCAGCAGTAGCGGAGACGATGAAAACGACTGTGATAATTTTATAAATGACATCGAATATGACCAGTTCGAGTGTGTATATTTTAATTCCTGAGTGAGTGGAAAAGAAAACCGCATTCAATTAATTTCTTCGGAGCGGTTGCATTGAATCCGGGACATGATATAAGTTATTGCTAATGAAAAGAATGCGCGTCGAATGATTGATTCATTTTTGAAAGACGATCTGTACCTTAAGTGAGTAAGGCTGCAAGTTATCGAATCTGAATCTGCATCTTGTGTGTTAGACTCACTTCGCGCACCAGTGAATTAGATGACTAAATTGGTTGGTGTTACAATATTATTGAGAATCATTCGCAAGCCAAAAATGAATATTACTGAAATACTGACTCACAAAAATGAGTGATTTATTGCACGGATGCTTCGGATGAAATTCTCGTAATCGCGGGTGATTTCAATGGTCACGTTGGTAGGAATTTTGATGGTTTTGCAGGGATTCATGGAGTTTACGGTTACGGCTCTAGAAACCGAGATGGGTCTCAGACTGTTGGATTTGTGTGTGGCATTTATCCAGGCAATTGTAAACACGTTCTTTGAAAAACGCGACAGCAGACTCATTGCACACAAGTCTGGTTGGTGGTTCTCATTCCCAGATAGATTTCTGTTTAATGCGTCGCACTGATTTACGGTTAGTGAAAATGCAGCATTCATTGGTGGTGAAGAGTGTGTCTCTCAGCACAAACTGCTTGTATGTGACCTCACTGTATCGACGACATTCCTAAGACCCGGAGTTATCCTGCAAAGCGTAAATTGCGGAAGCGAAGAGATCCGGCAAGTGTTCCAAGAAAAAGTCACGGAAGCTGTTAACGTTCAATCAAATCACTCGTCTGATGATGTCGCAGGTCTTCGGTCAGTTATCAAAGATACACTTAGTGCTTCAAACAGTGTCTGTGGTTGGACCAAGGGCGGTAGAGGTAGGCCTGGAGAAACTTGGTGGTGAAACAACGTGGTAGCGCAGGCGATCAGAGAAAAGCGAAAATTATGGAAGGAATGGCAACGAGGTGGAGATAAGGAAGTATACCTAGCACCTAGACGACGCGCAAAATCAGCGGTATACTATTCGAAGAAGAGCACCGAGTCTGAGAAGATAGAAATTCTGAAGAGTAAAGATAACAGAACTCCGCGTTCAAATTTAAGAAGGGAAAATCAAGACATCGTAAATATGGGCTGCATAGGAAATGAAGATGGGACTGTCGCTCATTCTGCAGCTGAACGCCTGCAAACATGGAGGGCTCATCATAGCAAGCTGATGAACGTTGAGAACCTATGGGACTCCCCGTATTTATCACCACAAGCCCCAGTGCAGGGCCCTGCGATCAACATCACCGAGAACACGGTAGAAGTGGCTTTGGAATCCATGAAGTTAAATAAAATACCTGGTCCCTCTGAAGTGGTTGTGAAAATGATTCGTGCTGCAAGTACTAGTATGATTAAGTCAATGCCCTTCCTGACAACTTCCAATGACACCGGTAACGGATATCAGACCTAATCCCAATCATCAATAGTATTCAGCAATCTGTCAGCCATGTCAGCGGAGATGTATACAATTAAATATGCAATGTTTCTGCTAAGTCCAAATTGCATGCAAGTGTTGAAAAATCCATGTTTTTCAGTGCTTTAAAACCAATTCTAATAAGTGGTTTCAAATCATCAAAGTTTCGTGCTGTTCATTTGACAAAGATGCTTTTCGTTTGATATTGCAAATTTTATCTCATTGAAAGAAAATACAGCGAGATTTTTGTCTTCATGAACGTTGCAGTTAGAAGGTAATGAACATTTTACATTAATATACAGCTAATGGCTATCAAAATCATTAAAATAGCAGTAAAGAACACTTGTAAAAAACTAATATATAACAATTGGTTATACAACATCATTACCAGCATTCATGAGAAAATCTTGTACAACGAACAGCAGAAAGGGAAGTTCAATTGATCTATGGATACTTTCGACTACTCCTCTTTCACAATCTCTTGTTGAAACCCTCTACCGATATCGCTCGGCTCATCCGATCATGATTTCTTCAAATAAGTGCCGGCAGTAGTTTTCATGTTATAATACGCCCTTTATCACTTGCAGAAATGGAGATCGAGATAGTGAAAGTTCTGATTTTTAAGATACAAGATAAAAACTACCACAACTATATTATCGCTACATAGTAATTAGTGTAGGATACATTAACCACTGACTCAAATGTCTTCTTTATTTCACTGAGAAGTTCTTGTAAATGTTTGAGTTTGTTGTAGCTATAGAATTATTGAAATCTATTTCTGAAAAAGGTTTCACGACACACCGGTATAAAGGCCAAGAACAAGCGGCTACAAGTTTGTCGTATAGTCAATATGTTGGAGGAGGCTATGAAAGAAAGGCTGATAATTAGGATTTACTCAATAATTTTCTTACTTGTATGTAAAATGTATTGGATCTGAAGAACTCCAATCATCTGGTAGGACCATACTTGTACTTGCTAACTTGAGACCACGATGAAGAAGATTGGCATGGCAAGCAAGTGCTACCAGATCGGATGACCGCCCCACTTGCGCATGATGCGAATGAAAGATGTATTCCAGTAGTCCCGGATTTTCTTTATCCGACATTCCCCTACAAGGGAGAAAAAAATAAATTCAAACTAATTCATTACTTTATATGTCGCATCACTATGTACATGCCTCCGACACTAACAATCAATGACATAGAATAATACGAGTATCTGAGGAAAGATTCACAAACTAACACAGCTTCTTCAAACCGGGGCAGTTTTTCAAACGTTTTATAGTCAAGCGAGGTAAGAAAACGAAACAGCTTAACCCTCGACCTACTGGAGTGTATTGGAGGAGGGCATCCAGCCTCTCCGAAACAAAAGGTGCAAATTCAAAACAAAATGCATCAAATGACAGCTCTAATCATGATGAGGCAGAATATTATCATTGTTTTGATATTCAAGGTCATTGTGGAGGTCAAATGTAAGGTCAAAAAGATGATTATTACTATGGTGAAGATGATTTTTCAAATTCTTAAATTTTGAATTCAAAACGTCGAAGTGTAAATAGCATCTATAATGGAATTGTCATTTCCTGTTCAAATTGACACGAGAACACTTTCTTTTATTAATTCGAATAGTTCAAGTATAAAATTGGTGGTTTAAGTAAAGTTGGTGGAAAGCTGTGGAATACGTAGAAAATAAGCTATCTGATATAAAATTTTGAGTTCGTATCTTACTTCGTTCAAGAGCGAGCTAGATAAAGTTTTTGGGAGGGGGGTGGCGCTCAGACCCCCCCCCCCCCAATGGGTCGAATGTTGAAGTATACCAATTCAACAATGCCACATAATCACAATAACAACATCACATATCACATAACAATTTAACTATCCAACAATGTTGAAAGTGTCTTCTTGCATTTTTCTGTGTAAAACAAATGTTTGTAATACATAGTAATATGTCTGGTTTTTTTAATTCATATTTTCAAAGCAGCCCGAAATCTTTTAAATGTTGATTCTTGAAACGTTTTCCTGACAACTTGAAAACTATTTGAAAAAATATGATAGGATACTATGTTTTGTAGGCTACTTTCTAGCACTTATGGAAGTCTATTTTAGTTGTTAGGAAAAAAACGAGGAGATAATTGGGACTACAGGCATTTTTACATCATACAGCCGAAAACAAGTTGTGTTTGAAACCATTGAGTCATTTGACGAACCGGTGATGTCAATGTTGTCAATTTCATGAGACATTCCTAATGTTCACTCATTTCATTCACATGACAACAGATAGTATTGATTCATCAACTTGTCCAAAGGGGTCAATCAAGAATTAATTGCATACAGTAGTAACATCGGGATGTGACCATAAGAGGATCTAACATCTGGCCTATCTTTTGCGGTGCATATACTGCTGAGTGGAAAGATTCACTACACACTAAATCGTAGATGACTCAATCTTGCTTCTAGCTACTTTTTGTGCTCCACAGAAGAGTAGGCAAAATAAGAATGGCATCAGACGGCAACACATAAAGCACAGCTCCGATCGGCTTTAGAAAAGAGTGCAAGGATTCCGGCCGGACTTGAAATCCGGTGCATCACTACTGTAGATCCTACGCAAAACACAATTATGGAGCTAGCTAGCATGAAAAAGCGAACGCATAACAGTTAAGTAAGAGGAAAATGAGATTTTATTCTTCTAAATTTCGGAGTTTTGCTTGAGATCATGGCAACAAATATAAAATGCAAATATCATAGGCAAGGGGATGACAACTGAAACGCTGACTTCATGATTAATCGATTTCCCGGAGCGCGGAACGGAAGAAAAAACTGCGCTTCTTCTTGCGCTCCGACCTTGGAATTTACATTCCACGAAAACATTACATTAGGTCATGTAAAGACAATTTCTTTACCCATCAGCTTATTATTCCTGAAGTAAATTTGCCACCATGAAGGGCTTCAGCATGAGTTTTAAATCACAACAGGACATTTGACACTATACGAGATGTCGTAATCCTTCTGATTGCTTCTACATGTGTACGAACAACTGAGTGTTTTGACAAGAAGAGCTGAAGTTTCGGGGATGCATGATGGACCAACTATTCTGTAATGAAGTGAGGACCTTGTCGTAGCTGCGGCGTGATGAAGTAGTTTTGTTAACAGAGAACTTGAACGCATCATATGGCGTCTTCACTTGATGAGACATTATATAATAGCACGGGTGGATATGCAGCAAGTCTAAAAGAATGGGATATATTGACAGCACAGCAGGGTGACGGATCGACTGCCTCGCGTGCTGTAGACGCGATCTGTTAGCGTGAAAACAGACTGGGAAAAGAATAAGCACAAGTATGGCAATTCGGGAGTCGGGGCAGAAGTCTTTGACCGAGGGAAGACCATGAGGGATGAGAAACATGAGAGTAAATGAGAGAAGAGAGAGAAAGCGGTAATGAAAGACAGTGCTTTATGTTTATTGTTGCGATAGATTCTGTCGAGATTCTTATACCTCACATGCACACGTTCTATTCTGCTATTTTTAATTAATCAAACAATAAACATGATCTAGAGAGAATGCCTGCTTATTATACGATACATGGTTGGACTAATATTCTATCAGATGTTGTCGCTCGATTAGTGATGCGACGCGATAATGAATTACTGAAGACATCAGATATCAAAGAACGAAACATTCATATTATTATAATCATTGCCTCAATAACAACATCTCCTCAGTTCACTCAAGAGTGTAGTTCTCTTATCAGAGTCGCTTATAAGTTCATTTATGAATATAGCTAGGGTTGCAGAGCGCACTTGGGTCAGCCAAACCAGAGCGCATCCACCTCTGTCGATTTCACATTTGAACATTAAACACTTTTTTTCTAGTTCTCACTTTAGCAATTTAACTTAATTAGAAACTAGGTAGTCCAGAATAAGAAAAATTAGGATGTCTGCATCATCGTTGTCGCAAAGAGCATTTTAAGAGATCCTTCTTTCATTGGACAGCAAGGTTGTGTGTGGAACAGGCTTCCTTTGGGGGCATAGTGATCATCACAAATTTAGAAAAACTAGCACAGACACAAATAAGTAGCGCACGAACAAAATTTCTTCGATTTGGTATTAAAGGAAAGCCTGAGATGAATAGTGCCTATGCAAAATTGTGCACTGTCTCAGTAACGTTCGCAACAATATACAATAAACAAATCACATTTATAAAATCGGCCATTCCACTTTACGTTCGGGACACTTCTATAAAATATATTTATAATTGATTGTTTGGCCTCACATCGAACGCAGATATGATAATACAAGAGGCTTTATGGCAATACACATCATAATGTGTTTCGATTCGACGTAGTGAAGCTTGATTCGTAACTCCTTAGAATCATTTTAAATTTAATATTTAGCTACGCTCGGGACAGTAAGGTATGGGACTGAAGTTCATGGTAAGCATAATAGAATGTGAATTGCTGTGTTGTTACGATATCTTTGAAAATTCATTTCACATGCCTTCCTGCTTCAATTGCATTTGTACTTGGTCAGTACTGATATTTTTTGGATCGACATTAATATGAGATTTTTCTACGCAAATATCTCAGGTGCGCTCGGGACATAATGCAATTTTAAATTGAATTATTTCTACCTTATGAAACGAGCCTCAATTTCTGTTGACTTGTGCTCATAGCAAAGAGTGCGATGCAATTGCGTACATTCCTGAAAATTCAGCGTAGTTTATTCATTAATCTACAGTGTTCACTTATTTAACAATCGGGCTAATACATGTATTAAATTGTTATAGAAGCACTGATTTACAAAGTAGGTCATTTGCTTTGCCCTCACTATTTGAAAATGATTAATTAGTGGAGTATCTAATTTATCATTTATTCCCATTGCACACCGGTACTATGGAGGGAGTGATGAAAATAGTGAAATTCTTTACACTAGAAAATCGAGGGCTTGTATGATGCTATAGGGTTGAAGATGCCATGCGGACAGCATACGTACTGGCATGTGCTGTGCTATTTAAATTACCTCTAGAACAGTCTATAGACAACTAGTAGTATGATAATCTGTGGATAGTCTTTGAACAAGCATACGAGAATTGGAACTGACCCGGATTTGACGGTCGGCGTCGTTCACGTTTTTCATAGTACTGTTTTAAACATGTTGAAAATGGCTACGTGTAAAAATTCATAGTTCAAAGTAAACAGCGAATGGCAGAGATGCGTCGTACAGTTGTGCATATCTTGTTTGATTTGACCTATCAATTAGCTGCATAGAATCTTTAGACAACGTCTTTCATAAGGTAATTGATACGTCACAGGGTGGCTAACGGTTTCCAATTTCAATTTTTCAGGATTTTTGCATGATTTTTGAAGGATCTTTAAAAAAATTGCATGATCACTTAGTAATCATTTATTAAGCACTTCAGTTGATGGACAGTTCCAATAGCTGATTTCTAGTGTTGCTACAGCTTATTAAGGAATGAGTGATAAGCAATGCTGCCGCAGTTGTTGCACGTGGCGAATGAAGAAGACGTAGTTGGTACAACAAGTAACAATTTATATTAATTTCTGTCGTATAACTTGCCAGAAAAACATATTCTTGATTCGAACAAAAACAATAAATTGACAATATTTGGCTGGTTGGCATGTGTGCATTAAATTATTATCTGAGATGCTCAAACATCAATATATAATAACGTCACAATTTTCATCATCGAACGTTTTCGACCAAATAAATACCACTGGTCAAGACCACGAACTGATTTAAGTTGTCAATTAATTGTATTACTAGACATCCAGGACTTTATTCATGTTATTTTACCTATGTTGTTCTAATGTACGTGCTATGAAACTAATGTGCATACATGTATATATATATATATATATATATATATATATATATATATACTCATTGACAAATTTTTTGAAACATTTACTTCTTTAACTTCTTTCATTTTTGACTGGTATATATACATGCATGTATGATACCTTGATAATTTAGTCACAATCTCCACCGTCACAGAAAAACAACGCATGTAGCAGATTCAACTTTAATAGCGCGTGTGCCCCCCTCTAGCTCCAATACATTCAGTAATCCGAGATGGCATGGATTCACTAAGTTTCTGAATGCAGGATGCTTCAAGGAGAAGCCACTGCTCTGTCAGTCTTTCAGAGAGAATCTTCAGGGACACTGGTGGAAATGAATAGCGGTCTCTCACTCGCCGCCCAAGCTCGTCCCAGACTTGTTCAATGGGTGACAAGTCAGGTGAGCGTGCAGGCCAGTCAAGGGTTTGAATATTCAATCTTCTAACAGTGGCAATGACAGCCGAGGAGCGATGTGGTCTTGCGTTGTCGTCTTGGATGACGAGATCCCCCACCCTGACCACTGGGGCAACAACAGGAAGCACAATTTCATTGAGATACCTCTCTCCAGTCAACGTGCATTTGATAATGACTGCTGTCGTTCGTCCGTCATGCCAAATGCCACCCCACAGCATAACACTTCCACCACCATATCTGTCGTGTTCTTTAATACAGCATGGGGAAAAGCGTTCACCTGGAAGACGATGCACTCTGACACGACCGTCATTGAAATCCGGAGTGAATCTCGATTCATCGGTCCACAAGACTTTCTGCCAGTGATGGTCATTCAATGAGCGATGGGCATCACACCAGGCAATTCGCCTTCTGCGGTGCTCAAAACTCAATGGAATTAGGACAGCTGGTCGTCGCGATTGAATTCCAGCTTCTCGCAATCTTCGGTAAGCCGTTCGAACGCTACAGTCTATATTTGAGGCACTCTTCCAGTGTACGACTAGCTTTGGGACTGACACAAATCTATTCCTCTTTGCAGCTAAAACTAGACGTTCGTCTGTCCTTCCTGCAGATTTTCTTGATCTACCAGATCCCTTCTTCTTTTTGACATCTCCTTCTGCTTTCCATCGACCACCACCTCCAAACAACGACTCACGATAGTTGCAGCTCTTCGGCAACACTCGCACAACTTCTACCGCAACGAATCATTCCAATAGCCATACCTCTGGTAAACTGATCGTGTGCCATTTTATTTTACAAAAGCTGGATTTCTGTTCACGTTTATGTTCAATCTGTAAAAGCAATTGTGACAGCTGCATCGACATCAAAATTTGAAATTTGACCACCATAGATCTTTCTCCATTCTCTAATGTGTTGAATGGTAATACATAGAAAGCGAGATATTGCATCATACCCGAGAAAAAAATGAAACAAACTTCATTTCAAGCCAATGATAGTTTGTTTCATTAATTATGTCAATGAGCATATATATATATATATATATATATATATATATATATATATATATATATATATATATATATTTAGACAAGTAACCTGGCAATTGATAAATTTATCAAATCTCAACAGATGTAACCACCACGAGACATGTTTCGGCCTGTTGGACCTCATCAGTCGTGGGTAGGTTTGAACCAGCGACGTTGGAGCTAGAGGATGTGCAAGCATGCCCTCTAACCACAAGGCCACCGGACCATCTGTTGAGAGCGTGAATTAGCCAGGAAGGCACTGCTTTAACGCAGGCACGTGGAGGGCGGAATGCTTTCTGCAATCACTTAATACCGCATCCGAGATTGAGGCGCTTCACGCAGGCGTTGCGCTCTAGCTCCAACGTCGCTGGTTCAAACCTGCCCACGACTGATGAGGCCCAACAGGTCGAAACATGTCTCGTGGTGGTTACATCTGTTGAGATTTGATAAATTTATCAATTGCCAGGTTACTTGTCTAAACATGTAATGAGTAGCGCCTGCGTGAAGCGCCTCAATCTCGGATGCGGTATTAAGTGATTGCAGAAAGCATTCCGCCCTCCACGTGCCTGCGTTAAAGCAGTGCCTTTCTGGCTAATTCACGCTCTCAACAGATGGTCCGGTGGCCTTGTGGTTAGAGGGCATGCTTGCACATCCTCTAGCTCCAACGTCGCTGGTTCAAACCTACCCACGACTGATGAGGCCCAACAGGCCGAAACATGTCTCGTGGTGGTTACATCTGTTGAGATTTGATAAATATATATATATGTATATATATATATGCTGAGTGAAAAATGGTATAGAGATCAAAAATACAAAAATCAAAACAATAATCAGTGTTTGCATGCTAATGATTAATGGAGGTGATTTATCTGATAAAAGACGTTGTCTAAAATATCCCAGTTAGCTGTCATGACGAAATAAGCTTACTTAACCACAACTGTCGCTTTAGAATTGTTCAATAAAGTTAAGATCGCAGGTACATTATTATTTGTATCAGAGCCAGGAAGCACTGTATCAGTACAACAAGCATTACAATTCCCAGAGATAAATTATTTAAATTACTAATTCTTTTGAGCAGGTCTAGCCATTTTTCAGGACCTTCGCAGGTTTTCAGGTTTTTGCATGATGCTAGCTAGCCACCCTGAATGAATAACTAAAGTAGGATTCGACAATTGTCCATGTTTCACGTAGCCCTCCAAAAAAAGTGTTGGAATGACATTTCAGCCGCTGGCAAGGCATAAATAGCATGCCAGATCTTTTCTAGGTATGTGCGGTACGATGAAATATGTATCCCCTAGATGGGCACATGTGAAAAAAGTACGGTAGCCCTACTTCACGCATAACTCTTGTTCCTGCAAGATACGGCTGCATTAAGACTTCCTTTTTAGGTAGCTACACTTAGGCCTGCAACATTGTGATAGACCCTTTTAGCGCATTACTTTATTCGATGGAAGATGAGCTAATCAATTGTCATGAAAAGGTCCCTGATGAACGCTATAACCGAGGTGCACATCATGCGGAGATGCAACAGGTCCAAAATATTCCAGATAATCGCTGACCGGGATGTAGCCTATCAGTCTATACCGACGATGATGTTATCAATGGCTGATTAAAAAATTTTGCATTTATGCAACTTGTGACTTGAAGAAATATGGAGCTTGCTAGAATCCCTATGCACTCAAATTTAGAACGATGCAGGGCTAGATTGGTATGTATATAATATCTGCATAGAGAAAATTCGCCCTTTATGCCGCCAGACAAATTACAGCACGTCTTGATAATGACCGAAACATTTAAGCAACGAACAACGTATGGCAAGACGCATAATTACAAAACCTTCAACACAACAAATTTATCGACTTTGATATGATCTGCCGAATATGACTACAAGTATGAAATATTCCGGATTTCTTGACTTCAGACTTCCGTACAGTGTCCTTTTGCCGATTGTGAAAAACCTCTTTTGTTTGCAATACCATGACAGTTTCGATTATAATCTTGTAATGATTCATTTACTTTCAATTTGATTATCTATTTTGCCTACTATTTTCCTTTATTGTAATTTTTTCCGCTATTAGTTAATCATCATCGCAATTATTTATCTATTTTCACTTTATTTTATTATTTTCCTTCAGTCTGAATAGTTTCCGATATTCATAATTACTTTTAGTCGCAAATTTTATTTTCTGCTTCATTTTTAAGTCTATGTCATTGAGTCTATACAAGATAGATGTGCAGTGCCCCACTCGAACATGTATGAGCGTTCAGGAATTAGGGTCCGAAACGCGAATCCTGGTCGAGTTACTGCTGATGAACTCATTACTATCAAGTTTGATAATAATAAAGTATCACATTTTTCTTCATTCATAGACACGTTTTGCTGAACTGCTGAATGATTCTTAACACCTGCAGCGAACGAACCATGTGTCCTTGTCATAACTTTATAACTTTATCTTAGTCTCAGACACTTCTATCTTGTTACTCAATCAAAGCAGGTAGCCCTTGACGGCAGATGACAAGTCTGTGGTGTCAATTTTCAAATGACCAATCGACCGCCATCGTTGGAACAAAGTTGACCAAATTGATTAAGTGTTCCCCACACGTATTGGTAAGTACAGCGGTAGAATTCGTAATCGAGGAACGATCAAGTAAGCCATTTTTCATAGTTCGTATAAGTGATTCCAATTAAGTTGTCCTTACTATATCTCATGTACTTGCATAGTCACTTCCGTATTGAAGCCTTATAGGACTACGGATAGGATTTCACATTAGTAGAGTTACACTGCTTTGTGCCAAATCAAATGGCATAGTAGAATTCATGGATGACAAAACTTCATTTTGATTTATTACTGGCATGTGCAACTTTCTTAGCATAATGCCTTTACCTTACAGATTGACTGCACTAAAATAGATGGCTATTAGCACATAGAGAGCCACGTTGGCCTAGTAGGCAATCATGGGTTGGTCTACCTACGTGTGATTGTACGCAATACGTTTATGATACACGTCCATGCGTTTATGACTTTCACAAAACTAATTGATATATCATAGCATCGGCCTTTGTAAACCGTGTCTTTTTGACCCAGTGTGGTGAGTCTCTACCCTTGCATCTTATTCACACAATCGATTTACTTTTAAAAATTTGGAGCATGTCAATAACAATAAATTATGTCTAGTGTACAAGCATGCGCACAAATAGCAGTTTAATTTGTACAAGTGATGTTTTGATGAACTCCTACAATTACTCAAACACATTTCATTTGACACTTTCTCGTCTTTTCACTTCTAATGTGCATGCCAGCAACTCAGTATCTAAAAATTCATTAGGCATTTTTATCTCTCTCAGCGATGTTGTGCATCATCAAGATCATGAAAATTCGTAGAACATCAAAGGCATGACTATTTGATGATCAAGTGAAGATGATTGTAGTTAAAATCCTAATAAAAGATGTAATCAGGATATTATACAAGACATTTGACAAAATGACTATTATCAGCTGACTGAAATTGAACTTGATAGAACCTGCAAGATGTCAAACAAAATAATGAAAATCAATGAACTACAAAAGATCACAAAAATAGAGCAACAACTCACATATGCAAAATCATGTTGTTAATGAGTCATCAATCCTGCCATTGTTTAATGTTTTATCATTCATGTAAGCGATATCATCCATTAAGCTATGGAAATCCATTCCTCCATGGAGAATGCTCCATGTGACAATTCAAAACATGAATGGATATTGTTCTCGCATTTACGCACGTTTTGCACGCATGGATGTCAATGCGCACGCCAAAAATAACATCATACTGTGCGAAGGATTTGCTATTGCAGTTGCCACTTAACTCGCCTAAAAGAACAATGTATAGCTTCCCGTGACAGACAGAATTGTTGAGCAGCTGATTGAGTCCGACTATGTGTTGAGGTAATTAGTGAAGATCGCCGACATCGCACAGCACAATGGTCCAGAATGAACAGCTGTACCAAGTTGCATCATTTAAAAATGCACTCTGACAGCAAACCTTTATTACAGCCAAGTCTGTTTTAATACTACAATTTCTTTGAAATTTCCATATGATTCGTAAAAGCACGTGGTTTATTTTTAGCATTTCCGCAAATAACTCAGAGAAATGTCGGAGAAAGAAAATATCTACAGTATGTTCATCATCAATTATTCCACATCAGCTCGTCAATATAATAGACTCAAAATGGCCAGATGCTCTCCCTAATGTTGTATAAAATTGAATTACAAATATTATTCGGCCCCTTTATCACTTGTATCTTGATGTCTGTGTTAATTTAGAGGAACTCGACCTAGTCATGTTAATAATTCTCTTCAGTCTATTAACAGCACTCCATCTGCAGTCTGGAGGTTTTTTAATGAGTCTCTGTAACAACGTCCACCCTCAGGGTTATCGATTTGATCCTAAAATGGTTATCGAAATGTATTTTGCTTTCTTTGCAAGAGGAAAAATTATATTGACAAATAGAGCGATCATTCATCGTTTCCAATTAGGAGACAAAGTATGCGACTCCCTCCAGTTGGGAAAGTTAGTTGTTGTCCATATCACAAATGAAGACCATTAATAATGAAGAGCAGCACCGGTTTTCTGTTCATTACTAATCTAGAACGGATTATGTCACGACATCTATATATTCCTTGGAAAATAGCGGTCTCACTTGGCGCAGTTTAGAACTTCAATCTGCATCCCATGAAGTGTTTACAATCTCGAGCCGTTTTCCCAATCCCGGGATTTTCAATAGTGGATAATCGCAATCCCGGGATCTCGATCGAGATTTACATAAAATGTGCAAATCATCAATTTTCAAGGAATATTTCAAAAGTCGTTACCTGCTAGTAAAATGTATGTCTCTCATAACTTGAACTAAACAAACATGTACGTGAAGCTAGTCAACTCGTAAAAACTATCATCGAAGAAAGGTACAGACACTGAATTATGTCATCTTTCAGTCTCGACCGTAATTTTGTCGAAACGTAATTACATAATTGCAATATCACTCGACCGTTGTAAGATCGAAGCTTACACTAATCAAAAACTAGAGTACACGGCTGCTGTCACTACGACTTCACGACTTCAGTCACTCAGAAACACTGTCACACTATCATGAAAAAATCATTTTGGAAATTTGATTTTAATCCCTAGATAGAGTGTGTGCTTGATAATGTCGGATATCTTGGAAGTAGTGAGAACATACCGTTTCGCCAGTCGCCAAGCCATGATCAGTGCCTCATCTTTGCTGAAATGGTATAGATATCCTATAATACATTCATTTCTAACCAGCTGGCTCGGCTAGCATAGCACGTTGGCTATTTATCAATCTCGAAACATGAAAAATGTAGATATATTTTCAAAAAGGCCTTTGACTTCCTCACTATATCACTCAGAAATATGGGCCAATTTTTTTAGGTATCTCGAAATTCCTCGAGATCTCGAAGACGTAATCTCGAGATTTTTAATCTCGGAAACAGGTAGGGATCCCGGGATCCCCTTAATTGTAAACCCTTATCCCATGTGGCATTAGGGATCCCGTCAATAGATTAATTCCTATGTATTGTTCAGTAGCTTTCTTTGTAATTCCGTCCACAGTCGTTAAAGATAGCTGAATGAAGAAAAGCGTCTCTTTATCTTAATTTCATGGCTTACTGCGTATTGTCTTCAAGGCGGCTGCTGTTACAGAGCAATATAGCAGCGTAATGCATCAAACTACTGTAAGAATATATCCTGTAGGGAAACCGCTGCAGACGTCGTTTATTTGATTCACTGCCTATTCAATATCACACAAGTAACACAAAAATTCAGATTACAGCGTTGACCTTAGTTCACAAGGTTCTCAAGAGAAATAGTTTTGAGCCGTGAATGGCTTCCGATATAAATCGCGTGAATTCAATGCTTCTGGAGGGCTGATCTTGATCGACGTCTTGTCAATAAATGGGCCTATATGTTGTAACAGTTCCAAGTAATAAACACGTGGTTGATTTTGACGCAAGCCATTTCACACTGACAAGACAGCTCTTTCCTCCAGATTTTCGCGGTGTTGGCGTCCATTTTCAGATAAAAATATGCCTCGATGACTTTCACACATTATACACCAGTCCCTTTTCAAGAAGAAGGAATTGCTCAAATATAGCTTACTAGTTTTGAAAGCCCTTCAAGTAGAAGAAACATATTTTAATGCAACTTGTGTAATTTTCAAGGTGAAGACACCCCATTTGTTCGCCAAAAATGCATTTTGAATTCCCGTAAGTTCTTTTTTCTGTGTGTGCTGTAAATCAATTTGCAATTTTCTATAAAAATCGAATATTTTTAATACAAGTCATGTTTGAAAGAGCAGGGTAAGTAACAATGATCCACTCAGATATATATGCTGTGTTCTCCATTAACTGCGCAATCAATCATATTCAAATTTCAATGAGTAATCGCTCAATCGCGATCGACTCATTACAAGATTGAAAGTGCGTGTTTATTAAGAATTAAAAAAATCAATTCAATTCAATTCAATTAATTAGAAAAATTAATTAAAAAGATAATTAAGTTTTATTAATTATCGAAATTAATTTAAAAGCAAAATTATTTTTCAAGTTTCAATAAAAACAGTGACATTCCTGTTCAATGATGGGTGAAATATTCCCTCCACAGGAGCTTTTCAAGATAGCAGCCTTGCATGAGGTGTTTGGTTCTCCATAATAATCGCACAAAGACATTTCCGACGAAGGTTTGGCCGCAACTCAAGCGTTCCATCTGCTGCTACGATTAAGTCAATTCATCAAAGGACCTCCATACATGGACCGCTTCAAGATCTACCGAAGTCAGGATGACAAGTATCGAACCCAGAAAAGGCAAAGTTAGCAAATGAGAATTTTGCCAGCCACCCAAAGACATCAACAAGAAGAGCATCTCGTGAGCTCGGTTTTTCAAGATCGAATGCCATCAGTCAGTCAGTCAGGAACGAATTATATTTGAGTGACATTTCACATGTTTACACGTCTCAAGGCCACTGTACAAAATTTCATCAAAATTATAATGACAAAGGTATGTAAGTAAAAAGCATTTGGTACAAAAATTACGTATAACAGGATTTTAAGAAATGCTGCTTAATTGATTTCTTAAAAATATGCGGTTCAGAAATGTTCGTTATATGCAGTGGTAATGAGTTCCATGTACGAGAGGCTTGCACACAAAATGAACGTCCCCCGATAGTTGGGCCTTTTACCCGAGGAACAATTAGTGATTGTGTTGTTGAGGATCGAAGACCAGGGCGTCTTGAAGAAGCGTATTTGAAGTCGTGGGCCAAGTAAGAAGGAGCTTTTCCATGAAAACATGCATGTGTCAACGCAGCCAGCCTATAAAGCGGACGGATGTCCGCAGGAAGCCAACCCAGATTTCGAAGTAGAGGACTTACAGATGAAAAGCGTGAAGTTCCAAAAATCAAACGTGCACTAGCATGTAGCACGGATTGAAACTTGTTAGAGAGTTTACGTGGAATACCGGCCAGGATAGAATTACAAAAGTCGAGGAGAGGCAAGACCAGTGATTCTATTAGTTTGATAAGGAGAGGACGAGACAGAGAGCGGCCGATGGAACGTATCTGTCGCAAGACACCAAAACACAAGGATGCAACATGAGTCACATGAGCACGAAAAGAGACCTCCGAGTCTATGATAACACCAAGACAGCGAACAGACGAAGATGGTTTCACCTTATGATTTCCAACGCGAATGGAGTCATTAGGAAGGGATAAAGCACGACGGGAAGATGAACACCACATTATCTCGCATTTGCTTGCATTTAATAGTAGACGATTCGATGAGCACCACGCAATAACCTGATCTACACACTTAACCATGCGAGAGACCAAGTCACTTGAGTCGTCAGACAGTGACCATACACCTGTACATCGTCGGCATACATTTGTAGGGACAGGTCAAACTGTGGTATGATTCTGGAGAGTTCGGATGTATAGAGAACAAACAGTAGCGGTCCAATCACGGAGCCCTGTGGAACACCAGCTATCACAGGACTGAAATCAGATAATGTAGAATTAAAAGCTACACGACTTGATCGTCCACGTATGAATGATTCAATCCACAGCAAGGCAGTACCACTAAAGCCAAAATTTGATTGTAAACGGGCCAGAAGGATGTGATGATCGATCGTGTCAAATGCGGCTGACAGATCAAGGAAGGTAAGGAGACTTATGCTACTGTTGTCTGCAGCAAGAACGTTGGAGGTTATACGAAGAATGGCAGTCTCACACGAGTGATGCGGCCGATATGCAGACTGAGTCGCAGGAATTAAGTTGTTTGCATGCAGGTATGAACGAAGTTGCGCGGATACCAGGCGCTCAAAAAGTTTGGAGACGA
The DNA here is from genome assembly GCA_907163375.1 of Prostheceraeus crozeri. Taxonomy (NCBI): domain Eukaryota; kingdom Metazoa; phylum Platyhelminthes; order Polycladida; family Euryleptidae; genus Prostheceraeus; species Prostheceraeus crozeri. The sequence continues at coordinate 217,286 of CAJQUW010016240.1, forward strand.
CAGTAAGGTTAGAGATAGGACGGTAAGATGTCGCGGCATTCGGATCACTGCAGCCCTTCTTAACCACAGGGGTAATCAAAATTCGCTTCCAACGGGACGGGAAAATACCTGAAGACAACGACGTATTGAACAGATGACTCAGAAAAGGCAGCAGAGATGGAATGAGTTCTTTCAAAAGAGTCGTAGGAATTACATCACTAGCTGATGATTTGTTGGGTAAGTTATGTACAGCATTTAGGATGTCTTCATCTGTAATTGTTTGGAAACACTCAAAACTTGAATCGGATACACTGTGAGAGAAGTGCGGAGGAGAGAAATCAGTCGTGGCATCTTGGATCCCTTGTATCTTCTGAGTGAATGTCTCATGAATATCTTTAGCACTGAGGAAAAAAGGATGAGGTAGGCGACTTCGACCCATTAAGGACTTGAAAGAACGCCATAAACCCTGAGGGCTACCGACTTCAGATGTAACTTTTGAGTACCAGAAGGATTCACGTTTTTCTTTCAACAAGGAGCGATAATACCTCACAGCAGCTTTAAAAGCTTCAAGATTAGAATAATGTTGAGGATCGGATGAGGAGTCAGTACTGTGAGGTCTTCGTAGGAAGCGTTCAAGTTGACGAACCTGGCGTTTGGCGTCTCGACACTCAGTATCGTACCATGGATCAGATGGACGTTGCCGAATTCTTGCAGTGCGTAAGGGTATCTGTTGATCAATTGCTGCAGTCAGAGTGTAGTCATATAGAGAAGCCAGTTCGTTCACATCAAGGCCCTGCCATTGGGATTGATCAGACAAGGACGAGGTAGCTAGGGTCTCATAGAGTAATTCTTTGTTGAGACGGCACCAAGGTCGATAGGTAATGCTCGTATAACGCGGTGGAGGACGACAGCCGGGATATGACCAGGAAATGAGGGAATGGTCGGAGAGGCCGACTTCTGTGACTTCAACTTTAAGTGGCAAGCAGTCGTTTTGAGTGAAGAGAACGTCCAAGGATCCACCCAAGTTATGAGTAGGACAATTGATTCGCGAAAATAATCCATGAGAAGACATGAGGTCGAAAAATTCACGAGTATGAGGATTATCATGTCGTTCCAAGTGAATGTTTAAGTCTCCCACGACAATAAATGGATCGGAGAAGGTTGCTAGGGAACAGATGATGCGTGATAATTCGTTGAAGAAAGACGACGAAATCGGACCTGTACGATAAATCAGCAAAACAACAGCGCTGAAGCTGCCGCATGACAGCCGAACACAGATAAACTCCAACGTTTTTATTTCCAAGTCAATTTGGATGATCTTATGATGGACAAAGGGCACAGAGACGACATCTACTTCACCGTGATTGGTAGACATGGTATTCGTCGATCCACGATGACGAGGTCGATCGGCAACATTGTAACCAAGTTGACGGAGTCTCCTGATGCAAACGGAGTCTCCGTCATGCCACGTCTCCACAAGGAACATGGAAATGAAAGATCGATCACGTAGGATTTCCACAATGTCATCATCTTTGTGGAGGAGAGATCTAACATTTAAGGAGCCGAAGTTGAGTAGGTTAACATTCTCAGAAGAGCCGATGTGAAGATGGTGACGGTCCAGACGAGGTAGAGTACGGAGATGTCGTTGACGATGGTTGCGGTCATGGCCACGCTTCACAATTAGAGTTGAGCGTCGGGAAATCCTGACTGGAATTCCGCTGTTGTAATTAGCATCATTGTTAGTCAGTGAGAGAGGAACATTAGCAGTCAGAGGCCGTGAATGGGAAGTTAATGAGTGACGTAGTTGATCCGTCGAAACAGGGGGAGAATCGTCAGGATCATTGCCAGTGAGGTGGTCTTTTCGGAGAAAGGGGAGTTGGGGAGTTCGCTCTCGCCCAGGCTTAGATAGTAGGCGGTGAAAGAATAAACGCCGGCGCACTTTCCTTCCCAAGGGAAGAGAGGGCGAACGGAGGCGAAGGAGTTCTTCACGCGAGTATCGCAGTGTGAGAGAGCCAAGGCAGCAGTCAGCTTCAATACACGTCATAATGTGAAAGCATCAGATGAGGCGAAGGGATGGCCAGATTCATGACTTAGCGAAGGTCACTGTCAGCGGACTGTAGAATATGTTCACAATTGGATAGAGAACTTCATGTCTAAAGTAGTAGCAGCGAGAATGACGAAATCAGCGTGATGGCCATGACTCAGAGGTTGAAAACAGGCAGACAGGACAAAGAGAAGTAATGGGCGATGGTGACGATTAATGAAAGTCGATCAGCTAAAAAGTCCAGATCGGCCTTGAAATACGACGAAGGTTCAGGCGATAGAGCAGTAGAGAAGCAGAATATCTAATAAGTTCGCAGGTATAAAAATCATGTGGCAAGGTGAACTAGCTGTACGTGTAGAAAGCGAAGTGCGTAGTTACCTGAACGAAGGAGCAGATGATGCGACCGTTCGCTACGGCGTCAGGCAAAGTTGTTGTATCAAAGCATCGAATGTTGGATCGAAAGCATCGAATCATGGCATCGAATGTTTTATCAAAGCCCTTTGTCACAACAGTTTGTAGTTTCAGTTGAGGGTATGTAGACTCTATCGTGGCATGTATGAGGGGTACACAGGCATCATAGTAATTAGTGCGTGATCATGTGGACTCAGAGTCACAGGCTGGAATTTTTCATCTGCCTTTCATCTTTCTATCTTTCTTATCGAAGAATATTTGTCGTGGGTTTATCTACTCCTACAGTTTCCTGACGCTTCCTTTCCAAGTTCCATACGTTTCATGTCAATTACATTCTTAGCACATGCAGTCTCTGGCATTCCCGATATGATGCCGTGTTTAACTAATTGTCCTTGTTAACATGTAGGGTTCTACGCCTGCGTAAATTTATGCAGCCGCGTAAATCGCAATTTTTCTGCGTAAATGGGGTAAAAAATAAAATCGCTGCGTAAATTGAATTTTTGATGATTCTTGTCTACTTCTTAATCGTAACGTCTTGCGTGGTCTTGCCATCTTGAAATAATGGTATTGACTGTACTGCTTGCTCACTTAAATAAAGATAGTTCAAGCTTTCTAGAAATTGAACTTGATTTGATTTATTGCCTCTATCCTTAGAACACAATAAGGCTCAACCCTCTTTTACCCAGGAGATCCAGGATCCTCCCCTGACATTTTTTGATATTGCTGCAAAATTATAGTCACTGCGATTCTAGTTTTGTGTGACTTGTAGTATTTCTGATAAACTCCAAATTTTATTAACTTTGGCCGATGGCAACCTGAAAAATTTGATTTTAATTCTAAGTACAGTACTTTCAAAAGATCGTGCTTTTTTGTCAGTTTTTTGCAAATTTAATCATCTTGATAGATTCAATTGACCTATAGACCATTGACAAAGAACAAGATGAAGTTATAGTCATCATGCTCATTCATCTACGAATATATATGCATGTATGTAATTATCATATAAATGATAGCAATACCTGCAAACACTGCTTACTACGGATTTATGCCGTAATATTGTCAGTTTTATGCTACAATTAGTTATAACCGTGGCACAGTGGTTGCGTACTTGGACTAGCGATCTCATGGTCCAGAGGTCGAACCCGGAAAGTGTCACTGGAAGTCGGCAGGAAGGGCATCCGGACTACAAAGCACCACAACGCTCCAAACAAAGTCTGACTTCAGTCAGCACCGTCCAAGGCCCCAGCAGGGGTAAAAAGTGACGTAAAATCCGTTATAACCTTTATAATGTACTGAAAAGCCGGAAGCTCATACAATTATTCTTTATTCCCTGCGCACGCTGTCTGTTTGAGGGCAAACGACAGAATGAAAGCTATAATGATCACAACGGACGGATTACACTTGTGAACACAAATCAAAATGGCATGATCAGTCTATCTGACGCAAACAGGAATACATGAAGGTCACAATAAATAAGGGTATAGAAAACTCTCTACTGAAAAAACAGATCAAAAGTAATGATAAAATAAAGTAAAAAGAAAAATAGACTTCTCGGCGGACATCAAATCTCTCTTCACAAACATACCGGTGGAGCAGACCATAGATATCATATGTGATTCCTGGTATCTCTCGCGGCGAGGTCCTCCAATGGTTGGCAAGACAGTCATCACAGAAGACAACCTACGTCTACTGCTGCAGTCGGTCACAAGGAACGTGCAGTTCGTATTTAACAAGTGTCTGTACCAACAATCAGACGAACCCTCAGTGGCTCATTTGCTGACATCTTCGTTGGCTACCAGGAGCAACACCTTCTAACTTCAAGACGCAAGCGACACAAGTTATGCTCTTATCATCGATATGTGGACGACATTCACGTGATCATCAAGAGGGAATATCGTGACATCTTTATCAACTACCTTTCAACGATGCATCCCGCTCTCGAGTTCACCTTTGAGGACGGTACTCACTTCCTTGATGTTCAACTTCATCGAGACAGTAACTCCATCATGACGTCAGTCTTCAGAAAGCCTTCGTTCACTGGACTATACCTCAACTACAACGCCTTTTGTCCCAAGGGGTACAAGGTCAGTTTGGTGAAGAGTCTCTACGAACGCGCACGAAGATTGTGTAGTCCTCAGCACTACGATGCAGAGGCGAGTTTTTTGAGGTGCACCTTGGGTCAAAACGGTTACCCCAATTGGTTCATTGATAAGTTCAGCCAAAGATCTGCACCCATGACTCCTATTCTTACCGCAAGCAAGAACGTCATCCGGTTCGGTGTTCAGTTTCTTGGTAAGTCCACCATAGAAGAAATGAGAAGCATCAAGAGGATGATCGAGAGAGCATATCCCTACATTAACGCAGTCCCCTGGTATCGCACAACGAAACTGGCTCCGAACGCGCTGAAAGACTCGATCCCGACAACCCAGAAACCCCTTGTTGTATATTCATGCCGCTGCGCTTGCGAAGCAAGCTACGTGGGGAAGACGGAGCGATGTCTCGACGAGCGTGTCCGCGAGCACATTCCCAAGTGGTGTGAAGAGGGTAAACAAAGGCCAAGATCCAAGCAAGTGCCTTCATCGGCAATAACCCAGCATCACCTGATCTGCGGCCAAATGCCATGAAGAGCCTCATTTAAGGTGCTGAGGCAATACCGTAGCCAGTTGGAGCTCCGCATTTCTGAAGCAGTGTGCATGACTCGAGAATCCTTCTCTTTGTGTACACAAAGAATTTGTTTATTGCTGTGACCTGATACCTTGACTCAACCTCTATTTTTCTTTTTACTTTATTTTATCATTACTTTTGACCTGTGTTTTCAGTAGAGAGTTTGCTATACCCTTATTTATTGTGACCTTCATGTATTCCTGTTTGCGTCAGATAGACTGATCATGCCATTTTGATTTGTGTTCACAAGTGTAATCCGTCCGTTGTGATCATTGTAGCTTTCATTCTGTCGTTTACCCTCAAACAGACAGCGTGCGCAGGGAATCAAGAATAATTGTATGAGCTTCCGGCTTTTCAGTACATTATGGAGGTGGGCCTACACCAAAGGATTATTCCGATATCTGAGGCGGGACTTTTATAATGCATATATGTATATCATTAACTTCACTAGATAGGCTATTATTATATGTTTTGACCATCAGCACAAGTAATATCATGAAAGAAATATTTCTAGTTAAACTGGCGAATATTCGAAGGTTATTATAAACTAACACAGATGCTCAGTATCTATGAATATATGTCTACTTGGAGTATGAGATAAAAGCTGGTATATCCATTAATACTTAAAATTGTTGATGTGGGAACAAAAATGCATCGAATAACCTCTGTTCGGTCACATTGGTAATACACGCTTACAAACAATTTTGCTTTGCATACAGCTTGATAATCACATAGCTATTCTCACACACACCACTTATAATAGCGTACTTATATTAGTATAGAATGACCATGCGTGAGTTCTACGAGATCCTAGAGGCTTCAAATTTTACACACCTTCATCACTCCTCAGGGAACAGTGTTAGCTCCGTTTGTTTTTGCCTCCTTCTTTGGAGATTGTAATTGTTCTCTATTTCCGAACGTGCGTTGTGTGAAATACTCGGATGACATGACCTTTGTACCTGCAATGGATCCTGATGTTTTTTCTGTCAACTTGTTAATAAAGCAAATTTCCGATAATTTGGACGCTTGGTGCATTTGCAATGATATGTATTTAAATGTTGCTAAGTCTAAAGCTGTTCTTTGTTTAAAAAATGCTCGTCTGAGAGATCCAGCTCTGTATGATTTCCCCTTAAAGATTGTACAATCCATAAAAATTTTGGGTGTCTCTATTACAGAAGATCTGAAATGGAATATGCACATTGAAAGTACTTTAAAAACAGTCAACAAACGCTTTTATGTTTTGAATGCCTTCGACCATATTTAGATTTTCATGATTTGCATTTGATATATACGGCCTATATTCGTTCTGTAATTGAATATTCGTGTCCCGCCTTTGTTTTTTTGAAAAAATCATTGTCTCTGCGTTTAATGAAGATTGACAAGAGAGCTCATTACATAATTTTTAGGAACGACTCCAAAACATGTACCTGTGCTCCAGACGAAATTGAAAAACGGCGACAAAAACTAAGCAAAGATTTGTACTTGCGAGCCGAGAGAGATTCAAGCCACTGCCTTCATGTCATGATCCCGAGAAGATTGCTGTATATGCTGTATACTGGAGTCCCTCTAATTCCTTTGTGCAGGACTGACGTGCTTCAGAAGTCTTTCTTTCCTTTCACTGCAACTTTATCAACTCATCGTTAATCATTACTTTCTTTGCTTCATGATGTATATATTTGCTCTTATGAATGTGTGACCACTATTTTGTGTAAACTATGATTTTCATTTTTGAATAAAACACTTCTATTCTATTCTATCACTCCTTGAAGGGAAAATTTCTGGACGGTGGCTTTCCAGAAAATTGAAAGAAAGATTTCTCGACCACCCTATAGGAGAAACACAGGTTCTATGACCCCTATTTTTAAAATTCCTCTCATCTCACACTTCTAGAAAATATCTCAAGTTTGTTATCATTTCTCTAATGCCAATCATCAATGTATACAGTAGCAACATTTATTTAGATGAAATACAGCTCGTATAACCTATCACTATGTGACAAGGGATCAGCGAACTCATGCATACCTGGGTCACATGACCCTATTGTTTTCAAAAATAAAAAGTAAATCTGTTCGTCATGACAATTATACATTGAATTGAATTGATAGGGCAGAACTGACAAACAGAAAGCATGTATTTCTAGCCTTGTCGGAACAAGGCTGTGTTTTTCTATTATCAAAACACTATCTAGTGAATTAGCGATTTTGTTGCAAACTTTACTTTTTATTTTTTTTGTGATAAAACTACCGTAAGATGTGTAAGTTGCATTTATTTTTTATAGATGCGTCTACAATCCAAAGCTGCAGGTGGCAAATGAGTTGCTGTAGCCATTTGAAAGATATTTATTTGCTAATCTGATCTGATTTTTGGTCACCCGACAAAGTGGATATTGTAGTAACCAGTTAGTAATGTTGTATGTCAACTTAATATGAAATACATAGTATGGCCAATGCGATCAGTTAAAAAGGCTATTTTTAAAAACTCACGGAAGCTTAAACTAAAAACCATTTATTTTCCATGAAATGTTGTAGTAAATACTATGAAATTATTCAGATATTTGTCATTGTTGTAAATTCCTGAATGTCAGGAAATGTCATGCAAATCGATATAAGCATGATTCTTTTAATTCTTTCCAAAGACAGTCAATAAGTAATATCAATTATCGTCTTTGCTTCCATTTTCTAGGTATATGCGCGGCCATGTGTGGGAAATAATTAGGAGGTGCGAGAGAAATTAGAGCCTTGTAAATAGAGGCGGAAAACAGGGATTACTAAAGAAAACAAGAAATTAAAACGCGATACAGGGCGCTAAGTCGCGAACTATTACCTTAGTACATGTATGTTACTCATCTATCAATTTCGTGTCGGTCTTTATGCATCAGGAGTTCGAATCTCCGGTCTCAATGTTACAGAGATTTTGGAAGATGCAAGAAGTGACAGACCTATTTGGTCCATTGTTTGGCCATTCTATTCAAATCCGTAATGAAATGCTAAAACTACTGTAAAGTAGTATAATATCTTAATTATTATAAAAGTTTGAACATGCTGTGGCAAAATATTGTTCATGCAACGCTCGAGAAACAGGAGGCTGGGCCTGCCAGACATCCTTACTTCTTTTCGGTGTCCATTTACTAAGTTACGTGCATGATAGAAGCAGTGTTGTACGTGTCAATGTAAAAAAATTGACGGCGTCAGCGTCAATTGCCAAATTATTGACGCCGTCAACCAATCCTGAAATTGACGGCGTCAATTTTGCATCATACTTCGCCATCTGTTTTGAAACTCAAACGGTAAATAGACCTTGCCGCTGCGAATACTTTTACAGTAGGCCTGACGATCTCTCCTTTCGGCACTCCGCATGGACAGCAAAACATTGTCGACAGATCCAACAGCGAATAAGGAATAAAAGTGAAGTCGAGTTTATCATCAATATGTAAAAATAATGTCGGGAACATTCGCCGATAAGCCTGTGGGCGAAATATCATTACAGACACAGCCGATACGAATTGTCATATTGGGCAATTTTGATTTTATTATTGCCACCAGTAGTTCAGCTACCTGAAAGTGATGACTCAGACCTCTCGAAGAAATATCACATAAGGTATAAAAAAACCAATAAACCTTTGCTTTGAAGCCATTAGCATCCATTATTGAGAATATCGAGATTAGGCCTACCCAACTCCAATATATAACGCTGAGCCAAATAATATATGTCACTGGTAATGTAAAAACATTACCAGATGCCACATATATTTTGTATTCGAGAAAAATAATCTCCAAGTATGTCAAATTAACTGCACAACATGCAGTATACAGAAAACTTTCAAACTACTTTCAAGTCTACAGAAAACTCGAGTGACCAAATCTTAGCAATGACAAATTTACCCACTGTATTCTAAAATTGACGCTGTTTTTCAGAGGCAAATTTACGCCGTCAGCGTCAATTTCTTAAATTGATGGCGCCATTGACGGCGTCAACGTACAGCACTGGTTAGAAGGTACTAAAGGTGCCGGAGACCGCCCTTTTTTATTATCTAGATAATTGTCAAATGATTCATATTCATATCCATCCACGTACACGTACATGCACTGTACAGTGTACATGCATGTGCGAGATTAGTGCAATTATTGGGTAGGTCTACTTCTGCCCTTGCTTATATGGCGGTCTTATTTGGCCACCTTAAGCACAGATGGCATTCTGAATATTTCTAATGTAGGCTGATCAAATGATGTTGATTGGATGCTGGTCGGCGGGCGTGGTCGTGAAAGCATAATAACAAAGTGATATGACTCGCAAGCGAATTAAAAGTGAAGGATTTCTTATGTGCACTTTTACAGTTGTTGCCAGTCGCATCCATGCTGCAATAATTGTCTTGAACTAGTTGTCATACTTCATTTTACATATCAGCGACATTGCTCGACATTGTAGTACACTTGTTCTTCTGGCCTTCACAAGGGTGGGCCACGTAACAAAATTTGTATTTTCATGGTCCGTGTGACAAAATGTGTCAAATTCGCATATCCAGATAATAATTTGACACGAGAAATGTTTTTTCGACTGTATGACATAGTACGATGAGGCATAAAGTCACAGTAGAGAATTAACTTCGTCTGAGTGAAATGACGAAGAAGTCTTAATATCCAAGGAAGTCATTGTTCTAATGTTCCTTTATCCTTCGATTTTGATTTGTACTCGGAATATGTAAGATTGATGTTTTTTCCGTGCTCCCAATGGTGACTTGCACTTCCACCAGGTAAATCGCGTTGCTCTTTGTTCGCTTGTTTAAAGTTGACTTTGAGCTGGATGGCTCAATTGCAGCATTCATTCCATGTGGCCACATGTTTTTCGATTGTCATTTCCAGATCGTAAGGAGTCATTGTGAGGTTATAGCTCCGCTAATGCACGCGCACATGCATGTATTTATACAAGTATTTACCACTGATCTAATTACGAAGCAAAGTAATAGTAGTAATTGCAATAAAACTTAGTGGCATTTCTTCACTGAAAACAAAGTTACGTGTAAAAGTGCTGCTTTTTTGAACGAAATAATATTGTCCATGAATTCATATTGTTAATTTTTTTCCTAGCTTGTGCTTATTGTTTACCATCAAAATGACTCAAATGCAATAAGATTACAACGTTTGAGTGTAATTTTTCACTTAAAACAAAATCAAAAGTGTCGCGGTCTCACCAATGGTCTGTTTGGCTGTTAACCCAAATAACTTGGACATCTTAAATGGCAATTTTCTATAAAACTATGATTTATACATTTTTGCGTTGGAACTATCGTTTATGTACAAATGCTAATTTTTTCATTGAGAAAGAACTTCTAGTTTGTAATTACTTCATCATCTACTTGTGATTGCTTGTAACATTGCATCACCTAACGTGTTTTCTTTGGAAAAATATACGTTCTGATATTCTAATGCCATGCTTTTCATTCTATTTTGAGATGGCTGTCGCCCTCGAGTATCAGATCCCTGGTTTGACAACGACTGCAAGATGCTAAAGCGGCATGCCAGGCGCCTTGAAAGACGCATCAAGCGTCTCAACATCTCCGATCCTGCTGCAGCAGCCTCCGCCTCTGCTGACCTGAAAGTCGTCCGACGATCATACAAGAAGCTGACCCTTCAAAAGCGTGAGACATTCTGGAAACAGAAGACAGACTCGGAGAAATGGCATCCCCGTCTGATGTGGAACTCCATCAACACACTGATGAGCCGCGCTCACACCAATCCCTACGCGAACATCTGCGCCGAGTCCTTCCAGCGGCACTCCTCAGAGAAGGTCGAGGTCATTCATGACAAAACAGCGAACCATCCACCTCCTGATTTCCCCAAAGCCCCACCGACCTGCTCCTTCACTGAGTTTTAGCTGCTCACTGACTCTGACGTCGTCGAGATTGTTTCACGCCTCCCGAACAAACGCAGCTCTCGTGACTGTTTGCCGGCTGAACTTCTGAAGCTGAACATCGATATCCTGACCCCCTTTATCGCTCACCTATTCAACACGTCCCTATCATCCGGATCTTTCCCAACATCCTGGAAGGAAGCAATCATTTACCCGATCCTGAAGAAAGGCAACCATAACCCCACTGACGTCTCTTCCTACCGCCCTATCTCCAAGCTGTGCACACTCTCCAAGGTCCTTGAGCGTGTGGTGGCGCGTCAGCTTCTGAGTCAATTAAACGCCCACAGCCTCCTTCCCGATCTCCAATCAGCGTACCGGTCCCTGCACTCCACCGAAACCGTCCTCTTGAAGGTGACGTCCGATCTTCTCTCATCCATCGACAGCGGTGACTTGTGCCTCATCGCCCTCCTTGACCTCTCCTCTGCCTTCGACTGCGTTCACCACGACATCCTCCTCCGTCGCCTTGAGTTGACTTTCGGCCTGATTGGGGATGTCCTGTCGTGGTTCGCTTAATTTCTGCGCGACCGTAGTCAGACTGGTGTGTGAGTCCTCCACCTCATCCTCAGCCACATCGTCGCAGGGGGTCCCTCAAGGCTCCGTCCTTGGCCCAATCATTTTCCTGCTTTACACCTCAGACCTTCCCAACATCATCGCCTCCCATTGCCTCTCCCTCCATCTGTATGCTGACGACATCCAGATCTACGCGTCCTGCCCACCCTCTCAGCCTCTGGATCTCTACTCCAAGATGAGCGACTGCCTCGCGGAGGTCCACCGCTGGCTGGCAAGTAACCGCCTTCTGTTCAACATCAGCAAGACAGAAGTCATGTGGCTCACCTCCAAAAGACGTCACCTTGCCCCACTGACTCCCACCGCCATCAACCAAGAGAGTGTGATCAGTCCATCAACCGTAGTCTTGGTGTGCTTCTCGACCCCTGCTTATCAATGCAACCCCAGATTTCGAATATCGTCTCCAAGTGCTTCTCGACTCTCCGTCAGCTCCGAACCATAGATCGCTTCCTTCCCAGATTTGTCCTGAACACCCTCGTGGTCTCCCTAGTGCTCTCCAGACTTGATTACTGCTGCAGTCTGCTGTATGGTCTCCCTCTCCAGAATGCAATCCGTGATGAATGCTGGAGCACGGATCTTGTTTCGTGCCCGCTCCCGTGACCACATCACTCCGCTTCTCCAGTCGCTGCAGTGGCTCCCGATCCGCCATCGCATCATCTTCCGCGTGGCGGTATTCGCGTTCAAGTGCCTCCGGGGAGGAGCCCCTTCATATTTGTCGTCCCTCTTGCATCGTGTGTCCTCCATCCCCTCCCGTAAAAGTCTCCGCTCGGCCTCAGGTGACCAGCTGCTTGTCCCAACCTCCCGCCTGAAGACTGTCGGTGCCAGGGCCTTCCCGATCGCGGCTGCCCGCGTGTGGAACAGTCTGCCGGATAGTGTCAAAGCAGCTCCCTCAGTCCTTTCCTTCAAGAGGGCCCTGAAATCCGACCTCCTGCGTACTGCCTTCAGTCACTGATGATATGTTTTTGTTTGTTTCTCATTTTCTAACATTTGCCTCTCTCCTGTGACGTCGATCGAATTTGTTTTGCTGCGTTTTTTCTTGTGCCCTTGAAGTCTAGCCCCGAGACAAAAATGTCACATAAATCTTTTCGTGAAATAATAAAATAAAAAATATACACTCACTTACTTACTTGTGCCAAACTCGTCACAAGAATAATAACATAGCGCTGACCAAAAAATGGTAATTCTTTCTGAGTCATTTTCTTACCGATGTGTTTAATCTCAATATCCAGTATAGAACACTTAAAATGAAATGATCTATCATTTGTAAATTATCTGACAACCATGTTGCTTCACAGGTCACAAGTCAAGCAGGAATAAAATCCTCACAGCGTCTATTGTCTTAAGATCTCATTGCTTACTTTGATACAATAGAAGTATTATTAGAGCACTTGGAATCATGTAGATCATGATAATAAGTAATCAATTAATATTTTTGGTTTCGTTTGGGAGATGCATCATTTACCAGTTTGAAATGATACATGCTAGCTAAGCCGTGCATAGGAGATCACAAAATGATGGTCGACAGCCATTTCATCACGCACCACAATCATGCTATGTTCTGATATGTTTTATAGAAACAATATGTTTTTAGCTGATTGCAATTTTAGGTTTCATTTGTTGTTGTTTGTAAGTTGAAATTATTGAAATAATGTTATCTTTCAGTTTTTTCTACACACAAAAATTGATGTAATTTGGTAACATATATGTCGCCGATCTGGCCTTGTCAATTATAATATTTAATATTTAATATTATTATAATTGACAAGGCCAGATCGGCGAAATATATATTGACAAATTACATCAATTTTTGTGTGTAGAAAAAACTGAAAAATAACATTATTTCAATAATTTCAACTTACAAACAACAACAAATAATATCGAAGTTTTTCTTTACAAAGTCAATCGAAATAACAAAACAATTTTAGGTTGTCATGTTAAAATTCCAAACACTTAGTACATTCAGGTTTTCTGATCACTTGACCACACCTTTTCAAAACGATGATTGCATGAATGAATGCGACGCATGTATTTATTGAATATTGTTATTAGCGGAATGCGTAATCAAGAGACAAAGACCTGCACACATATGCATACACACATACAACACACAAGAAATAGACCTATTGGTGGAAATAGGATATAGCATAGGCTGACAGAGAAATGATGAAATCGAAATTCTGCAACATGTCTCGGAAAAACAAGGAATGTCAGATATTAAAATGGAAAAATAATGAGAACGAATGTACAGTATGGTCAATGACCAAGTATCAGACTATTATCAGATGCCACAATTGGTCAATAAAGACATCAAGAGAATTAAAAGAACCTCAAAAATCTCTAAGAACAATATTTTGGCTAAAATTCTGCGAACAATCAAGTCGAAGAGCACTGCACGCAATGAATATAGACGCGATAAAGTAGAATAACAGTAAATTTTAGAAAAAGTAGAAAAGTTCCATCATTCGGACAACATTTCATGACAAGTTCAGTCAGAAAGATAAGTTCATCGAGAGGGCTACATTATGTAAGAGCAAATTCTAAAGTGGGACAGGTGATTTCTACAAAGGGGAGCCAATATCGCGGTCAAATAACAACAAACTGATATTGAGATCGTTCTCTCAAAGCTAGCTCTTTCAACCATCGACAAGGTTCTCCTGATCTCATCTCCATTCTACATCAGCGAGAGAGCATCAGCCTTAGAATGCACAGCATGATGAACTAAAACTCTATGAACTTTGTACATGTAGTCTACATAGAGGCATGCACCATTGTTTTATGCTCTTTCAAATGCTTCTCATTACTAATAAGTCAATAAATGTTTATTTCCAAATACTTTGGAAAACATGGAAAAAAATGGGGAACATGTGTGTGAACAAAAACATTCGTGTTTCAAACACAACTATTGAAACTCAGACATCAAAAATACATTTCAAGCGTGCGGTCAATTTCAACAACAAAAAAATCGTGTTCAGGAAGGAGAGGAGAAAAATTTGCTTCTAAATGTCATTCAGTTTTTGTTCTCTGTAGTAGACTGTCGCAACTCTTTAGCTTTTTGAAGGAATTTAGCAATGCATTTAAGATTATTTGGAATATGCGTGTTCATCAACTTGTAGATGTCAGTTGTACTTTTGCAGTGGCATAATATCGGTGCTAGTTCCTGTCGTAATTTCTGATATCTTAAACATTCAATCATGAAATGATGCAAATTTTCTACCCGTGAATCACTGCATTGCTCACATCGACGTTCTTCATACCTCAATCGATTTTCATAAATGCCGGTGACAACTCCTAAGTTGTGGTTTATTAATGCTCTATACTTCAGTATGATATTGATATAGTTATAATCGATATCAACATTTAGATATGACTTAATAGTATCGTCAAACAGACATAACTCCAAATAATTTAGCCCAGAATGGCTGTTTTTTGCTGAGGACATCCACTGTTCCCTATGATAATCAGCTAATCGACCTTTTGTAATCTTTAAATATAATTGTTTGTCAACAATGAACTGTGTATCCCATAATTCAGATAGGCTAAGTTTTGTAAGCAATTGCTTTATTCGCCAGCACCATGTGTATATACTATCGTGTCCGTTTGAAATAATATTTGAATAAATCGCCTTGTATGCTTCCTTTATGATGCTTCTGTCATCGCTTGTAATGATTCTTATCCAATAACATATTGCTGATTTATAAAAATGAAAACTCATTGGATGTATTCCAAATTCACCTATCAGACAATAATTTGGAGTATTCCGATTTAAATGATGATACCTTTTATAAAATTGAAATTGCAGTTGATCTAAACTTTTAAAATTATTAAAGAAACAAAATTCTGCACAGTATTTCATCTTCGATAAAGTCAGCATTTCAAATGTATTTTTTAGAATATCTCCACTAACTTGGCCAAATTCTCTAAGTTGTTTAGCTGTTAAATATGCAGCTTATAATATATAATACTAATAATGTACAGCATGTATGTATGTTTGAATTCTTAATTGGAATAGTAAGTAGTGTCAATCCATAATAGAAAATGTTAAAAAAAATTGAGTGAAAATTATCGAAAAATAAACAAAATAATTAATAGTGTCCGTTGCACTTCCTTTTTGATGCAAAACTACAAAGGGAAATTGTTTAAAACAAGAATTCATCATTAATTTATAAACAATCCCCAAAAGAAACGAGCATAAGACTGATTTACAAGGGCAAATTATTTAGTGGACAGAACGAGTGTCCGCCACGCGAGCATCCGTAGCATTGAAAATATAAGTATAAAATCAGTGGCGTCTTCTCCGCACCTGCGAGGCCTTCGGCGCATCCTGAATAATGAGTTACCAGCATTTATAAAAATGAAAAGTGTCACCATTCATTATATTTCATTTAAATTCGATAGCTTCTCGTGGTAGCTGTCCGTTTCAAAATCTGACGCTCAACCTTTGAACAGTTTTGCTGCGCGTGCACGAACCACAGGTGTTTTCTTCTAACGATTAGACACACATGCTAGTCGTGTGTTCAGACGGAGCGTAAGAGAGTTGTGTGCGTGTGAAGCAGCAAGCGCACGCGCCCGCATCAATATTGGCTTTCCCGATAGACGTAATGCTTTGCCTTCTCCAATTTTTACAATGAAATTCTCCGTTATTCTTGATCGAGGCTCGGTACCTAAATATAGTAAGGGAAGCGCAACCCAATTGTTCCTATCCTTCGTTTCTCGTCGGAGAGGCCAGTACGTCAACAATAGCAGCTGACTGACGTTCAGATAAGACTGTGATCAGATGATGAGCGTTCGCTAATGAATGCAGAGTAATGCATGTGACTCGAACACCCAGATTCCGTAGAATTCCATGATTTGTTTTCGCGTGATTGATGTGACGCTATGTTTAGTGCTGTAGATGAGCTCATAATCATGCATTTCGTCCGAAGGGAATATACTGAAAAGATGACAGTCGTCAAGCAAGGTAGGCCAACACCTGATTTAAAAATTGAAAGTACTCACAGAGAAAGAAATAAGAAATACACAAGACATTTGCATCAAAGTTCAAACACATGAGTGGCTGACCAGCCGTGAGAAACGCAAGGAACTGTTTCCTTTCCTCCTTTTTTCGCGAGAAAATTTGGTCTGGACGACAGAGAAGGGATATAGTAATCTCAGCTCCTTGAGTAAGGCGGTTAGGCGACATGAGCAATCAACTTCTCATGTGCAAATTCACTTGGCATTAAAAAATGTCCGGAAAATTGTTATCAAAAATTCATCTTTTATGAAAATTAATGTTATAACATAAAAAAGTCTGGCATAGAAATAGTATTCCAATGCCGAGCGAAGGCCTGTGGTCTGGGAGCACGCGACGCCACTGTATAAAATGAATTTTAATTTTCTCCACGAGCCTCCGTTGCACCTACTTTTTGCACCCTCATGTTGGCTGCAGCACGAATCTGTGTCTAATTTTTCTATGAGATGAATTTGTAATATAAACAGATGTGTGTGCGCTATCCAGAAGATCTAGGTTACTCTAAACGGCCAACAGAGCTTAAAAATTCTTGTGACCGAGCGTCCGTTACTATATGGATTTGGGTAAATCCATTTTAACAACATTTTGCGCAATTTTTGTCTTTTCAACTTTATTTTCTTTGAACTTTGCATACCAGTCAGTATATGGTCAACTTTTCACCCTGAATTCGAATATCAAAGTGGCGACCACACCAAATGAGTATTTGTGCAATTTTTGCATTTGCACTATATATTACAAGGGGTCTTCTGACCGATAATTTTGTGGTGTCGGTCAGATGGACATTTTGGCCGTTTTACGAGATTTTGAAATTGATCATCATTGTCTTTTCAAAAACAATTCGCATGCATGATTACATTATGGTTCTTGATAATTCTGTGAGTTTTGATGAGATCATGATGAAAAATGTGGTTTCCTCATCAAATTGAAATTTTGAGAAAGATTAAAAAAGTCTGGTCGAAAGAATCCAGGTAATTTTTTTAAATTCACAATTGCTCAATTATGTGATGATCCATAGTTGATTTTTTCCTTTTGATACAACAACTAGAATCACAAATTATGTATTTCGTCGTATAAAGAAAGTATGAACATCATCTCTAGGTTGAGAAATGTGTCAACAGCGAACAATGATAACTAAGGTTGCATACAGTTCATGTGGTCAGGTAAGATTCACTGCATGATTGGAAATTTTGAATTTGTTTTGCAATACTTGCATGAACGTGAATCTCGTACAGTCATGCGACCTGCTGTTATCATCCTCTGAGCATTTTTTGAGTTGTAACGGAGTTTGGCAGAAAAAGCATTTGAAAAATGATTTATTTTATCTGTGAATCTGGTTCACCTGACATCTGCAGGAATGACCAAGGAGAAGGAACAGGATCCTCTGCGTCTCGTAATTGAATGACCAGCGAGAAGAACATAGCCATCGTTTTTTGGGATGCTCGTAGTATTCTTCATATACTGCCTGACATAAAAAATGCTCCACTCAAATATATGAACTTTATTCCACTCACACTCATGAATTATAAGATAGCATTTTATATAAAACATTATATTTGAATAAATGGGAGACATTAATACCGAGTATGTCCTCCCCGCACTGAAATGCAGCTTTGAAGTCTCATCGGCATCGAGTCGCAAAGATGATCAAGCCGTTCCTGACCCAGCAATGACCATTTATTGATGAGTCTCTCTGAAAGAGCTGTCAGTGTTGATGGCGGATGATCATATGCATCTCTCACTTTCCGACCAAGTTCATCCCAAGCATGTTCGATCGGAGACAGGTCGGGGGAGCGTGAAGGCCAATGGAGGATGCGAATTCCAGATCTCACTATCGCTGTTGCTACACAATGAGCTCTGTGTGGTCGAGCGTTGTCATCCTGGAATATGAGGTTGAGTTCATTTACCGTTGGGATGACGATTGGAGATATGATATTCGATAAATATCGCTCTCCGTTCAAATTCCCATTCACAATGACTGCGACAGTTCGACCTCCGTACCAGATACGGGCCCAGATCATCACGCTACCACCACCATAGCGGTCATGCTCAGATATGCAGCAGGGTGAATACCTCTCACCAACCATTCGATGCACTCTAATGCGACCATCGTGAAAATCCAAAGTGAAACGGGATCCATCCGTCCACATCACTTGACGCCATTCCTCTGTGCTCCACGACAGATGCTGCTCACACCATTCCATTATCATCTTGCCCGTGGGACACCGTGTAGCATATTTTGTTTGTTGTGAGGAGTTTGAAAGGCTGAAAATGCTGTGCACCAAGGACGTTGTACCGACACTAATCACAGTGACTTCTTTTTTATAAGATAATTCGAGGACCATGCACACGTTTTCAGAAACAAAAAAGAAGCTATTTGAAATCGGACTTTCCGCAGTCAGCTATTACTTGTCTTCTCCGATGAAGAATCCGTTAAGAGGTCAATAATCCTCCACAGATGCAGAAGAAATCATGACAGCAATAAATCGCTGTTTCGAATCAAAAGACAGGCATTTCTACTGGAAAGCTTTCACAATGCTGTCAAGGAGATGGCAGAGGTACCATTAATACTGATGGTGATTATTTCGAACATCTATCGAATAGGGATGCATCGAAGAGACAATTTTACCTCTTTCATTTGGAATTGAACATTTTTAATATAGATGGAATTGATCGCTTATCTTTGTTGAGGTGATGCTCTCTATCCTGCATGTATCTAGTACAGCTGAGTTCTACAAGTTGATGAACACGCATATTCCAAATAATCTTAGATGCATTGCTAAATTCCTTCAAAAAGCTAAAGAGTTGCGACAGTCTACTACAGAGAACAAAAACTGAATGACATTTAGAAGCAAATTTTTCTCCTCTCCTTCCTGAACACGATTTTTTTGTTGTTGAAATTGACCGCACGCTTGAAATGTACTTTTGATATCTGAGTTTCAATAGTTGTGTTTGAAACACGAATGTTTTTGTTCACACACATGTTCCCCATATTTTTCCATGTTTTCCAAAGTATTTGGAAATAAACATTTATTGACTTATTGACTTATTGCATCAATGGAAAATAATAATGCCCTAGATCATTGTTTTGCACAAATTTGATCAATATTGATCTAGAGATCTGAAGAAGTGGAAAAGTAATCGCATCAGATTAACATGAGGAATTTAGGATTGGATTTACATGTACATGCATGTAGGTAAGATGCCAATAAAATATGCAATGTTGATCTGAGAACAAAAGAAATAGAATTAACTTTCTATCGGTCACAACGTTTTCATCAACCCCTATATTTTTAATGCTTGTATGTTGCTGAATCAGAGATGAAAATGACTGTGCTCGATTTGGCCGGTGTAGGAATGGGCCGGATTGGGCACTGCTGTGCTGTCCCGGATTGGGCTGAGCTGTGCTGTCGGGTTTGACCAGATTGAGCTGTGCTTTGCTGCACTGGACCGAATTGTGCTGACATGGAGTGGGCTGTGCTGGACTTAACTGAGATGGAACTGTGCTGTCCCGGATTGGGCTGAGCTGTGCTGTCGGGTTTGGCCGGATCGGTCGGTGCTGGACTGGGCGGGATTGGGCAGTGCTGTGCTGTGCCGGATTGGGCTGAGCTGTGTTGGGACGGATTGGGCTGAGCTGTGCTGTCGGGTTTGACTAGATTGAGCTGTGTTTTGCTGCACTGGACCGAACTGTGCTGACATGGATTGGGCTGTGCTGGACTTAACTGAGATGGAACTGTGCTGTACTGGGCTTACACATAAAACATAGCTAACTGCTACATTCGTAGCATTCGGAGCGCGATACATTCATGATAAAGTTCCTCTTCCAAGAACATGGTTTCTATCATAGAAATCCTGCAATGGATAATGATTTTTTTGTTGATGGTCATTTCAACTACTCATTTAGCCACTGATCTAGGTCAATGATGCCAGATCTTAAGAAGAATCAAATTCTTGCAACATGCAGCAGTTGTAGATTCTTTCCGTAAAGCGATTTTTTGTAAGTCATTTTATCAAATTCAAAATACTTTTTATACTTGTATAAAGAGAAATGATGATAACCGTGAAAATTCACGAAGCTAACTGATAAACTGCCGGTACTTTCCCTGCGACGGTATCATAGAGTAAGTCAGGGATATCTAGACTACGGGAGGCTCAATACTGAGTGATCTGAAATCTTACCAGGTGCGGCCTGACATGCTATTGACATTTTCTAATGTATTTGATATCTAGCGTCACACACCGAGCGTGCGAATTATGTGCAACGCCGTCAACTGTCACAGATCTGTGATCAGTCTCAATGTTATGCACGCCAAAACTTTTGACTTTTGACGTTCAAAATTTTCCATAAATTACAAATGAATGCAACGAATTGTGCAGTATCATTCCACCTAGGTTCAGTATAATAGCGAAGAGCATTAACGGTAGTTTCGTGAAACACTGCCAGGGCATGACGTGGACTAGTACGTGAAATTGAACTGGGATTGAGACACTCACTGGACAATTTGTGAGCTGCTTTTAAAGGAAATGACTCTTCCTTGTAAAAAAGGGCTTTTATATGACTGAAATCAGCTGCACAATTTTCACTAAAGATATCTGGATAACCACTTGGGTAAGATAATTTCTTCCTATTCATCCAATTATTGAAAGCATTTTTCAGGTTATGAGTTACGTCGAACATAAGATACAAATGATTTGCGGGTGAGTATGGATGCTCTATACTCGTCTTCAATTCTTTGGAACCGGAGAGCCTCAAGTACATTGATCTGTAAATAAAAAGCTACGTAAGGTACCAAAGTAAGCTATTCAATTTAGGGATACCTGTATCTAGTGCTTAGATATCCCTGATTTCAGTTAATAACAAGAGTTTAATCGTTACTTAATTAAGAATGCATCAAAAGGCTGCATACGTGTGGAATAAACTGATATTTCAGCTGAATTTTAGAAATTTAGCATCTCCGAATTTCTTAGTATACCCGATACATTATGCAATAGGGTAATAACTTGCCTATATCAAATATCCCTAAAAGCGTATCTATTCATTTACATCAGGGATATCCGAGGTTTACATTTCTTATTCTTATCGTTTTGACGAAATCAGAAATTCTGAATAGCTATTTCAATAAATGTTTAGACTAATGCAATTAAATTACCACTATGAGAGAGAGAGAGATTTGACGGTCTCAAAAATTTGGTGTTTATTGCAATAATTGCATGGAATGACATCACCAGAGTCGACATCTCCATCTACCTTCGTACAAATCGATGAAGTTAAATGCGAAAAATGTGGTGAAGACAATGCGACTGAGGACATGATGCAATGCGACAAGTGCAACATGGCCTACCACATCACCTGCACACAGTTGCCGTTATACGAACTGATCAAGTACTCCAGAAAATATCAATACAAACGAAAATACACCTGCGAGTCCTGTATGACAACAACATTCCCTAGCCTGTCTGAGAAGATCAGAAGACGTATGAAGATAAAGGTCACACCGCCAAGTGAAGAAGAACTGAGAAAGCAGCTACAAAACTACGAAGAGGAATTAACACAGAAAAGACTGAAGATTGACAAAATGGAAGAACACATATCAATAACGACAGACGAATTGAGAAACTGCAATAGGAAACGTCTAGAATTTCTCTCCACAATGCGATCATACGAAACCGAGATGAAGAGACAAGACGAGGACATATGTCAGTTAAAGAAGTCTCAAGTCCAGAAAGGCGCAAATGAGAAACAGAGCGACCTCAGCGAAAACGATCATGGAAGAAGAAACGACGAGAGGCAAAATGATGAACATCGAAGGTGCACGGTTGAGGGGAAGGAGGAGACCATCAACACAAAGGAAGTTAAAAGAATGTTCGAGGACCTCGATATGAAGATCACGGTCATGGAAAGGAGGCTCGACCACATCACAAGTGATCAACACAACAAAGAACCTGAAGTAATCCCGACTAGAACAACGCAAAGAAGCGGCATGAGATGGCTCCCAACATGCTACAATTGCAGAAGAAGAGGTCATATCGCCAAGAATTGCTGGAGACCACAAGACCATGATCGAAGAAGCTTCCGAAGATCAAGAAATCAATATCATACTTACCACCAACCTCGTCAACATCTCTACGATCAATATCAAGGACAATATCGCCAACAACAGCCGCAATACAATCAATATCAGCATTACCAACAGCAAGAACAACAACAGCAGCAACAGCAACAGCTGAGAGACGATAGATTCAGGGTGACAAGAACCCCCAGCAACGAACAATTTCCGAGATTTGTGCCGACTCGTATGCTTCACGGTCAGCAGGGCGGCAACCAGACTTTAAGTGACAACGCAGTGTATCCACCTTCCGGCAGAATTGCTCCTTATTTTTAACGTGAGTAGAGAAGGAGGGGAGACAGATGACGATAATAATGAGAATGACAAATATTTTGAGCATATAAAAATATTGTCAATATCAACTCTTTGAATGATTACAAGATCAAAAATTCTGATCTAGTTAATGACTTTAAAGATTATGACATAATATGCTTCACAGAAACACACCTGAAAGATGAAGAAAGTTCACCCATGATAGATAATTATATGGGATACCACTCGATTGTTAAGCGAAAAAATTATATTGGTCGAAGTATCAAGGGAGTATCCGTTTATATCAAAGAATCAATGCAAAATATATTCAAAAATTTTGAAGAGATAAAAAACGAAAATGGAAATTTATTGGTTTTAAAATTTACAAATATGCAAAGGAAAACAAAAGAAGATATCTATCTAATTATCTGCTACAAAGAAAACAGAGAGTCACGCTACAAGGAAAATGATTATTTTGGGAAAATAAAACAATATATCATAGAATTTAAAATGCGCAATGTTATCATGATAGGTGATTTAAATGGGAGGATAGGATTGCTTTCTGATAATGAGCAAATTGATATTCCAAAGCGGAAATCGGATGACACTATTGTAAATGGAATAGGAAAAGATATCATCAAATTCTGTAATGATACATCATTAATTATAACAAATGGTAGATTTGAAAGCGGGAAATGCACTTTTCACTGTTTAAAAGGAATGATAGTAAGAAGATCTGTAATAGATTACGTTATAATATCGGAATCTCTTGTAGAAAATATACAAAATGTGATCATAGACGAACCTACCCTTTATACAGACCATTCACCAATAAGAATAGAATTGACCATAAATCTGAAATCTAAACCATTAGAAACTGTAACTTATAAGAAGAGAATGCCTTTCACACGCATAAAAGGACCATGCAAGTGGCCAAGTAAATCAGAACCAAACTTCGATACGAACCTCTTTCAAATTGAATGTAGTTCACTATTACAAAATATAAACGCTGGCCAAAAGGCTACTAATTCAGAAATTTATGAAGTATTGCTAGAAAACATGAAAAAAGCATCACAAAAAAAAACAAAATGAATAAGGCAACTATAAAATATTCAGACGAGACCAGGAAGATTAGACGCGAATATAAAGCTCAAGTGAATAAATGGCAGGAAAATAAAACGACAGATAATCTTGAATTATTGTTAATAAGCAAAAAGAAAGCGATTCAATGTATAAAAAAAGAGAAAAAGTTATTTAAAGCAAGAAAAATGACAGATCTCAAGATAGCGAAACTAGAAGGAGATTCGAAAAAATACTGGGACCTGATAAATCAAAACAAGGAAAAAAGGAAGAAAAAAATGATTACTTCACTAAAAGCAACCGATTTTATTGAACAAAATAATAAACAGATACAAGTCTTAGAATCAAAATCCATAGTAATATCCGAAAAAATACAAAATCTCAGGATGACAAAATTCAAGGATCCTATTTTGGAAAGCGAGATAACGCATCAAGAGATTATGGAAACAGTAAATAGGGCGAGAAAATCAAAAGCCAGTGGACCTGACGGTCTAGTTTACGAAATGTTTCAACAAAATTCTAATGAGATGACAGAAATTCTGTGCCACCTATTCAATGGCATATTAAATGATGCAGTAATACCATGGAACATAAGCTGGAATATACCGACTTATAAGAAAGGTGATAAGAATTTAATATCATCTTACAGATGTATAAATCTATCATCTTGCATTGCAAAATTACTAACCAAAATAATCAACATCAGACTTTGTAAATGGCTGGAAGATAATAATTTTATTCATGTATCGCAAACTGGCTTTCGGAAAGGAAACTCAGCATTAGACAACATTTTACTATTACGAGAGGTAATTCAAATATATTCAAATAGTCGTTGTCCACTATACATCTGCTTTATTGATTTGTCAAAGGCATTTGACTCAATACCAAAAGGAATATTAAAATCAAAAATTGAAACTTACCTACCACACAGTAAAATAACGACCTTGATAATTCGGCTAATATATAATTAAAAATTTCAAATATTATTCAATCAAGAGACAACAAGGCCCTTTGAACTTGCAAATGGAATTCCTCAGGGAGATAGTCTCTCGCCTACATTATTTGGTTTATACATTAACGATCTGATAGACGAATTTGATAAAGAAATGCAACGCATAGATCCTGTATGTATTTCGGATCTGAAAATTGTTATCATGACTTATGCTGATGATATTTTACTAATGAGCGAAAGTCAAACAGGTCTCATTAAACAAATAAAACTAGGACAAAAATATTGCCTAAATAATGGATTAACAATAAATTTTAACAAAACAAAAATTATGGTCAAGGACAAAACTCAATATAGTAAAGTAAAAATTAATTTTAATAACTCCATTCAAAGTATAGAGGTAGTAAAAGAGTTCAAATATCTTGGTATGTTTTTCTCAAAAAATGATAAACTGCATATAAAGGAACTAGAAAATAGAGGCAGACGATCAGCTTTTTCAACATCACGAGTATTAAAGGAATTCGGTCAGGTTGAAGGCAATATAATCAATGATACTTTTGAGACACTTGCTCTTTCGAAAATGAGATATTGTGGTGAATTCCTGTTTTATAATAAATTAGAGGAACTAAATAAAATTCAGAACCAATTTTATAAGTCACATTTTCATCTCAAGTTATCTACACCGAATTACTGCCTTACTGGCGAATTCGGAATAAAACCTATCGAATTCCACTTCTACAAATCAGCATTAAGATATTGGAATAAAATACAAAGAATGAATAAGGAAAGCTATATTTATAGAATGTTCCATACAATTAATAACAGTGTAAACGATAGGATTTACAAAGGAACTTGGTGTTGGAGAATACAAGAACTGCTGACAAAACTTAACCTAACATATTTGATTGATAATCAGATAATGGAGAAGAAAACTTTTAACAAAGTGGTTAATATAAGATTGAAAGATTACTTTCGAGAGAGATGGATTGATTTAGCAAAGCACAGTCATAGAGGACTAAGATACTTGGAATTAAGTAGATTTAAATGTGAAATGAAAAGCTATCTGCACTGCCATAGCTCAAAATTCAATATGAATCTGATATTGAAATTCAGAACTGGAAACCATGACTTAGCAACTGAAATTGGAAGATACGAAAATCGAAGAGAATACGATGAATGTATTTGCAGCTTTTGTGATAATAACTGTTTAGAAGATTTATATCATTTTATTGTGGCATGTCCTCGATATCATAAAGTAAGGGAATTGCGTATTCCATTTTTAACGAATGTCAATCGACCAGATTTCTATGTTTTGATGGACAAGCTTGTACCGAGGCAATTGCATTCATTAACTAAATACCTTGCAAGTTGCATAGATATCAGAAATAGTGAACAATGAAGAACAATGCAATTCCAGCCGCGTTTTCATTAGTCAGATCAGAGGTTGATACATAAAGATGCACGAAATACATATATATATAAATAGTCAACACTTCAGTTAATGGTTAAGGAATGTCATTAATATCTTCCAATTTCGGAACAGAACTTTCCATCTCTCTTGCATGTCTATCGATATCACAGTGAACAAACCAAAATCAAGACTATAAGAATACGTAGCAAAACTGTAAGTCAGAGAAATAGGAAGTAACAAAGAACAATGCAACTTCTAACCACCGCTTCAATAGTAAATGCAGCAAGATTTGATTAATACTCATCAGCTACTGTCAAGTCGAGATAGCAATGAAATCCAGTCAAAGCGTTGTCGTCCAACTATTAACTGCTCGCGGAGATCGGTCCAAATCATATATGTTCAACATCTTCATAATCATTTCCAATTTGAATTACAGGTGAGATATACTTCCTTCATGTAATTATCATAATATAGAAAGATTAAAACAGCATCAATGATGTTGTTGTA
Source organism: Prostheceraeus crozeri (assembly GCA_907163375.1). Taxonomy (NCBI): domain Eukaryota; kingdom Metazoa; phylum Platyhelminthes; order Polycladida; family Euryleptidae; genus Prostheceraeus; species Prostheceraeus crozeri. The sequence goes on from CAJQUW010016240.1 coordinate 244,169, forward strand.
ATCATATAATACAATTAGGACATCACTGAACTGCTATGATTATTATTACGGTTTAGAGACTTGTGATATGTGTATAATATGCTTGGCCGATCTCCGTCATTAAATAATTAATAAGTGCGATGGGTAGTGAAGTTGCTGATTGAAGAAAAATTATGAAAATTAATAACTTTAACGTTGATGTCAAACATTGATTTACAATATTTTTGTATTTGACCTGATATATATATATATATATATATATATATATATCAGTTCAAAATGATGCACGAAGTCTCCTCTCCTTCGTTATGCTTACTATGCTATAATGCATGCTATGTATAGCAAGATTCCATGTTGACATTATCTCACTTACGCATCATCATTATGTGCCATCTTCCGACATCATTCATCATATGTTCCTGCGTTCCAGATAGACATTTCATTATGACATTAGAACTTTGGTGATGATCACTCCACTTTCATATACATGTACTTCCTGCATTTTCCATATTACGGGTAATTTCATTCATGAAATATAAACCCTTGAATTTTGAATTTTGAATTTTGAGAGAGAGATGCTACGTAGACTAAATTTAATAGACCGGCACATCCCTGGAGTAAGTATAGTAGGTAGAGTGGCAACTCGGCATTAATTAAATCCTCAATGTTTATACAGTGTCGATTTTATTGAATATACTCGAGTTGAGACCCAGTACCAAATATGAGATAATCAAATTTTTGCAGTTTTGAAGAAATTACCATGGAATTGACTGATCCTGATAGGAATTCGATAGGTTATTATTGCTCTAATACATAGCTTTAATCCTCAGAGACCTGAGGGGAGTGGTTCAGTGGACCCTGGAACCATATTTTTCGAGTTAATTTTTAGTAGTAGGTAGAAGAAAGCGTCTACCATTAAATGATAGACGCATGTCTCTCACTCTGCCCAATTATGTCCCGGATTAGTCAAAATATCAAAAATTTCACTGAATGAAGGCACCAATATATTCGCCATCTCAAGGGGTTCGTCAGTGGTATGTGACACAGTGCGTGTATAACTCCTGCAAGCGCAGGACAAATGGTAAATATTGATCAAACATTGTTATGAAAATCAATGTGGACACACGAGGCATATGATATGCTGTTACAGTTAGGTAACAAGAGATGTCTATGCCATAATTTCACAAAGATGACGCAACCGTAAACTTATTGTGATGAAGTAAATATAAAACAATAAAAGGACAAATAAGATAATAAACTATTGTCAACAGCGGATGAAAATAGAAAATCATTGTAAAACGCTTAAAAGATTTTTGTCATTTTTAAATGACAAGCGCACAGAAATGTCAGTCACTTGACGACAAGACTCTTTGATTAAACTATTGAGTTTAGCAGTGCAATCAGCATGATGGGTAACTAAATTCACAATATTGGGTGATTTTGTAGTAGTATTCTCGTATGTAAAGCGTCGACTCAGACGTCGCCGCGGGCCACGCACTCTGCCCCCATCTCCACCCATGCAAAGACCAGAACGATCAGAGTGCGCCAGATCCGGATTTCGTGTATTTACTTTGTCAATGGCGACACGAAGATGACAGCACAGAATTTCATGAAGTAGAATGTGATGAAGTAGAATTTCATTGCTAAATGCATCACGTACGCAAATTAAAAGATCAATACATGTTGACAAAGATATCGGACACAATAGCTTTACAATGCATGCTATCTTAACAACATAGATTCAATAAGGCAGCGCAGTTAAAATTGGTGAGATAATGCATGGTACTATTTACGGTTTACAGTAGCCTGTAAATGCTTAAAAATACTTGGCAAGATAGAGATGTGACAATTTCGAGCGACAACGCAAGAATCATGTCAAAAACAAGGTAAGTTGCGTAAAATAGACCATGGAGTAAAAGGAGAACAATACTGACGGTAAACCAAGGTAAGTAATAAAGACAGACAAAAATCAAAAGGATGCTGTAGCATTAACGCAGAACAGAAGCAAGATTCGAATCTGTCCTGAACGAAAGGCGTAATTGAGGCAAGTAGGGCACACGCGAAATGAGGCTGCGCACTGCAGAATTTAGACGATCAGTACAATCGGATTTGTACGTAACCAAATTAAGAAATTGCTGCGGTTTGCCGCGGTTGCGATTCAGACCAGTAGGAATTAATGTTCGCAGACGACCAATCCACTTAGCTTCTTTATAAAGCAGACACGTCTCAGAAAACGTTCTGTCAATGGCAAAAAATGAAAAATTTGAAATGCCACAAGCAGAGTCAGAGAAATGGCCAGCGACAGGAGATGTCTCAACAGAAGTCCTTATATCACGTAAATGCTCACTGACACGAATCTGTAATGGCCTACAAGTTTGGCCAACATATAGTTTGAAACAATTCCTACAGGAGATCACATAAACACAGTGAGTCGAAGAACACGACAGACGGTAAAGGATAGGAAACACACGTGTTCTTGAGCTGTCATAGAAAATGGTTGTGTCATGAGCGAAAGCACACGCTCGACAACGGAGGCCACTGCATCTGGAAAAACCAGGAGTCCAACGAGGTCGAAGTCCAGTCAGTCGGTAAACCCGAGACACAGTCCTCCTAATTAAAGAACGAGTAACTCCCTGAGCGCGCCATTGGGGAAACACAAGCTGACAAATCTCGTCAAAATCTTCATAGGAGGAGCATCTGGTTGCCCACCTCAATACATGAGAATATAAAACGCCACGGTGAACATGAGGTGGATGATGAGAGAGACGAGGTAGCATAACATAACAATCAGTGCTTTTTGTGGCTATGCGGTGACCAATCTCTCCATCATCGGAGCGGTAAATCTCTAAGTCTAGGAAGTTGACACGCTCACTGTGAAATGTCAAGTCAACTCGTATGTGATTGTCAAGACGGTTAAGAACTTGTAGAAAGTCACTGAGAGAAGACTCACCATGGTCCCAAATAAAAAATATGTCGTCTTGGAACCGCTTCCAGACTCGAGGACGTAAGGGGAAAAGAGACAGACCGAGCTCTTCCCATTCTCCAAGGTAAAGACCAGCGAAACTTCCACCAAAGCACTTGCCCATGGCTACGCCAGATATTTGTAGCCATGAAGTATCACCATACTTAAAATTATTGGATGTGAGGCAGATGGAGAGGATACGTAGAATGTCTTCATCAGGTATACGGGGATCTGAATGATTGGCAAATGCTCTTCTGATACGTTCTAACCCCTCGATGATTGGCACGTTTGTACACAATGACCTAACATCCAGCGTGCAGAGCAAAGATTCCGAGTGAAGAGTGCAAGATCGGAGTACTGCAATCAAATGCTGGGAATCAAGAAGGAAGCTGTCCAGTGAAGAAACCAGTGGTTGAAGAAAATAATCCACCAGACGACCAGCTCTGCTCGTGTCTGTTTCAACGTCTGCGATGATAGGTCTGCCCGGCGGTGTGAGAGGATCAATCCATTCCTTCTTATGGATCTTGGGGAGTGTGTTAAAACGTCGAGGCTTGGGATGTAACGGAGACTGCAGAAAGCGATGCTCTTTCCTGGTGATAAACGAGGCACTCAGCAAACGATCAAGGATCTGATTCACCTGGTGTTCAGTATTCAAAGGTGGTGATTCAGACAGTGGACGGTAGAATGAGGCGTCGTTGAGTTGTCTGAGACATTCCGCAGAATATCGATGAAAGTCCATTATGACCCATCGGCCACCTTTGTCGGCTGGTCTCACAACAACATCAGTATCTTGAGCAAGAGAAGTAAGCACCTCACGTTCTCCAAGGTTGAGATTTGCGTCAGATGAGTAGCATGGATGAGTGGAAAAAAGGATGGACCGTCCTGCACATAGAATGCGCTGCGAAATCGCGAGAACAGATTGTGGCACACTGTTTGTCGGAGGCCAAACATTCGAACGACAAAACCCAAAACGATTGGATATAGTCTGGCGGTCATTGAAGCGAATGCTGCACGTCCTCCATTGCAGCTTGCGAACAAAATCGATCAAGTAAGAAAAAACTTGATCAAAATATCAAAAATTTCACTGAATGAAGGCACCAATATATTCGCCATCTCAAGGGGTTCGTCAGTGGTATGTGACACAGTGCGTGTATAACTCCTGCAAGCGCAGGACAAATGGTAAATATTGATCAAACATTGTTATGAAAATCAATGTGGACACACGAGGCATATGATATGCTGTTACAGTTAGGTAACAAGAGATGTCTATGCCATAATTTCACAAAGATGACGCAACCGTAAACTTATTGTGATGAAGTAAATATAAAACAATAAAAGGACAAATAAGATAATAAACTATTGTCAACAGCGGATGAAAATAGAAAATCATTGTAAAACGCTTAAAAGATTTTTGTCATTTTTAAATGACAAGCGCACAGAAATGTCAGTCACTTGACGACAAGACTCTTTGATTAAACTATTGAGTTTAGCAGTGCAATCAGCATGATGGGTAACTAAATTCACAATATTGGGTGATTTTGTAGTAGTAGTAGTAGTAGTGAAGATATATCAACCGCTCTAGCCGATGTAAAATCATTTTTTACAATGAATCTACATGTATTATTTCATTTCAATTGAATCAGTAGAAGTATGGCAGATAGGCCCCCGGGGTCCATTGTATGGACCAGTGGCGGCTCGTGAGATTTGGTCCAGGTGGGGCACAAACGTAAAATTCTTACAAAATCATAGGCAAAAGTCTAAAATGATTCTATTTTGTAAATGAGAAGCATTGGATATGTTAACTTCATGTTATGCATGTGTCTATCATTCAGGCTTTGAATAAATATTATGAATATAGTTTACTATGAATTATTTCAAGCTTCGTTCGATGCTGTACTCTGTAGTCTGCAAATCTCATGCAACGACCGGTATTGTATGCTGATTCATGGACTAACCTCACATCGGGGGGGTGGGGGTGGGCGGTGAAGAGTGAATACAGAGCGCTTAGCGTGGCTTACGGGAGATGAGAGAGCTCCCATTCTTAAGTCTTGATGTATGAGGCGAAGTTTGTGTAAAGGAGGATTACATATTTATCACACAGCGATTACATCTTTATGAGATTCGAGGATGAACAGGATCTGTTTACTTGTGGGAATCGAAAAGGCAAAGATTGATGTACAGGATTTGTGAGGATTGCAAAAAGCATACTGTATTTATTGATGGGATGAATTTAATGACAGGATCTGTTTACATGTGGGAAACGCAACAATTGAATGATGTCTGATTTATCTTTGTCAAATATCTTTCAAGACATATCATTACCTATTCAGTATTTTGTCAGCCACTATGTGTGGGACCCCGCTCGTCTGGGTTTGAGTGTTCAGGTTAGGGGTCGAAACACAACTAGACGAGTACCTGCTGATGACTGACGGACTGCAGTATTATGTTTTATATCCCTTAATCGGTAGCTGAAGTAGTGGTTGATGTATTGTAATTCAAATGAAGAAATGTGGAATTACATGAAGTACTATAGACGGATGAAGAAACTGGCGATAACAAATTCAAGTGAAGAAATAGTATTTTCCATGTGTAGTCTTAGGTATAGTGTGTATAGTTTCATTGCTTTCGGTGTAGTAGAGTGTCATTGTAGCTCTATTGTTTACCTCCATTATCAACTTAGTGTAGTGTCAGATATAGTTCACTTGTAATCAGTGTAGTAGCATCGTTGTATTTCCATATTTTACCTCCACTTTTCCTATTTTTATTCATCGGTTTCCTGTTGTTTTATAATATCCATTTTTAATTTCCTTAACCTATGGTGACCATTGTCTTATTCTATTTCCACTATCAGCATCTGTAGTCGGTACAGTATATTAAAAGTCTGTTTTGAACGTGTATACGGCAGTGTTTGGAATCTACGGTATTAGTATATTAACAGCAAGAATGAGTAGTATTACAAGTCTTAAGATTTCCATTTTTACCAGATATTGGGCCAAAGCTGATCAATTTTAATTCGTTGCCACGAGAAAGCTACATTGAGTTCTTTTAAGAACTGATTAATCCAATGGTTACAGTAGCATTGCCTTTGTACACTGGCGGATTGGAGAACGCCATCAGTCCTCCTTAGGACTACTTTAACTAATAATTTAAATTAGTAAGCATTATATTCTATTATAAATGGCTACTGGGATGACTTTCATCATCGTATGAGAATCACACTCTCAATAAAAGGGAATGGGGACTTTTGCATTTGCGCCACTTGGCAATGCATATGCGCCACTTTTTTCGGTTATGTAATTTTGTAGCAATGCTTTTGCGCCAAAAGGAATCATGCATTTGCGCCAAAAAAATAATGCATTTGCGCCAAATGTGTTATCTATTCATAAGTTATGTGATCTCTGTCTTGTAATTCGATTGTGAAAAATGATAAAATGATAAGCAGATAAAATCGCTCACATTACTTACGGTTATTAAGTATCTTTTGTCACGAAAGTGTATCTAAATTATATTTGGCAACCAGTAATCTATGGATATAGTTGTATGGTAATCTATAGAATTACATATTATGTACATTGTACATGCATGTATGAAAACATCTATCAAATTCACTAAATAAAATAGACCTATTATCCCATATACTAGCGAAGAAAAATACATTGTAATACAGACATAACATTTATTACACGCACCGTACAGTACATTACATGAATAATAAAATTGAAAATGGTGAAAGGACTGACTACACTCTGTGGGTATAACCTAATAATTTCACGTATGCAAAAGTTTCTATCTCACCAGCATTACGACGAGTGATGAGGTCCATAGTCCGATTCTGCAGTTCTTTCGTGGCATTATCTTTGTATGACACCTTTCCCATATTAGCACTTCGCATTTTCGCAGAGGAAGCGGTTTGATATTTCACAAGCACGTCTATGAATGAATAAATGTTCGGGTGCGTTGAATAAAATTCTTTATTGAAATGTCCATTGAAGGATTCGCACCCATTGTTCGTTCGAAGGGAGGCGTCATCAAATGCCCAAAGGGACGGGGGAAATTTGCTGTTGCTATCAACGAAATTGACCAGCACATAGTCGGCGAACTGATCGCATCTTTCATCATTTGGAGTGATGGCAAATAAGTCATCCGTGAAGCAGTCGCTCACTTCTCCCGGTCGCAAGAATGGAAGTCCAAAGAAGTATGATAGCCATTTCGACACCTCACTTTCCTTGGCGTTGTACTGAGATGATAGTCCGAGACTTTGAATTTTTCGAAACCATGCCTGAGCGAGATGGAATCGGCATCCGTGAAGCTTGGCTGCAGAATTCATTGCCGCCTTCTCAAAATCCATCATAATAATGGATGGTCGCAGAATCAGATCAGCACTCTCACAATGACCTTTCAATTTGGACCACATGCAGTTGTACTTCTCCTCAGTTCGCTCTGTCATCAAGACGAAAACTAGAGGAATATACCATCCTTGGCGATGTCCGACAATAACATACATTTGTTCGAAGTGTTTGGGGACACATTTAAATGTCCCATCGCAGAGAATATCTTCGCAAGATATTCTTATTCTCGCAAGATTCGTATATTACCTACTATATACTAACTATATGGCCGGTACCTTCCCATTTTCAACCACTGGAACCCGCCATCGCTTCGGTATCGTTGTCATGACTACGATGTATTTATTTTCAATGTGCATATCCGTTCTTGTTCTTCGTCATTATAGTTTGTCAGATTTCCATTTTTCCTATGTGAACACACGGTCAACCCATTAACAAAATTCCGACAGCCGTTTGATTCTTCCCCAGCTACTACAATAGAGGTATGCAGTCGTCGGAAATTTGTCCTCAACACGACACGAAGTTTTTCAGCCATAACACGAACACAAAACGAAACACGAAATCCAAACCGCCTCCGACTAGCATGAAAATGAAACAAAATCTATATTGCAGGCAATTCATTTGAAATATATTTTTCAATGTAAAACTATGGTTTACTGGAGTGAACTATACCAGCTACAAGGATTGCAAAGTTATTTGAATTAGATTGAAAGCTCAGTGGCTTCTGTCAAATGTAGACCAGTAACCGATCCAAAAGTAATAAAAAGCCGCTTCTCAAGTTATGCTGGACTCAGAGTACACCTTTTATTGTTTGTGACAAACCCCACTGCTGAAAATGCACGTTACTTGTAGTGGAAACGGCTGGACAAAGCTTGCACTGCTCTGCTCAAATTCGGGTGGTGGGTAACGCGCTCGGTTCACTAATTGACTGAAGGTCCGCACAGAAGACGTTTGATGCTCGCGGTTCGGTTTGTATTTGCAAATTCTATGTGCATGTAGACAGTGGCGATTTCTCAGGGTAATTAGGGTAAACAGTATTTACTGCCAAATTATCATGTTAAACCAACTTTTATCGTTTCATTCTTAATGATCGAGCAATTAATCCTAAAAGTAAACTTTAATAATTAATTATTAACTTTAATAATTACCTACAATAAGAATTATTAATATACGTAGTACTATATTTGAAGCTTATTAGTAATGCATTACAAAGAAGTGTAATCTACATGGTGAAAGAAGATTCAATATTAAGAAGACAAACACACAGCTGGTGTGATTATGTATTGGCATGGAAATATCGTTTGTTAGCGATAAACGTCATCCAGTAATAGTATCTCGAGTTTGCAGACATCAGGGTTAAAGACTGCTCTCAAACACTACTCAGTGTTACTGGATTGTCTTATCTCCTAATGACTTGTTTTGTTCTATCGATAAAGATAAGATGCATGTTTTGCCAGACAAATTACGTGCTGAATTACAATTTTTGCATAAAACCGATGAGTTTGTTGGTCAGACAGTAATTGCAGCACGGTTTTTGATACGTGATTTTTCTGATGTTTTTCCCACGACTGAAAGGTTATGCAAAACAATCACTACACTTAGCGCATCTAGTTGTGGTCGTGAAAGATCCTTCTCTACTCTCAAAAGCATCAAAAGATTTTCTATGACAAGTATGTCCGACCAGAGATTGTGTAGTTTGTCTTTTCTTTCGATTGAAAAAGAACTCATAGCGCGCATGAAAACAAAGTGTCCCTGAAAAATGGCATTCAGATGTTATCGACATTTTTGCAATGTCAGAAAGAAGCATAGAATTGAAGAAAAATGAATGTTGAATTGGAATGCTTTGATTTTACTTCATTGTTTTAGTAGGTGGAAGTGTACGGATGCTGTATACAGTATACATGCATGCATTTTAGAACGATATAATAAAACCGAACAATTGCATAATAGTTGGACCTGCCGTTTGCCTATTGATTCTAGATTTATTGAGTTTAGGTGTTTACCTGGGAATGAGAGACGATAATCGCCGCTGCATGTAGATGCAGCATGCATGGTCTTGCAATTTAGCTGCGCAGGTAGATTGAAGGAATGCTGTTTAGCTATTTAACACTTTAGTTAGAGCAGATTAAGTCATCGAGCTATCTCGATTTAAAATTTTGTAAAACTTTTTAACAAGGCTCAACACGACGCGAATCACGGTCGTATTCCCGTCACGAACGCAGAGCTGTATATATTGTTTAAGCGTGTCACTTTGCTAGAGGTGCAAACTGATTCAAAACGATGTTGGTTCTTCCGATCATTATTTAAAAAGATAGCAGATGCACGAAAAACGTTTACAAGCTTCTCTGTAGAACTTGAAATCACCTGTCTGATTGCACGGTTGATTGCATTTATTGAAACTTCGCACCATTTGGTGTTTTTAATGTTGAACTGGCTGCTCATTGTTCGATTGCTATGGTATTGTGACAGCAGATTGAGCTACTACATTAGCGTTACGTGCTCCAATACTTCCTTTCTAGTCAAACAGAGGATGAGACGACTTGTCTAATGCTGTGCCTCTACGAGGCACTATTGTTTTAACAACACATGTTTTGTCTATCAATATGCATTAAAATTGGTTACCTTTTCAGCTGAGATTTCCCCCGAGCATCTGCTCTATCTTCTTCAAACTCTCTTTTCTCTTGAGAATGTTGCTTGTATGAGCTTATTTATCAATTGGATTTTCAACTAGCAATATAAGCGCGCTTATAAATGCATGCATTATCACTTATGAGCATTATTGCAACGAAGCATTCAAAAATAAAACAAAAGTTGTCTCATCAGAATTAGTGTACTCTAGATGCAAACAAAGACGCATCCAGAAGCGATGTCGATGAAATGCTCCTTCCTTTGTATTTGACTTTCATTTCGTTCTGTCACTGCGAACTGCCGCTTCAAACTTCTCGATTAACACGACCACTCTGAGACTCGAGCGATGTATCTTCTTCATTTCACATTAATTCTGCAAATATTCTTGATCAATTGTAGTTGTCAATCATGCGGTAAAGCGAATAGCTGCACCACTTGGGTCTTACACCCAAGCAAAAGTCCAAAAGGAAAATGGAGCTGTGCAAAAGGATCAAAACACAATTACGGCTCTAGCTACATTCCATGCTTCCTCTCAGGGAAATGTAAAACTATCTCCTGCAATGTTTGGGCAATCGATAAAGTCAACAAAAATTGCTGTCCCGTTGCTGCTCCATATGATTCGATTATATTGCAATTCGGTGAAACATCGCTGGCAGATAACGGAGAATTCGATACTTACATGACTATAATGCCAGATGATGGCAGTATATCAAAAACGGGGTACAAGGCACTTTGGCCTCCTGCTCTAGCGTATTTCCTGGACGAAACTTCCCAAGTTTCTAACTTAGGATACAAACAAGAGATCAATAACACATCAATAAGCAACATTGAGTGGACTTACAGTAAAACGCTTCCACGGACAAATGAGAGGCCACTATTTGCTTCATTTACACCATCAAGAAAGTCTCATTTCAAAATTTGGCCGACCAATACCCTGAATTTCACAAAGGGATTTACTGTCACAATGTGGATGAAAATACTGTGTCCAAGCGCAATGAATTTTCCGCTGTTCGAATTCCGCACCGACGAAGAGAGGTTTGCACATGGTTGGGTTTTCCCTAGCATGGCTTGTAATCAACTCTATATGGATGTTGCTCATAAGTCGTACAAGAGTCAATTAAATGTCGTAAATAATCATGGTCATTGGACTCACGTGGCATTTGCATTAAGTTCAACAAGAGATGTTTCTATCTTTGTCAACGGAACGTCCATACCTTTGATACTCTTTGATCATGCACATACACCATCAATCGTTCGAAGTGATGGCTATCTGTATCTCGGAAAATATTCGGTTTCAGGCCTTGACGAAAAATATTATTCTGGAGGAATGGCATGTGTCTTCATTTACGAGAAGGCATTGAGTGCAGGAGATATAAAGGCAATTATGAACTTTTGCTAATAGAAGAATATTTCCTGTTTAGTTTCGGCATGAACATTAGTGGTCACAACTTCACTTTTAATTGGTGAATTGTTCAATGTTTCAATAAAACTTCTGAAATTCATTATGTGAGCATATTCAGTTGTGCGATGTAAGTTTGTAATTTGTTAATACATCTGTCACTCAGTACGAGATACATATATGACTTATTCATCTTTAATTATCAACATTTTGACAGTTTATTAATGGAAATCTACCCAGATGATTTGATTGCGGAAAGAAACGGGAATAACAACAAATGTATAGCTTATCTAGATGTTAACATCTGCGGTTTTCAAGATGGAGTCCACTCATCAGTTTATCACAAGGTTGATGATTTTTCTTTTGAAGTTGTATTGTTCACCTTTCCTGAAAGTCTTCTTCCTTCCTATATGTAGTATATATAGTATATATTCCTATATGTAGTACAATTTTTGCAGGTCAAGTTTTAAGATATTTACGTATTTGCTCACATTTATGCTATGTTGTTGCTAAGATTAAAATCACATGCCATTTGTTTACAAAAAGAGGATGTCTTTTATGTGATTTAAGAAAATGCATGGAAAAATTTCTACGTAAGCATTTTTTACTCCTGCTAAAGTTTGGCTTGTTTTCAAGCAGACAATTGTCCGTCCAATGCGGTATGATTTGAGTAAGTAAAGAAGTAAATTATATATTTTCGTATCATTGAAGATCTTTACAAGCACATATAGTTGAACATTTATTCACACATGTAAAATAAATGCATTGTTTATTCAAAAAACAGTAACAATTACAAGTAGTATATAGTGTGACATCCGGCGCGACGCTTCGCTTGCGCCGGATGTCACACTTTTGCGGGTTTTTTCAAAAAATCAAAATTTCAAAAATTTCAAAAATTTAGGTAGACTTCAAATTTCACGTGGCCGAAGGCCGAAGGGCGAAAATTTAAGCGTTTTTAAAAATACCCAATTTTTCAAATTTTTCAAAATCTCAAAATTTGAGAATTACAATTTTCACCCTTAAAATCATGACCGTTCCAGGACACCGAAAAATCATAAAAGTTAAGAATCTCAAATTTGAGAAATACAATTTTTACCTTGAAAATCATGACCGTTCCAGGACACCGAAAAATCATAAAAGTTAAGAATCTCAAATTTGAGAAATACAATTTTTACCTTGAAAATCATGACCGTTCCAGGACACCGAAAATCATAAAAGTTGAGAATTTCAAATTCATGAATTTTATCCATCTTTCAGGTTTTTAAAATATATCATGTGACTAATAATATTTCTTTAAAAAAATGGAAGAAACCTCAGAAATGGAAGAAACCGCAAGAATATATCCTTCGTTATCATATGAACGTAGTTCTACTTTAATGGACATTGAAAAGATTAACATTGAAAAAATGAACATTGAAAAACACAAAGATAGAGTTAGGTATATGAAAGATAAGGAATCTCAATTATTATTAAGATTAGAGCATTATAAAAAGTTAAGAAAGAGATGGTCTAAAGTTAAGAATGTAACACAAGGAATTGGCATATTCTTAACAATAAGTTTAGGTGCTTTAACAATTGTTATATCTTCAGGTGTTTTAGTAATTCCAGTAGTTGCTACAGCTTTAACAGGTACGGGTGTTTTTGCAACTTCACTTGTTACAATGTTAGATAAATCTTTAATAACTAAGAAACGAAAATCATTAAAAACTAAGCATTTACATATTAAAGAAGTCTATGATAAACTACACTACTACTTTCAAAGAGTATGTGATGATAATGTTATTACGTTAGATGAGATTGAAAATTTGATCAAATAGCTAATGAAGTAAATCAAACCTTTCAATTACAGTCCGAAAAAGTTGATGATAAGAATAGACAGGATGGCAAAATTTCTAGTGATGGTAAAATTTCTAATGAAGAAAATGACAAAATTTTTTTAGAAGAGCTAAAAACTTTAAGCGAAAATTTAAGCAAAACTTTATTAAACAAAACTTTATTAAACAAAACTTAAAACGAGAAAACTTTAAACGAAAAGATGTCAAACAACAAAGCAATAAAAAAATAATTTGTTCAGTAAAATGTTTTTGTTGTATTCCAATGTTACCACAAAATTCAAATATTATATTTTAAAAATGGATAAAATTAGAGCTGATAATTTTAAAAGAATAAAACAATTAGAAGAGTTAATAAAACAAAGAAATATTATGAAAGAAAATCATCTTCAACATAGAATGATAAAAGCTGGTATTCAATCTGATATGTTTGAAAAAATGCAGCAAACCGAGCAAGTAAAAACTGATTTTGAAAAAACTATGAAACCATTTAAAACTCTTGAAAAGGAACTTACAAATAATGATAAACAAATTGATATAACAGATCCAGAGCACAAAACTATATTAGATGACTATCGATTACTAGAATCAAACATTAATAAGAAATTACCAAAATCTATGCAATTTGAACATTCTATTTCATTTGTAGATGGAAAAACAATACCTAGATTTTATCTCGGACAAAAAGAAATATTTCCACAACCTTTTCGAGGTTTAATTTTTTCACCAGATAAATCTCCTTTTAATTTAGATAGAAATTTTGTTGATCTTTTAAGAGGAGCAGATTTAAATAATTATGCTGTAGAAGATCTCATAAAATATAAAGCTATGTTAGATAGAGTTGGTGCAGTAAAATCTCTTAGACGTTATAAACAATTAGAAAATTTATTATCAAGGGGAGTTAAAGTAGGAAAAGGTTTATCTGAAAAACAGAAAACAGAAACAACTGTATTCTTACCAGATGATCCACAAAAATTACTAAATAGATTAAATATTTTAATATCTGCAATAAAAGAAGGACATAATTCAAGTTTCAATGAAATTCATGCTATATTGAAAAGACTGTTAGAAAAGAAGATTCTAAATGAAGAGGATTATAAAAAGTGTAGCTGAAATATGTTGTTGTTTTTAATTTTTTATAAAAAAAATATTTCATAAAAAAATATTTATTCAAAATTTTAACTAAAAAATGTGTTCAGCAGATTTAGACAAAATTAATAATCATTTAGAAAATTTGACAGAGATTTTGGGTTCATCAAAGTTTAGTACGACGTTAAAAATTATAACAACTACTTCATCACACACTCGTAATTTAGAACCCATTCTACATTTGGAACAAAATAAAAATTATCAAATTCAATTGACTAGTTTCTCTACATTTAACACTATTCAAAATGTTATAAAAGATGTGAATGATCAATTTAGATATTCTACTGATAAAGGCAAAACATGGAAAATATTAACTTTTCTTCCTGGTTCTTACGAAGTTGAATCAATATCAAATGAAATTAAGAGACATTTAGGTATACCATTTAAAGATAAGAAACAATTACATTTTGCAGTTGAACCGGCAGTTAATAAATTTTCTCTTACTTTAGACGAAAATCATCAAGTTGATTTTAATCATGATAGATCATTGTCAAAGCTATTAGGATTTAATAAACAAACCTATAGTCAAGGTTATCATTTAGGTGAAAAGATTCCAAAAATAACTGAAATAAATTCAATTGTTGTACATTGTGACATTATTGAAGGAGGATATATAAATGGTAAATTGTCAAATTTAATATTCAGTTTTCCAGCTTTTACTGTACCCATTGTTTATAGATTAAATGTAATTCTGCAAACATTAATATATTTCCCTATTACAAGAAAAACTATTAACAACATTAACATGAGAATCACTGATGAAAAAGGACAAGAAATAAATTTTGGAGGTGAAGAGATTATGATAGATCTTTTGGTTCGGGAGGTATAAACTCCTACGCGAAGCTAGAGAAGTTTAATTTTCTTCTTCTTCTTTAGAAACAAATTTAGAAACAATAAAATTTTTTTATTAAAAAATGAGTGAACTACCTCCATTTAATAAAAAAAACTTAAATTTAATCATCATCCAAATTTATCTAATAAAGTTTTGTCAGTTATTTGTGGAAGATCAGGATGTGGAAAAACATATCTATTATTTAAAATTTTAACGACTCCAAACTTTTTGGATTATAACAATCTTATAATTTATACAACAACGGCAGAACAACCCGTCTATCAATTTTTAAAATATGGATTTGAAAATAATCTTGAAAAAACAGCAATTGCTTCATTATTCAAAGAATATGAAAAATCTGAAGATGAAGAAGAAATAAGTTCGTGGTGTGAAGTTGCAGCAAAAAATAATCAGTTAGTAGAATCTAATAAAAATAAGCATATAAAAATACAATTAATAGATGATGGTGGTAATATGCAAGATCCTAGTAAACTAGATAAAACAATGAAACATTGTGTAATTTTTGATGATTGTGTTAATGATAGAAATCAGTCAGTTCAGAGAAATTATTTCACAAGAGGTAGACATAATAACTGTAGTGTATTTTATTTAACACAAAGTATGTATTCATTAGACGGAAGTGTTATTAGAAAGAATGCAAATATATTTATACTATTTGAAATAAATGCAAGAAACTTAAGTGATTTGTTAAGAGATTTATGTGTAAGAAATAAAGATGAATTTAAACAATCGTGTAACAATGCTTGGTCAAAAGATTATGGATTTATCACAATTAATATTGATAAAAAATTCATGATAGAGTTATAGAAAATATTTTCGCGGAGTGATCGAATAATTTTTTCTTATAAATTTTTTCTTATAAATTTTTTGTTAATAAAAATAAAAAAAAATATGTTGAATGCTTACAAGATAGAGCATGTACCAGTTTTAAAAGATTATCGTCATCCTACAAATCCTGTAAATTCGAAGAAAGAAGTTAGATTTTATTATCATCATAAATACGTAGCGCTCGTTACAGATTATAAAACCAAACATGGTATTAAACCGTGTGTTAAAACAAAAGACTTTCCACTTTGTTTAAGAAGTTTCCGAGTATTTTTGGCGTATAATAATTTATGGTGGTTGGTTAAGAAAGAACATTTAACAACACATGAATTAGAAACATTACATCAATTACATATTCCTGTGTATATGTAAAAACGGAACCGAGGGTCTATGTAAAAATTCATTTTTTCTTTTAAAAAATATGAATCGTGAAATGTCTCTCGGACAAACGTCTAGGATTGATGAATTAATCAAGAAACAAACTGCTGAGTTTGATGCGCAAATTAAACATAGTAAACGTAGTAAACGTATTAAAAAACAGAAACGTACTAGGCGTAGTATCAGACGTAATACTAAAAAACAGAAAACGTGGAACAAAAGAAATATTAGAAACTACTATTAGTGATATCTTTTTTGATGATAGAATTAAGGATGAACTTGGTGATGATTTATGTAATTTATTTAATCCAAATGAAATTAAATATGAAAATGTATCTTTTATTAATGTAGCAAATGATATGAGGAAACTTTTAGCAAATGGCAAAATTATTAATTTACTTGGAAAAGTTGTTAAAGATCAGGAAAATATAATTCAAAATTTTTACGTAACCTTCTATAATAAAAAATCATTTGAAACATGGTTTTCGAATCTGGATGAGAAATCCGATGCTAACGAATGGATTTTTACAGGTAATATTAAATATGAAGATTTTGGAATGAAGTTAGTACAAAGATCGCATAGAGGGGCAGGGATTAATATGAAATATAGAATCAAAGAATATTTCGGTGAATATTTTTATATTCCTTCTGAAGATTTTTGTTTTATTAAATGTTATAATGTTTTACGAGGTTTTAATGAAGAACAAGGAGAAATGATGAAAGAAATGTTTAATAATTTTTTATATAAAGAGAAAGCCACATCTAGAACAGGAGTAATGTCAAACTGCAAATTTTCTCAATTCAATAAATATTTTGGAGAATGTGTTCAATATTATAGTCCTGCCAATCGTCATTTAAATCCTAGAGGAATTGAAACGTTTCATAATTATGTTTATTACAATTGTTTTCACGCAGGTTCAACAATTGGTCACTATTGTTTAATTGATAAATTTCATAAATTAAAAGCTATTAGAGAAATTGAAAATAATTTCAAACCCATATATAAAACAGTTACTGATGAAAATCTAACAACGCTTCCATATAAAATCATTACAAAGAAAAAAATTGACTATAGTTCAACATATATTTGGGATCTCGAAACTTTTCCTGATCCTAACTGTTCAACAGCTCATCCTATTCCTTATGCTGTAGGAGCTATTAATTTTAATAAATTTATATGTTGCTTACCGAAACAAAGATTGAAAGAATTAGAAACACGATTGTTAAGTGATATGATTAAAATTAAACGATCAAAAGATGAAGATGAAATTAAAAAACTTAAAAAACAGATTAATGAGTATAATAATTTAACTGAATTAGAATTTAATAAACTTCAAAATTGTGTGAAAATATTTACGAGAACTGAGGATGATGAATGTTCGATCGGGGGAAACCCAGAGGACGTATGTCCGATCCATCAATTTTTTAAAACTCTTGGAAAATTTAATTATTCTAGAGTAACTTTAATAGCTCACAATTCATCAGGTTTTGATTCCTATTTTCCGATAAAAGCTAATTTAAATTATCTAAACCGCCTCTTAAAACTTCAAGAGGAATATTGACTGCTTCATTACAAAATCCTTATACAACTGAATGTGTTAGTAGATACATACAAAAATCTTTTAGATTTAAAAACAATATGAAAAAAGATTCACCGTCAGGTAAATTAGCACTTCAAACTATTATAATGAAATGTAGTTATCAACATGTAAAAACAAGTCTTTCTAAATGGTGTGAGAATTTTAAAATTCCTACGAATGTGTGTAAATTAAATTATGAAATTGGAGACATAACACATGAAAATTATAAAGAAAAAGAAAATGAATGGAGACCATATTTAGTTAACGATATTCTTTCTTTAGCTTTTTGTATCTACAAATATAATAATGTTATGCGAGATTTAGTTGAAGATATAACTACTAATTTAACATCCTCTGCTTTAACATTTAACGGTTGGATGAAAAGCGTACAAAATGACAATATAAATATTCATTGTATACCATGTATATAAGACTGATATCTTTGATAATGCCCAGAAATTCATTAACGGCCCGGAAAATTCATGGCCTGGAAATAAAACCATAGAAATATTTCGCAACATGGCATACAATGATTATGACATCTACATTTTTCGGGATGTCAATGGCAAATTGTCGGGCCGCTAACGCGGCACTCTAATTTGCCATTGACGCCCTCAAAACATAGCTGTCATCATATCATTCTCATATAGATTTATGGGCTAGAAATTATATTAGAAAATCTGTTAAAGGTGGAAGAGTTTCAGCAAATATTAGAAAATACATATCGCCATTTTGTAACATCTTGTTACCAATATTAAAACAGTATTTACCTGGTCGCTGCGCTGGTGGGGCTTTGTCCCTTGGAAGTAATTTAATAGATTTAATGAAACAGTATCGAGATTTAGGAGATAAAACTGAAATTTGTAAGAAAATTTCAAATCAACTACTTGAACAAAAAAATGAATTTCTAATGGCTTTTGATGCAACATCTTTATATCCATCAGCTATGTATGATGAAAATTCAGAATACCCTAAAGCTGAATCAGCTAGAAAATTTCGTCAAGAAGAAGAGCGGGAAATAGTATATAAATTTAATACACAAACATTTAGACCTAAAACTGGAATATTCTCTGTTGTGTTTCAATATCCTAATGATATGTTTTTCCAACCAGTTCCTATAAAAGATAAAGTTAAAAATCAAAATAATAATTCTCATGTAAAAGTAATCAGGTTTAGAAATGGTATATGTTATGATGTATTAACTTCTATAGACATACAAGAAATTGTTAGATGTGGGGGAAAAATCTTACATATTACTGATGGTATAATTTATGAAAAAAATTATCAAGTTTCACCATTTCGAAATTATATTGAAAAACTTTTTAATTTGAGAAAAAGATATAAAACAGAAGGAAATACTGTAGGTGATGAGTTAATTAAATTATTGATGAATTCGCTATATGGCAAAACTGTGCAAAAAGATATAACCACTAAATATCATTTATGGAATGAGAATACATTGAGAAAAAATTTCACTCAAGAAGTAAAAGATTATGAAAAATTAAATGATGAACAATATTTAGCGAAAGTAGAAATGGAAGATGATGAATTTCTCAAAACTAACATTGTAAAAGATGGGAAGACGTCATTCATGCCATCACACTTAGGTTCTTTCATTCTTTCTTACTCTAGAAGAATCATGAATAACTTTATTTTAGAAATTAATGGTTTCAAAGAAAAATACATTCATTATACAGATACTGATTCAATATATATTTCCAATGAGCTCTTTAATAAATTAGACGCTGCTGGATATGTTGGAGGAGAATTGTGTCAAGGGAAAAATGATTATGGAAATGGTGGAATTATTTTTGCAATGTTTATTGCACCTAAAGTAAAATACTGTATTACTGTAGATGAGCAAGGGAGACTTAGTGAAAAGAAAACATTCAAAGGATATTCACAAGATAAAGTAAAAGTAGAAGATTTTCTAAAATTATATTCGGGGAAAACATTATCGACTACAGTTAATAAACCATGGAAAAGATCTTTAGAAACTGGAATTAATATTCCTGATAAAAATAATAATACTGAAGAAAAAAAATTTTCTGGTCAAATAAATATTCTTAAACGTCAAGCACCTGATGAAAATGAAATTATGTTACCTTATAACGGAGAAGATATTCAAGCTGAAATATTTCAAACAATCATCTGTGAGAGTAATTTAAGTGATGATGATGACACGTGGGAATAATAATTTTTTTATTACATCTAAAAATTTTATAACATTTAAAAAATTTATAACATCTAAAAAATTTATTACATCTAAAAAATTTATTACATCTAAAAACTTATTACATCTAAAAACTTATTACATCTAAAAACTTATTACATCTAAAAAAATTACATCTAAAAACTTATTACATATGAAAATATATTTATCGAATATTTTGGTATTTTCTATTACGTTTTAGCATATAATGTTCTATAATATTAAGTTTTATCATATTAAGTTTCATCATATAATGTTTTATCAAAAGATAATTTAAATTTATTTTCACTAACTATTGATTCTTCATCATCATCATCAATTGATTCTTCATCATCATCATAAATTGATTCTTCAACATCATAAGTTACACTTTTTGGTATAGGATGCCATTTCCTGATGGGATACCATTCCCTGATGGGAATATCTATTTCCAAATTACATTTAGTATTTGATAATAATATAATAGAGAAAAGTATTGGTCTTTGATCTCTTTTGGAAAATTTAATAACACCACCATAATCTGAATCACTTTTAGTTTTTATTAAAGATGATAAAATTTTAAATTGATTAGATGTAAATCCTAATTTAAATTTTGTAGACCCGACACATAGTTGTCTAACAGTATCTTCAACTATACCATCATTATTATTTTCAATTGTAAGAAAATGAAATTTAGATAAATTTTTATAATTACTAATATTTTTATAATCTTTTTTACCATTTACACCATTTTCAGATGTTTCAGAATCATCATCTATATTATCATCATCTATATTATTATCATCATTATTATCATAAGATTCTTTAAGATCGGGCAAAGCCCTAGAACTTTCAGTTCGTTTATTATGATTATGATTATGGACATTGTTAATAGTATAAGGTGTTGTCCACATATAAATTTTTTCTTGTTGAGCTAAACCATTTATGTAAGATTTTAATAAATTAATATTTAAATTGGAATATGATCCTATATATGTATCATCATCATATCTTTGCGGCATTTCTAATGTTTCTTGTTTATAAATTGTATCTCTATAATATACTTGACATAATAATTCTTCGTTATGCTTTTACTCTCGATATGAATATTATATTGGTTTTGTTCATCAACAAATAATCTTATTTTTTCCTTTGAGAGATTTTAATTTTTTAACTAATTCTTTAATATTGATATAATTAATAATTTTAGTTTCTATCCAATCAGTATTACTAATTGGCAAACTGCTCTAATAAATCCGTAAACATTATTATGTCCTATTATAACCATATTTTCTTTATATAATTCTACATATGCAACATCATTATATTTACTTACAATCTCCATAAATTTAATAAATGGATCACCTGGAAATATACAATAATTAGTTTCTATAGAAGGTAAACCTTTAGTCTGTTTTCTAAATATTTCGGCTTGTAATTGAAATAAAATATTAACATCTATACATGGATTATTATTATTATTATTATCAAAACATTTATTTTCAAATCCCGTTGATCTCGTCGAATAAGAAGAACAGGACGATGCGGACGAATATATTTTTTTTAAATTTGGTTTTTCCATTTTTTTATTTTTATTAGAAAAAATTTTATTTTTTTATTGTTTTAAAAATGATGTTACCAAATGTTGGTGGAGGTGCATATATCCCGAATAATCGTGAATTAGAAATAGAGATAGAAAATTATATCATGAAAACTGGAGATGTTTTATCTGGTCCATTGCATCTTTCTATTCTTCTGCAACAAAATACAGAGTTAACAAATAAACAATATGTTGATACACAAATCAATGACTTAAAAGAAAAATATATAAACGATGTTTTGGTTCCACTGATGAATGAATTAAAGTTGCTAAAACTTAATGACAAATCATTAAACGAAAAATTATTAAAACTTGATAAAAAGGATAGAGAGCTAGAAGCAGATATAGCAAAACTTTTTAAAAAGATTTCTGAACAATCAAAAATTTTAATATTACTTTCTATAAAGTTAAAATCTGCTGTCATTAAGAATAAACATCAGATACAACTATTGAAAGAACAATTAGAAGATGAAATAGAAAAACTACCTGAAAGAATTAAAAAAAATTTAAAGCAGTTACAAACTACATTCCAAAAACGTGTTGATGAATTAAGTTCTAAAATTACTCAACAAATGAAAAAGATGAATAGAATAATAAATGAAGTAAACTCACTTAAACAAAAAGTTGATAAAATGAAAACTCTTAAAATCAATTTAGAAAATGAATTAAAGAAAAATTTACAAGAAAACTCTAAAGAAAATAAAGAACAGTTAGATTCTGTTAAAAGACAATTAGATGTTCTTAAAATTAAGTTAAATGCACTTAAAACGGCATTGAAGATTAATCAGCAGAAAATGCAAGTTAATAGAAAAGAAATAAAGTACATCACACGCTGCTTGACGCAATCGATAAAGTGCAACAGTCAATTAATAAAGTTATCTCGAAGTTGTTGTCCATTCACAAACGTAAATCTTAAACGGACGAAAGGTCCTCAGGTTACTAACCAATCGTAAATATTTTTTCCCAAAAGTCAAATTTAATCCTAAAAAATGCCTATAATTTATAAACACAATCTTAAACATTTTGCTTCAAATCAAAAAATTGCTCATGAACCATCTATGAAATCTGTTTACCATTATGACAGTGTAGAAACAATCGGAACACAAAAGTTCCTAGGCACCACAGGTGCCGTCCAAAAAGAAGGGGCTGGCATCTTTCTGGTATTGGTAGTATCGTTAACTTAATTAAAAATAATAAAGATTTGATTACATCTGCTTCAAAAGGAGCAGCTGCTATAGGTAGTACAGCTAGTGCAATATCAAATGCTGTTAAGTCTCAAAACGAATTAAAACAACTAGAAGCTATTCGTAAACTTAGGAATGATTCTGAAGAACTAAAAAATTTAAAAAAACTTTCAGATGAAACAAAAAACAAAATTGCTAACATAGCTGTTGGGGAAACCTTGAGGAGCGGAGCTCCGTCTGATAGTAAACATAAGAAGAAATCAGGCGTAGCCATAAAACGTTCAATTGAAGAAATAAGAGGTAATGGTGTTAACAGCAACCTTCGGTTTAACCAGCAAAGCTGTAGCGGAGCTGGTCTAGCAAAATTCTAAAATATATTTTTTAGTAAAATTATTTTAGTAAAATTATTTCAGTAAAATTTTTTTAGTAAAATTTTTTCTGTGTGTGAGAAATGAACAAAAAGTCAAATTATTTTTTATAAAAATGTCTTCGCTTATCGAAAATAAATTTCGATTAGACGATCCTCCGTTCGTCAGTTATAATCAAAGAAAGAATGACTATATAAGAATTGCTATGAATCCCGGATCTTCCAGTAGAGTAAATACTGGAGGTGATTTAATTTTTGAAGTTGATAATCAGCAGAGTTATATATATTTACCTGATTCATTTTTACACTGTGAATATTCTTTATATAGTGATGCCAATTTTACAACACCATTACCAGATACCGATAATATTGCACTAGAGAATAATTTTTTTCCAAGACTATTTACACAAATGCGTTTAGATGTTGCAACTCAAAATATAGAAACAATAAGTGATTTCTCCAGGTGTAATTGATACAATGCTTAGATTTGTAACAATTGGTGAAAATAATAAAAAGTATGAAATCGAAGGTTGGTTTCCTGATACTAATGATGGTATAATTGTTGATGATTTAACTCACGCTGGAACAGATTCAGCAGGAATTGCGAAAGATGTAGAAAATATTGCAAAACATTTAAATAAAACAAATAATGATGCATATAAAGAAAGACGTGAATTTAACAAGAAAAGTAAACAGACAGTAAATTGGTCATTGTCTCCATTATTCGGATATTTAGATTATGATAAAATATCATATCAATTAAAATTTAAATTAATAATTCATCGTACAGCAAATAATGAATTAATCTTTTTTGGTAAGACTGGAAAAAAAGCATATTTAAAAATTGATAGACTTGAATGGTGGATTAAGCATATTACTCCTAGTTTAGAGATTGAAACAGCTATTGCAAAAAGATTAAATACTAACAAACCAATTCCAGTAAATTTTCTAAAGAGAACTGCTAGTTCAGTAACTTTTTCCGAACAAAGATTTAACTGGCATTTTACTAGAACTGCGAATACTCCAAGATATTTATTACTAACATTTCAAAGAAATAATTCTCCAAGTTTTGATAAGAACAATAATCTCTTCCATATTAATACAATTCGAAGTTTACAAGTTTCATTAAATCAAACCCGATATCCAATTGATCCATTAAGATTCGATGATACCAATAATCAATTTATGGAAGGATATGATTCTTATCGAAATCTTTGTATAGAATTTGGAGTTGAACCACAATTAACTCCTGGAGATTGAAGACATTTATATCCAATTTTCTGTTTCGATTTAAGTGCACAATCTGAAGATATTAGCAAGACTGGTTGTGATGTAACAATTAATATTGAAAAGAAAGATTCCACAACTTCATTGATGGCTTATGGTTTATTGCTAGAAGATGTAAAATGTTCTATTGAAATTCTTAATGGAAAGATGGCTAGGATCGGCTAAAGCCTCTGAACAAAGTTCTATAGGTTAGTAACCTGAGGTCCTTTGGTCCGATCGGCTAAAGCCTCTGAGCAAGGTTCGATTCAGTAAAACATTTATTTTATTTTATCTTTTAAAATGAATTCTACAAATTCCGAAAATTTAATTAAATTAAAATTTGCTAATTTAGATTTAGTGAATTATCTATTAAACAAAAATAAAAACTCAAACTGTCAGCATATTGGAGGTGACATACAAAAAACATTAGAAAACTTTCCTGGATTTATTTGGAGTAAATATTCGAAAGAAAAACATCTTCCTGGTCATTCATATACTGGTCCAGGAACTCGATTAGATATAAGACTAGATGAGAATAATAATCCGAAACCAGGTGAAGAACCAATAAATAGAGTAGATGCCGCCGCTTATAGACATGATTTAGCTTATCGAAATCATGATTTAAGTTCTCGTCATGCAGCTGATAAGAAGATGATTCAAGAATTAGATAGTATTCAAAATCCTACATTTAGAGAAAAAATTGAAAGAATGTTTGTTAAGAAAGCTTTACAAGCTAAAATATTATTCGGACAGGGTTTAAATGAAACGACAGCAAAGCTGTCTGAGAGCAACGCTCGAACCTACGCGTCTGAAATTCATAAAGAATACAGAAAGCCGAAATATCTATTGAAAGTAAAAGTATTTAATAAAGATGATATTTGGAGTGCTGATCTTATTCATATGCCGAATGAAAGGGACTACAAATACGCATTGACCGTTATAGATTTATATACACGGTATGCCTGGGTAAAGCCTTTAAAAAATAAAAGTGGTCTATCAGTTAAATATGCGTTTGAAGAAATCTTTAAAGAAAGTAAGAGAAAGCCAAAAAAATTGTTTGTTGATAAAGGGTCGGAATTTTATAACCGAAACGTTCAGCCACTATTTGAAACTGTTTATTCAACTGAAAATGCAGGGAAGGCCGTAGTGATAGAAAGATTCAATCGGACGTTAAAAAATAAATTATTCAAGAAATTTACTGAGCAAAGAAATCAGAAATGGTTGAAGATATTACCAGGAATTGTAGAAGAGTACAATAATAAAGTTCATTCTGGTATTGAAGAGACCCCAAAGAATGCTTCTGACGACCCTGATTTGATAAGAAAAAAAATATTCGAGAATAATTATTCGAATGAGAGTAATCCGAATTTGCAGAAACTTATGCCGAAATTTAAAATTGGAGATAGAGTTAGAATATTTAAATATAAGAATAAATTTGAAAAAGGCTTTGTTGGCTATTGGACTAAAGAAATATTTGAAGTTTGCAAAATAAATCAAACTTATCCGATTACTTCCGAAATCAAAGATTTAGATGATAAAAATGTCAGAGGCCGATTTTATCAAAATAAATTTCAACGAACTGATTTTTAATTATCATTATTTTCATTAGGCGTAGCCATAGAACCTACGGTTCGTTCAATTCTAACATAATATCTAGAAATGGTACTCCTTCCTGTAATTTAAATAAAACATAAAGACATAATTGACCGCAATATGTAGTTCCTGGTTTTTGAATTTGAAATGTATTATAAATTCCATTTTCAAGTAATTTTTTGACTTCATTTGTTAGTTGAAGTCCATAAGAGTCGAAATAGTAATTATCTCCATTTTTATTAGACGTACCTGCAGACCAATGCATTCCTTTTTCATCTGATGTGTGAAGATTTGTTATGAAATTTATAGTTATTGTTGGCTTATTTTTGATTAATTGTAATTCGTCTCTCATTAGAACATGAAAATCTTTTATTTCTAATCGATTAGCGATTTTCTTTAGGTCGAAATTTGTCGTGGTTTGCGTTCCATATAATTTAAAAAACTCCTTTATGTTGCTCATTTTATAATAAAAAAATTTCTTAAGGGACCCCTAGAAGACAGAAGGGAGGGCGTATTGATTTAAAACTGTTCTCTAATGATGACTTTCCTTACTACTTATTCGATTTTGAAATGATTATATTATAATTATTCTAATCTATATTGTTTTATATATTTCCATTTTCTTCATGAACTTCATTTGTAAAATATGTTTCATCGTTAAAATGATTGTTTAAAATTGCCATAACAACTATCCCGCATATCGGCGTTTATGCGTTCTGAGTTCACAAGAAGAATTTTATTGTCATTTGCTTTTATTGTCAATGCACTCTTATGTGCCTAATCTATTCATGTCTTCACAATGGGAAGTACTTTACTACCCGTATGTGTTTGGCAAACGCTAAATGAATTTTGCAAATCGATTTTTTTTTTGACGACTTCCTTCCAGAGGGGGGATGGGGGTGGGGGTGAGTCAGCATGATGACTCATCACTGCACCGCACTGTCCTTGCGTCTGGGATGGGATTACTACTTTCACCTTTCCTGAAAGTCTTCTTCCTTCCTATATGTAGTATATATAGTATATATTCCTATATGTAGTAGAATTTTTGCAGGTCAAGTTTTAAGATATTTACGTATTTGCTCACATTTATGCTATGTTGTTGCTAAGATTAAAATCACATGCCATTTGTTTACAAAAAGAGGATGTCTTTTATGTGATTTAAGAAAATGCATGGAAAAACTTCTAAGTAAGCATTTTTTACTCTTGCTAAAGTTTGGCTTGTTTTCAAGCAGACAATTGTCCGTCCAATGCGGTATGATTTGAGTAAGTAAAGAAGTAAATTATATATTTTCATATCATTGAAGATCTTTACAAGCACATATAGTTGAACATTTATTCACACATGTAAAATAGATGCATTGTTTATTCAACAAACAGTAACAATTACACTGTAAATCGCTGGATACGAAAATCACATACAACATATACCAAAATCACATACAATTTGAAACTAACATCTGATACGAGATTCTCGTATGCTTACAGAGATCTGGTATGTTTTTCATACGAAATCTCAATTACCTTCGTATGTGATTGGTATGTTGCGATATCTATTCTATCTGTGATTGACTGTTTTACACTGAAATGCGAGTTGCTGGTATGTTTTATATACGAGATCCGATGCAAATTCATCCTTATTCGCATGCCTCTCGTATGCCTCTGGCATGTAGAACTTTAAGTCACGTAGCAAACAAATATATATATATATATATATATATATATATATACATATATATATATATACATATATATATTGCATACTACTGTCAAATAACTTTTTTCAGTAATGCCAGTCGTGAATATTTCTTTTTGATAATGTGATATTTAACTAGATTAGATTTATTGTGAATTTTATGCTCCACGAGTATGTCCTCGTTGCTATATGTCTAGGAACATTGACAGGACGCTTAGTTTGCTCAATTTGATGAACCAAATTGATCTACATCAATTCATTTAAACGATATTTTTCGGGAAATTATGTTGACTTATATATCTCAAATATAACTACTTTTGCGTTCATGAATTATAATGTGTTTCTATTTCGGATTGATAACATGCTTAATTTCAAAATTATATAATGCATAATTGTTGATGGTTAAATACTTATTGATTATTCATGAAATACCTTAGACTTACATATATTAAAATCGAATTCAGTATTGAAAGTATGACTCTTGAATGTCATTATCTCACTACTTACAAAACAGTAGTAACATTAGTGTGATCTTTATTGACAAAAGGCCTTAAATGAACATACTTTAGACATCTTTGATGCTTTCTTTTAACATTGTGATGGTATGACTTTAGTATGTAAAGCATACCACATTTGAAATAACATACGAAAAGCATGTAGATAGATACAGAAATATACCAAAAAATATTTTGGTATGCATCCTTCGTCAGGGATTGGTATTGAGCGACTTTTTAAGTGTAGTTAGAAGTAAAGAAGGGGAAAAATGTCGATTGGATCTCATATCATATACAATGGAGGTCAATTCAACTAATCGGTGTAAATGCAATTCATGATTATAATTGTTTTCGGGAAATAGGAATTTCGTCGTCTCGTTGAACGGATTTGAGGCTGAATAAATCTCCCGGTCCGATAAGATCTCGGTGGACATACTGAATGAAGAGGGTGAGCCGGATTACCAGATATCTGTACAAGTAGTTTGATAGCCACTTCCTTGCGACGAGTTTGTAAATTCGGGAACTGATTGCATTCGCACCTGCTTGATGATCCACAAACAATGCGATTAACGCGACGCTGGATATTCTGAAGCACTTGAGTTGACATACCCACTAGAAGAGGATAGCAGTATTCGATCACCGAAAGAATTAATCCGTAATAAACTGATCTCAATTTGTAATGATCGAGAATAGGTTTCAAAATTCGTAATGCAGACGTCGTCTTGGGGCATATCGATTAATATATTCTATATGTTTGTACCACTTCAGATCCGATGTAAAGAATACACCAAGTATCTTCAATTCATCAACTGACGCAATGTCTGGGATACACGTAGTATTACCTGATTTGGGAATCCAAAGCTGTTTGCACTTGCTGACGTTCAAACGTAGTCCAATCGTTGACGACCATTCCAGCATACTAGCATGTTCTTGGAGATAATAATCAGTTTTGCTTTTAGGGATCGGAATTACGAAAGTACAATCATCTATGTACTTAATAACAGTTGATGCTTCATGAAGCGGGCGGAGGGAGCCAACAACCATATTGAACATGAACGGTTCCAAAACTGATCCCTGTGATATGCCGGAAACCATTGAAAGTTCATCACTACTCAAATTGTTGATCTTCAATGTTCGGAATCGATTAATCAAACAGTATTTAATCCACAGAATAAGACCTTTAGGGAAGTTATTATTGATAAGAGCATGAATGATGGTGTCGTGTCCAAATTGATCGAAGGCCTTACTAAAGTTGTATGCCAGGATAAGTATTCCAACGCACGTGTTATCAGTTCATGAATACAGGTGAGTGCTGATGTCGTGGAGGCTTGAGGCATGTTACCAAACAGGAATTGACCGAATGTTTGCCGAAATTGATTAGCAAGGCCACAGTTCAGAATAGCCTTTTCACAAATTTTTGATAAATTGGTGAGCAGAGAGATAGGACGTAGTTCATATTTCGACACAGGTAACGTTTTGGGAACTGGTGATATGATGCTTCGCTTCCATGCGGTTGGAAACCGGCGCCTCAGTATGGAAATATTGATTAGGTGAGTCAATGGAGATGAAATGATATGAGCAGCACTTTGCAATGATAACGGGATGTCATTATGACCGGGAGCTTGACTTTCATTGTAACAAGCATGCCATATGCCATTTCCACATCAACGGTAGGACCCCATTCTACAATGTGATGCAAATTTGTTCCAGCATCATCAGGTACATCAAAATTCGGGCGGTGAGTCTGACATGATGAGAGCATTGAATTAATTTCTCTCACAGCATTATCAATCAAAGGCAAAGAATGCATTAATGATCGAGTCCATAGCTGATGACCTTAAAGATTTAGTTTCTCTTATTTCGTTAACGGTTTGCCACAGTTCTTTGGAACCTTTGCTTGCCTTCTGATCCCACTTTCGTTTTTTTTCTGAAATCAAGGTTTTAACTTTGCTACTTAGGTGGTGATGCATCGCAAAATTCCTTTCACGGTATGCGTTCCATCGCTGATTGATTAAATCTTGATTAATGTTGTTATGAAAGGCTTATCACGAGAGGTCATTATCACTGAGGTTGATGGGATAGTTTGTATGAAACACATGTAAAAATATTCATGTAATATGGAACACTTCTCGTCGAGAGATAAACTCATATCATAGATGTGCATAAAGTTAAAACCATTAAGCATATTGAGAAACTGTGTTATATTGGACTCACGAAGATCATGAACAATACATAATTTCGAGTTTGGTGTGATAGCATTGTCTACATAGGACTACATAAGACACTTTGATGATCCGACGTCGCAACTGGTGGACCCACTATAACTTCATACTCGCTGTTAAGGGGAGACGACAAAAGAACAAGATCTAAAGTAGCATCAGCGCGAGTAGGTTCATTTACAAAATTTTTAAGATCAAAAGCATTTTCCAAAAAGGAAATGTTGATGCGATTAAAATCACCAAGCAATTGTACATCATATTCAGGATAAATATTCAGCAAGTTATCTAAATTAACAGATAGAAATTCTACTACATTCGATGAGCAGCGTGTAACAGAAGAAGGGGGTATGTAGACACAGACAAATCATATTTTCAAGGGAGAAATCAATAACCAAATACTGTTTGTGCCGCATGGGTCAATGGTCGTTGTATAAATACTTGGTTTAAGAGAAGAGTTAACCCATACCACAACTCCACCTCCTTGACGACCATCTATGCGATCATCGTGAAATGTTTCATAACCTTCAATGGATATGTATTCGTTCGAATGACTTTCGGTAAGCTATGATTCCGTAGCTGCGAATATATTTATCGATTTAGAAGATATTAGTCATCGAATATGGTCCATCTTGTTGAATGCGCGATTCACATTAGTTGATAAAATTGAAGGCAAACTCCTCAAACGACGTGGTAAAATCAGTGATATTTTGTCTAGGCTGAATTTTACCTCGATATATAACTAAGTCTTCATCCGATATTTCTCTTCGGTCATTAAGTTCTTAGCGTAGTTGTCCTTCTTTTTGCTGTTGAAAAGGAGTTAAATCTTATTTGATAGAACAGTTATTAAAAACAGAACCTTTTAAATTTCTAGAATGGCACAGAATCTCATGCTTACCGGATATATCATTGATTCTAACCTTGATCAATCTTGGACTTCCTTTTTGTGCAGAACCAATGCGATTGCAGTCCACATTCTGTATATTGAGAAATTCAAACATCTTCAAGTTTTCTGTATATTTATTCTCTATATAAGTATCTCTGTATTTCACTTCTCGGCAAACGAAAAATTATCAAGTTACACGTACGTCTACGGTCTGGACGCTGCTCGATCTCATAAATCAGGTCTTCTGGAGGCAAATGTTTTTCCCACGACTGAAAGGTTATGCAAAAGAATCATCACACTTACCGCATCTAGTTGTGGTCGTGAAAGATCCTTCTTTACTCTCAAAAGCATCAAAAGATTTTCTATGACAAGTATGTCCAACCAGAGATTGTGTAGTTTGTCTTTTCTTTCGATTGAAAAAGAACTCATAGCGCGCATGAAAACAAAGTGTCCCTGAAAAATGGCATTCAGATGTTATCGACATTTTTGCAATGTCAGAAAGAAGAATAGAATTGAAGAAAAATGAATGTTGAATTGGAATGCTTTGATTTTACTTCATTGTTTTAGTAGGTGGAAGTGTACGGATGCTGTATACAGTATACATGCATGCATTTTAGAACGATATAATAAAACCGAACAATTGCATAATAGTTGGACCTGCCGTTTGCCTATTGATTCTAGATTTATTGAGTTTAGGTGTTTACCTGGGAATGAGAGACGATAATCGCCGCTGCATGTAGATGCAGCATGCATGGTCTTGCAATTTAGCTGCGCAGGTAGATTGAAGGAATGCTGTTTAGCTATTTAACCAGTGGCGACGCCAGCCGTCTGTTTTCGGCAGGGCCAAAACCATTGATCATAAAAAAAGAATCTGTATACAGTGAAAATTTTTATATTGAAGGATTCAGTTTTTTGCAGAGACTGCGTTCTCGTGGTCCAAAAATTATTTGAGCAGTTTTAAAAAAGGCAAAAGTTTGCAAATTTATACACTACCGAGATGACGCCCTTATATGAATAGTATGAAACAAGTTGGATATCAGGCATGAGTATTTGCTAATAATCAGCCTAACTAAGTAAAAATTAGGCTGATTATCTAGGGAATTTCAAGATCCGTATTGCAATGGGTCTTCAAGAAGAAATCGTGATATCATTCGTTCTTGGCTGAAATTTCAACTTTTTAATTCAATTTTCACTGGCATTTTTATGATTTACTTAATTCATGTTTCATTTCATGAATCTGAATAGTTATGCGGAACCATCACATTTTTCAAAGTTAAATGAAGTCATTTGTCTTTGATTATGTGATTTTGCTCTACCAGTGGCAGGTTGCCTGTGATATGATCACGCATAGGAAAATACTCTTGAGGTTGAGTATGAAAGTAATAAGAACCCATCGAATTGCTAATTTAACAAACATTAAATCTCCAAGGCCGTCATGACACTGAGAATCTGTGAAATACCATCATTTCTTCTGCATTACAATCATGATCATCCGCGGTAATTTCTTTAAAACCGCAAA
The DNA here is from genome assembly GCA_907163375.1 of Prostheceraeus crozeri. Taxonomy (NCBI): domain Eukaryota; kingdom Metazoa; phylum Platyhelminthes; order Polycladida; family Euryleptidae; genus Prostheceraeus; species Prostheceraeus crozeri. The sequence goes on from CAJQUW010016240.1 coordinate 277,109, forward strand.
ATTTTGCATATCTCACATTTGGCAACAATAACAACTATGTCCCCCCCGAATTCATTAAATTAAATCGAAAGTGTATATACATTGGGGATTTAATATGCGGAATTACCACTCTACCTAATACACTTACTCTATGCCATAGACATCGGATTCTGATGTCTATATGTAATCCGATGTCTGTGCATCTGACGTTTGCCTTTCATAGTCAGAAATCCTGATATGACCATGTACCATTACAAAGAAATGGTATTATGATAGACATCGAACATTAAGCACTTCAATGTCTTTGGGAAATTTGTACCACACGAACAAGTCCGAGATATTCAGAACAAGATCATCTCACCCGAATCAAATAATATCATGCAATCTTTTATGTGATCCATGGAATCCAAACCTCTTTGATGGAATCTGATTGACAGAGTTAGGCTTGTTATGTGTGCAAGTGCTCGCGAATAACATTAATGTAGAAACCCGAATTTCCGCTTTGCTGAAGCCATAGTGAACTTGAACATCTTTGGACTGAAATGGACAATAGTGGCTTGTTTGGTCATTTCAGCTGTTTATTAAGGAGCCGATCTAGATCAATGTTGCTAGGTCCAAAGATAGGTTGGATCTTAATGAAAATCAAATTACTGAAGCGTGCAACAGCTAGGCTCGTCGCTAAGGCGATCTGTTGTACACATGGTTGTACATAATGATGCAAATGGAAAATTGTCCGCTAAAATTTTCCATTGGAAAATTTTGAAATTTATTTTTCGGTGATTGACATTTTTGCCTTTGTTTTGGAGACTATCATAGTCGTCTGAAAAGACTGTAATATTCAAAGACCGAAAACTTCTCTATCATCCCTGTATGTTGACTTTTATAGCCAACTGGGATGCACCTTTTCCATGTCTATTTCAGATCTTTCCAAATGAATTTCAGACATTAGATGGATTTCAGATTTCTCTTGCTGAATTTCAGATATCCGTCAGAAGCTCAACTTTGAAAAGATCTTGAATTCAACTGGAGATCTCCATTCTGGATCATATCTGAAATTCATTTGGGTAGATCTGAAATCGAATTGGAACTATCTGAACCATCTGAACTAGAAATGGAGAATCCTCAGCGAAGATGTCGCACAATATACGCCAGAAGTTAGAAGCTATCATAGATATTATTTTACTCATCACAGATATCTTTAGTGTCCAAATATCTCACGAGTTTACAGTCTTTATGTCCTCCAATATGGTCGCTCATGAATGCTGCGTGGACTGTGTGCTTTCACTTGTTCATCAATACATGAGGAATTTGCATCACTAATTAAAGCGGCATAATAAAGCTTAATTAACTTTCAAGCTAACAATTAGCAAACTCCAAAATAAAGTACATTATTTTTGCTCCAGATCTTTCACATTGCATGAAATTATACCCCTATTGTAAAGCAAGATTCACGTTATCCCAAACGGTGGCTGTGAAAATTAAAAATGCTAACAAAATGGCACAAGCCACTGCTGGCAAAGGACGCCAGGACGCAAAGGTTCAAAAATTCGCGGACGGAACTCGTATTGCTACGATCGCTTTAATCGAATTAATTATGAAATTAAGAGTTTTAGACCCAATTTATTGGTACGTAGCTGCCTCGGCAGTGGAAGCGCTCAAACTATAAGGCCTATCAAAAAATCAAAACTTTCAAAATTTTCCATAATTTTCCAATTTTATCCATAATTTTCCACGGAAAATTTTCATCACTATATAGTTGTACATGTGAAATTTTTTCAAAATGCATCTGAACAGAAATACAAATGATCATCGCTATCCGTGAATCTTTACAAAATTACACTGATCAGCTGCTTTGCCTTCCAATTTCATCAAGTGGAAGCCTCCATTGTGTATAGGTACCGTAATTGTCATGACATTTTTCCACGATCGACGTGCTGTGCCTTAAAGATGTTCATGCCCACTCCAGTTCTTTAAGTTGTTTTTGGATTACAACTAGCAAAGAAATTGCATGCGTGTTCACCGAAACCGGCAGGATATCCAGTCGGTTTCGCTGTTATGCCGGCGTTCACAACTGATCGTTCTACCGGCAGAATAATTAAATCGGTTTAATTATTTTAGCTTAGTCCGAATTTTTCGTTAACGAACAACCACCAAGATATTTAACTCAAACATAATGGGGCTGTTCACTAACTAAAATTCTGCAGGCAGAAAATTAAAGTTTACAAGCTGACTTAATGACCGACGCTATAGCACCGAAACCGACTGAATATTCTGCTGATTTCAGTGTTATACCGTCTTTCAAAAAGTCAGCTGATTCTGCCAGCAGAATAATGAAATCGGTTTAATTTTCTGCCGGCAGAATTTTAGTTAATGAACAGCCTCAATATGTCTTTGATCGAGTAACATTTTTATGCAAATTCATGATCATGAATCATTCGAACCAACTGATATGTAAAATGGCAGACATGCAAAGTGATCATTACAGTCAGTTTTCATTAAAAATTCTTTATGTTGAACTTCAGCGTCACTAATCCTTATTAATCAGGAAAGACTAATCCTTATTATATCATTCCTATACGGAAAGACTTCCTTATTCCGGTCTCCTCATCTGTAGGCTACGTGTGGCTGACACAGGTTTAGCTGAAAGGATAGTCCTAGATATACATGTAGTCGACTAGATGTTTGATAAGGCTATATATTTTCAAATCAATTCAAGTGGATCAACTAATTTCATTGAAGAATTTCGCAAATCTTTTGAGAATTTTTAATAAATCAAACTTTAAGGAAGTGGAGACAGGCGAGACAAGTTGTTTGAAATGTCAGTCATGGAAGCTATATTCCAGTGAAAAAAATCTGTCTGATCAATGGCGATACGATGATGGCGATCATATCGCCAGGTCGCGACTTGACTTATGGACATTATGTCGCCATATGTTATCGAGTTATTGCTCATAATTGATGGCAACAGTTAACCGCAAACTCATGTTGCTGTTGATTGATTGATTTCTGCAGCATATGTGTTCCTTGATTATGGTTTGTCAGTGACTCATCAATTCATCACCTTACTATCGCTCTGTCGATTGATCGTCATGGTGTCTCCTTGTGGTTGTGCTAAATTTTTTAATTGCTCTTCATCTTTTCGTCACGATCAATCTATCAATGCAATTGTCAGCTAATTCTCCATGTAATTCTTTCGATGGCGACATGCGCCATCGAAACGATGGCACATTTTTCACTGGGATGTATGATAATTGATGATCGACTATTTGAATTTGATGCTTGTATGCCATAAAATGACAAAACATTTGTTATCAAGGAAATTCATTCAAAAACTGCACTTCAGTTGTCTTGTTCCGATCTTCCGATCTTCATCTATACTTATGCATGTTCATAATCAGCTGATAGCATGCATGCAGAATTCAGATTGGAAATGTTTGATTACAGAATTATATTATACAGGCATGTGATTTTCGATCATGGTGCCCCTCTTTCCGTATCAAATTCGTGCTGGCGAGGATAGTAGCTAAAGTATTTTGCATAGGCCTATCTATAGAGAGACTTGATAATTAAAGCGGAGGCAGCATACAGGTAATGGGTCTTCACTGTTAAGTAATGGAAGTGTATGGGAAGATACGCTCGTATTTTGATCTTTTCATAACATGTTTCCTGCTTCTATGTTTATTGTTGGGAAAGAAATATATATTTTTTGGTTTTGCAATTGCACAATTTCTTTTATTTTTCATTTTTTTCCAAGACCGTATAAAACTACACCATTTCGATGTGAAATATAGAAAGCGTCAACTGTAATAGCAGCATAAATTTGTAATATAGAAATTGCATCTGCAATATCGAAATTGTCAAGTGTAACATATCGTCATTTGTAATATCGAAATGGAAATAGTAATTCAGAAAAACTGAACTGTGATATAGAAATTTGCAACTATAATACAGATACGCACGTACCATCATTTGTAATATTATACATTTTCGGTCAACAATAATGGATGGATGAATCGAACGTGTATCTGCTTTGCCGCAGAGATGTTGGACGATCGAGAAAAGGAACTCGGACTGTAAGCGCGTTGCCGTCATCACGTGGACCTAACATCCATATGCCAGGTGCAGTATCTACTGAAGGAGTTGTCAAAATGTCAACAGAACGTGGATCCTATCGAAAAGAAGGAGTAGCCGAATGGTTGGAAGAATTGAGTGCCGAAAGGCAAAGTATAGGAAAGAATCTCAGTGATATTGTCATTGTCTGTGACAACAGGATGTCACTCGCAAATTGAATCGAGAGGAACAGGTGGAATTTCCATTCTACGACTCGGGCAATATTCACCACCGCTAAATCCAATCGAATACATTTGGAGTGTTATCAAGAATTATATCAAGCAACACTTGCGAATTCCACCAACAACAAAGACAGGAGTGATTGAAAAAAAGACTGAAATATCTGGAAAAAATAATTCAAAGTGGAATCTCGTCAGTAGAAAGCTTTCAGTGTTGCCAACATACCACCACGTACCATGCAGCTGTTATGAACCTGGAAGACTTACAAGTTGTTATTTGACAAATTTCAACCTATCATTTGTTGAGTGTTTCAATTTTTATAAAGTAACCTTGATTTGCCTGTATTAATAAAGTTGTGCATATGTACATTAGTAATAATTGTTTGAGCCATGGTTTGAGCTTTTATTTTGTGCAATAGTGCAGTCAAACAATGCCAAAAAACTAGCAATTAATAAATACATAGCAATTTACAATAACTAACATCGCTAGAGATGTGCAGGAAATAACAAAGTTACAGAAAATTTATAATTTCGATATTACTAATGCTGATGATAGGCCTATCTATATTATAGTTGCAAATTTCTTTATTATAATTCAGCTTTTCTGAATTACTATTTCCATTTCGATATTACAAATGACGATATGTATATTACATTTGACGATTTCGATATTGCAAATGCAATTTTTATATTACAAATTTATGATGTTATATTACAACTGACGCTTTCTATATTGCACATGGAAATAGTGCAGTTGATAAGTTTATGAAAGTAGTATGCACTGCAATTATAATACACTGTAGTAAATAAATCCAGCGTGCTTTACCGTAAGTGAATTCCTCAAGAATCACAAATTCATGTATCCGTGACGCCTCCTCTAAGCACCACGGGAGGGGTAGCGGAGTATAGCTTGATAGCACTACTTGCGGTTTCACCACAGCTGTAGTCTCTAAAGATCAGAAATAAACGCGGTTTAACGGCCACATCAGAATTCGCATTGCATGGATTAAAATGAAATTCGAATGAAATTCCATGATTTTCTTGGAATATGTCATCAGCATAATCGTGGGACACACCTTGTTGATTAACTGATCCATTCAGCAAATATTGTTGCAATGCTTACTTCTGAAATATCGTTAAAGGTGCCTAAATAATTATCCATCTCTTATCTCCTTTGTTGACAAAAATCTATTCCTCAGTTGCCTTGATTTTCATTTTACACTTGAGACACTTCCAGGAAACTGACCAAGTTCAAGCTGACAGGCGATATCATGCATAATGTATCATACCTGACAGTGTTTGACTGTGGTTTTGTGATGTAAATTTCTCATGCAGGAGGACCATATATTCCAAAATTCTGTGTAGATTCATGCAAGGCAGGGCACAAGGCACAATTAAGCCTGATCGCATCACTCCATTAACAGAACGTCCTCATCTGTGCATTCCTGGTTGTTTTCAGGTTCTGATCTACCCAAGGCAATGCATCATTGATAATGAAGCCAATAATTTTCATTTGATGAGCATTCAACATTGTGAATCACAAAATCACAATATTAGCTCAGATGCAAAATCTAGGCTAGAAGTTAAAGTTTTGGAAATGAGTAGCAGCTTCTCCATATTTAAGATGCTTAGAGCTATTTGTATAGTATGCTGCCGATAAAGAGCTCATATGCTTCATAGATGCACGCAAGTGTAAGTCTTGTTTGAGTTAAAGCGTCGAACATTCGATCTTCTAAAATCTTGAACTCCATAATTGCCTTACCTTAAAATCAAAGCCAATTTGGTTACCTTAATTAATAGCCTAAAATATTCAGCTTTAATACGAAATGAAAATGGCTACATATTATTTACGATAGTGGGATATGCTACATGTAGACCTATGTCACAGGGGATGCCAAAAATATAATCAACTTGATTACTTCATCAATATATATTTAATTATATTATATATTTTTATCATTTTATTTCAGTTTCAAATCATTAATTTATATCTCATATAATGAGAATTCATTTTCATGTTGTAGGCCTACGTACGTACATGTATGTGAAGGAGTAAATGCAATTAAATATTGAATATTTTTGACCTATGAGGACCACCGATGGAAGTGTGTCTCATAGGTGGTCCGTCTATGGAGGTTTCATCAAGACTTAACTATTTAACTCAAGAAGCCGCAATATTTGTATGTTGGCAGTCTGTGTCCTGCCAGCAACAAATATTATGTAATAACATTTTGTCAATATGCAATTTTATAGATCTCGTCCTGTGCCCGTTTTTCGTGTAATCATGCATGACTTTCAAGCATATTTTATCCATGAGACATATCTATGAGACATGCATGTCATATCTATGAGAGATTCATATTTTTTCAATGAAATATCGATGATTTAATCATGTGTATCTAGAATTTTGCCATCGAATACATGAAATTTAACAGGGTTGCTAGAATCATGGTACCATCTGCATTGTAGGTTCATAGCACATTTTTGTCGCGGCTACATGTTGCACATGCATGGTACACAAGCATTGTAAAATTTACGAATATGCACGACTTACATTACTAATTGCAACACATTCGATTACATCACTAGTGAATTCCAATCACTCCATAGGCCTACATGTAACGCAAAAGTCGTAGTACAGCATCTTCGATGTATGAAATTGTACATTGCACAGATGCATTAAGATACAAATTGATTAACACTGTTTAAAACAGGGATGCGGAGTCCTATCATTTTGATAGGACTCCAACTCCGACTCCGGGTATATAAAGCCTAGTTTTTTTTAAAAAAACTGGTAACCTACATCATAGATCATTATTAGGCTTACCTGAACCTATTTTTAGTGATCATTTCTGTATCAATCATTTGCGATGAAAGTTTATCAAATGTCGCTTTACGTTCGATGGTCCTCCCATCTTGTTGATGTGCACTTCACACGGCTTTTCTCCAGTCTCTATCAGGCAGGAGAATCCCCATCCTTCTCCAAAACACATGAGTACACTTTCGATTTTAATATGCGCTTTAGAGGAGCCATCACACACTATTAACGTGAGGGCAGTGGCGACGCCAGCCGTCTGTTTTCGGCAGGGCCAAGGCAGAGCCAAATAGATTCGTGGCAGGGCCGCATAAATGTATGCCAAGGTCATTCCAAACAATGTTGAAAAGTACATTTTTGGGGTCCCTACAGATATAATGAGAACAGTAAGTCACCAAGAGGCCTGTATTATGTGGCCCTATCACTATGCGAAACGGTAGTAGCAAAATTTACTGATGCTTAGCCAATTATGCCAATTCGTGCTTATATTCTGATGACATGAGGCAGATTTCTACTTCTATAAGCGGCGTCCTATAATTCATATCCCGCAATCCTCACCATCCTCACATATGATAAATACGGAGATAAGCCAACCTCGTATTATGTATAGGTTCCATATTTAGAGGATTATTTTTTTCATTGAGGCAATTATTCATTAAACCATTTGAAGAAAAACAAAAAAGTATAATAAATTCTTTTAATAGCAGTATCTTGTGAAAGAAAAAGTCATGAAAATCTGAAACTAATCGCTCCAGATAAACGGGAACAAAAAAATCACAAAGCGTATGGTAAAACAGCAGGATATATCGTACAATCAGATAAAACAAGATTGTGTGTACGCGTATTAAATCTCAAATACCCTAAAAAAACAAAAATGGTAGACCGAATTGGGAGAAAATAATTACCCCCAAAAAATTGTATACCGGATTGGGAGACAATAACATGAGGTGGGCATCCCTCTGTTTCATGAATATCTTTTGCCTGAGAACTGAAGAGATACACTCATGCAATTTAATACTCATGACACGTTCATGCTCATTTTATAATGATCAGTTTCTGGGGAACTCAACGAGTTTGTTAAGATATGATACACTAAGATGTGCATGAATTCAGAGGGATGCTTGAGAAATACAAAGAAGGTATAAATCCTCTTTAGCTGTCACGCAAGCAATCAATAATTGCGTCAACTCTACTGTAAATGTCTTTGTAAAAGATACTTGTATAAAAAAATTAATGAAGCATAATGCGACAGTTTGGATATAGTGAACCGAATTGGTCAACAACAATGTCAAGATCGATCATTTTCGCTCTCGATTTGTGAGCAGCAATAATTATGATGTCGGACAACCTTTCAGTTGACATGGTTGTCCGGAGGTAAGACTTTACCAATCTCAATTTGCTGAAGCTCCGCTCGGCTTCTGCAGACGCTACAGGGATAGAGGCTGCAATTTTGAGCAACCTCATTGTCTCGAAGAACGCATCTGCGTACCTATCAACAAAAGTCAGCGTCTCCAAGATTGTCAATGGACTGAATTTTGAAATCTCTTTTTTGCGAGATATGATGCTCTTTAGTTGAAGCAACTCGATTTTCAGAAGCTCCAAGTTTGATTCGTAATGCTTCGCTAAAGGAGACAACGACTCAAAGTCCAGGAAATTATCACTGACTGGACACAGGGCTTTTATTCCCATGAGGACATTCATATTGTCAGGAGAAAATCGCATTTTCAATTCAGCAATGGTGGTGTCAATGATTGGGAAGTAAATGCGTATCGCATGATTTGTGGCATTCGTGGGTTGATCTGACCGAAATTCGTGCACATGCTCATTGTCCTTGGGTATGGATTTATCGGTCACGACCATGTTTTTCAGCTTTTCTGGCATTGGCCTTTTCCGCTTCGCAGGGACACTGGCGGTGTTGAGCCCGACTATCTCGTTCTTGGAACATATTTCATTTGCAGCTTCAATGAAAGAATCGCACTGTTCCTCACTGCGCATTTCTGTTAGATTCGATTCAAGAACTTTGATGAGATCAAAAGCCGCATCCATTGATATCGAGCGACTTTGCAGGCTGTCTGATACTTTCGACAAATGGACCAACAACTGGCGAAAAACCAACAAGCAAAATACAAATTTGAAATCGATCAGCGCAAGAATCGCTTTCGCATCACAGGCTCGATCACTGTGTGATTCGTTTGAGATATTTTCCAGAAGTTTGATCAAACACGAAAAACGTTGGTACACAGCATTGCAAGCAGCAACCTGTGAAGCCCATCTTGTATCAGAAAGAGACTTCAACTCGATCGGTCTTTCAGTGGAAAACATCACCTCTTGAAGATCAAGCCACGCAGAATGCACATAAGATCCACTGATGAAGTTGTGAATGCGGCGTAATGTTGCGAATAAATGGCCTGCTTCACGGACAGCTTTGCAACAATCCACCACTACAAGATTCAAGCGATGCGCATAACAATGAATGTATATTGCCCATTTTGACACTTCACGAATTCTGGCCTGGACACCATTGATATGACCGCTCATTACGGCAGCGCCATCATAGGATTGAGCGATACAATTTTGAATTGGCAATCCAAATTCGGAAATCTTTTCCAGAATGTAATTTGTGAGAGATGATGCAGTAAGTGAAGTCGCTTCCACAAATCCAATGAATTCTTCATGACATTCGCCTTCGAAAATGTATCTCATGCAAATCGACAGTTGCTCTTTTTTTGAGAGATCCTTCGATTCGTCACAAATTATGCTGAAAAATTTTGCTTCAAGTACTTCATCTCTGATCTGATCAGAAATAATACTGCTCATAATTGAAATTATAGCATTTTGGATGCTTGAATGTGTGTATTTGGCATTTCCGGCACCATTCAATCTTTCCTCTATGACAGGATCGTGTTCTGCGACAATTCTCAAAATTTCAAGGAAATTTCCCTTATTATGGGAGACTTTAGTTTCAGCATGTCCTCTTTGAGAAATATTTTGTAAGCAGGTCAAACGCAGCACTTTTGCGACAGTCTTCAAATAATGCCGGTTTCGGTTAATCTGTGTGACGTGAGCTGCATCAAGGAGAGTGGTGACCGATTTATTTTCCTTTGTCATGGCCTTGTAATTTTCGAACATTTCCACCGATTTTCGATGGCAATCAGAGCTTGCGTGCTTTAACAGGGCATTTGTTTTTGGATTTTGACCAGTAGCCCGATTCCACGCCCGAAACCCATCCGAAACAAATGTTTCATTTTCACCAGCAACGTGGAAATGTCGACATACGAAACAGAAGACCGCGTCAGCAGACTCAGAATACTCCAGCCACGAATGTCTTTTAAACCACGCTGAATTGAAATGGCGATGTCTGTTGCCCATGTGACGCAATGGATATTGCTGAAGAATAGGTTGTTTAGGTGTTTCAGATGGCAATCGAGACAAGTCTTTTGGACCTACATGTTCCTTAGGTGAAATAGTTTTTGGTAGGCCTGTCACCTTTTGACCTAGAATTTCATTGTCAGGCACATCTTCAGCTGTGTCTGATTCTGAATCGTTATCACTGTCACTTTCTGAAGAAGTTGGTGACGTTGTGTGTGTCACATTCACATCACAGGTATGTTGTTGCGCTTCTTTGTCACCGGTTCTTTTTTATCATCGCTTGTGTTCTGGAGGCGCGCGTTGGTAGATTGACGCAACCACGACGAAAGCATTCTCCTAAAAAAAAAAGAATGAAGTTTTCATCGCCGTCACCGATATGTAAGATATAAATAAGAATACTGACACAGAAGAATGTTAAAAAAGTAATGATATACATCGGCGCTTATACAGTAAACAATGGCACAGTGGAATGGCTACTTGTTTACGGTCTGTATTGATTCATTGATTGGTTGATTGTACATAAGGAAATATACATGTTAAATATTATACAATCTTCAATAATACTAGGGCTCGCAGGACGTTTCGTATTCGCAATTTTTGCACGCAGTCATATTTGTATATTACGGGTATGGGGTGCTTTCAGATATTAAAGCAAACAGCTTGTCTCTAAAAAAATATACTTTTAGACGAAAAACTTTTTGCGTCAATAAGAAACTAATTCTGAAGCCATCCTTAGATATGTAAGTGAGTTGTCTATGCTCGTACGAACCCCCCACCCCTATCCCCCCAGCACAGCTAACGCCATAAATTGCAAAGGTTACTGATGGAATAATAAGATACATGTATAATGAGTATAAATACAACAGTAAATGACTAGGATAGTAACATGTCTTTTGAAAGTCATACTGAGTTGGAAGCTGATTCCACCACATATGCGATCAAATAAACTCCGTGAACGATCTTGGGTGCGAGTGCGTTCAGTAATACTCGTAACGCGATAACATCGCGGTGTACGTCACTGAATTGGCTCTTGCAAAGACTTGCAGCCTGGAAAGACTCGTTGAGCGAAGAGAAGTACATGTATTTGCAAAAGAGATTGAGGGAAGCCACATCTCGTCTGACAGATAATGAGTAGTTTGTTAGTATGCGACTCTCTCATCAGGTGCTTAAAAAGTGCTTAGAGGCATTCTGTACATACGATTTCCACGTCAAGTTTTGGATTTCGGTCGTTGAGGTTATGTAGATAATACCGCGAAGACGTTGTTTAGAGCATCACATCAGGAGCTTTAATTGAGTTGTAGAATTCGTCTGACAGGATTCTGTAGCAAAACTTTCCAAATGCTAATATGGTCTTGGTCTTGAACATTTTTATGTTTCATTTTTCACTTTTATGATAGACGCTTTTTAGATGGTTTGTAATGTTGAAAGTCAAGTTTCCGGTAGTTCATTACTGTACTACTTAAAGTAGCTTAATCACAGGTGTTATATACATACGGTAGTTTGTCATTTCAACGAAAGTGAAGGATATGCACTAAAGAGTAGGTTCTATCATTTTATGAAAAAGTTACATTTAGCGTCCACTGGAGCATTGTGGCAGGTGTCACAAGTCACAACTTAAGGTTTGAAGACCTGCAAGAAATTCGATAAATACCTGTCACGGTAGTCGTACATTTTCTTTGTTCTCGTCATTGCGTGGGTGGAGCATTTTTGTAATTTACCTGGCTACGCATGAAAACAGAAAGATGGTCGCTTTTCCTGAGTTAGGCATCGCAACTAGTCGCAACTAATGAAATGCTTCACAGATTGATTGGCCGATGCAGAATTGGTTATATTGTAGGCCTATTACTGGTTTGAAATGTCAAACCAAAACAAATCACAAAATAATCAATAATGCCTTGGCGCCCCTTTTAAGTTGGCCCTCCTGTGCCCCTTTCAATTCTAAATTTTAACTACGTGCCTGAATAGGACTAATTAGACTAAGCATGCATCAAAAATTTCCAAAATGACTGTCTAGTCGAACCGAAATATTTATAAAAGCAGCGTCTGAATATGCATAACGTGGATTTTGACACTCTTGATACTGAATTGTGTAGAAGAGGCAAAATTTACATCGGCTTCTAGCGGCCACATTGCTAGAATCGTCCATATCCGCGTCTGTAACCTTGCGTCCTCTCACTTGTAAACCAGTGACATGATTTCACAGTCTCTGATAGCGTACCAACTCTTCCATTCAGGGAAATTGATAGCCAAACATTTTCGTCTCACATAACTACCTACCAGTCCTTCATTTTACAGAATTTGACTGTTAGACTTTCTGTGGCACCTAAGTGGCTGAGGCGCTGTCCAATCACATACCTTCCTTAACACTGCACTGCCAGTGACATCTGTTCTTCCATTTATTCAATGTTACTGTTTGTACCAAGAATTTATAAACTATTAGGCCTAACCGTCCTTCGTTCTATCCACCCTGATCTAGAAGAGAAATGGTGCCATTTTCTTTGAAAGTAGAATTTGCTATTTGGTTATTTAGCTGGTCACTATCTTCTTTCAGTCGAGAATGAAAAACACTGGAACAGTTGAAAGCTACGGACCATTGATAACCCCATTAGGAAATGGTTTGCAGGTCTGTCTATCCTTGAGAAAAGAAACAACCAGCCTGCAACGTTGCCTGGTTGTATTTTCGTCAAAATATCTTTGTGTCAGACTTATTTGAAAAACTTAGAAATTAAATATCCTGATCAACTGAGCGAGTCTCACCTCGCATATCTAGCACACGGATGATGTGCTCTGTCACATAAAAATAAGATCGCCAGTATAATGAGAATGCCGAATGCTGCCGTACTGCAGGTGTGAGAGAAGTGTTTTTGAAGCTGAGTGTTTAATACATTAGGCCTAATTAAAATCAATCAATATAAGCATATATATAGCATTTTCAAGTTACACAACGTAAGTAACGCTTCAAATTTGGTTACCATACTTCAAATGTAGAATTAAAAGTAGGCCTATTATCTTACAACATAAAAATCTAAAGGATAGACCCTATGCGTCAATGATACGACCTTTTAAAAAGGTTGCTCTAACATAATGCGTATTTCGCAATACTATTGACTACTACTGTAAAATTGGAAATACTTCCTTGATTCTGAAATCTGGTTAATCTGGACGTCCGCATGAAATCCGGACTGTCGGCAGCCCTGTGCCAAAAAATGAAATAAATAAGATTTTGGCCGTATTGGCCCTCCGATAAATATAGCGTATTAATTGTCCTAATTTTCTTTAAAATTGTAATTACGAATTCAGTTTATAGTTATAGAGTTTATTTTATTTGCATAAATTAGGTATTGGTGAATGATTAGCCTAATAAGAGTGCAAGATGATAAGAGTGTAAAACAATTTGAAAAAAAATATCACAGCTGATCGTCAAGGTCATGGACATCCAATTTAGATTGTCCGTTTTTAAACAACCCGATAAAAATAATTGGTTTGTCAATGGAGTGAGAACAGCCGTCGTTACAACAAATACGTGTCAAATATTTCATCTGTATTCTCTGCAAAACAACCATACCAAATAAGAATAATACAAAAAAATGAATAAAATATTGCTACACTGTTAATTTACGAAATGTTCAAAATTCTCTCAAAAAGTTGGCAGGGCCACAGGCAGGGCCAGATGAAATTTGGCAGGCCCGCGGCCCTGCCTGGCCCGCCCCTGCATTTAACCCTTTACTTAGAGCAGATTAAGTCATCTAACTATCTCGATTTAAAATTTTGTAGTGAATTTATGTCAACACGAGAAAAAACACGACTCTAATTGTCAAACACGAACGCGAAGACAAATGACAAGGCTCAACACGACGCGAAGCACGGTCGTATTCCCGTAATGAACGCAGAGCTGTATATGTTGTTTAAGTGTGTCACTTTGCTTGAGGTGCAAACTGATTCAAAACGATGATGTTGGTTCTTCCGATCATTATTTAAAAAGATAGCAGATGCACGAAAAACGTTTACAAGCTTCTCTGTAGAACTTGAAATCACCTGTTTCTTTGCTGTGTGATCCGGTTGATTGCATTCATTGAAACTTCGCACCATTTGTCGTTTTTAATGTTGAACTGGCTGCTCATTGTTCGATTGCTATGGTATTGTGACAGCAGATTGAGCTACTACATTAGCGTTACGTGCTCCAATGCTTCCTTTCTAGTCAAACAGAGGATGAGACGACTTGTCTAATGCTGTGCCTCTACGAGGCACTATTGTTTTAACAACACATGTTTTGTCTATCAATATGCATTAAAATTGGTTACCTTTTCAGCTGAGATTTCCCCCGAGAATCTGCTCTATATTCTACAAACTCTCTTTTCTCTTGAGAATGTTGCTTGTATGAGCTTATTTATCAATTGGATTTTCAACTAGCAATATAAGCGCGCTTATAAATGCATGCATTATCACTTATGAGCATTATTGCAGCGAAGCATTCAAAAATAAAACAAAAGTTGTCTCTCCAGAATTAGTGTACTCTAGATGCAAACAAAGACGCATCCAGAAGCGATGTCGATGAAATGCTCCTTCCTTTGTATTTGACTTTCATTTCGTTCTGTCACTGTGAACTGCCGCTTCAAACTTCTCGATTAACACGACCACTCTGAGACTCGAGCGATGTATCTTCTTCATTTCACATTAATTCTGCAAATATTCTTGATCAATTGTAGTTGTCAATCATGCGGTAAAGCGAATAGCTGCACCACTTGGGTTTTACACCCAAGCAAAAGTCCAAAAGGAAAATGGAGATGTGCAAAAGGATCAAAACACAATTACGGCTCTAGCTACATTCCATGCTTCCTCTCAGGGAAATGTAAAACTATTTCCTGCAATGTTTGGGCAATCGATAAAGTCAACAAAAATTGCTGTCCCGTTGCTGCTCCATATGATTCGACTATATTGCAATTCGGTGAAACATTGCTGGCAGATAACGGAGAATTCGATACTTACATGACTATAATGCCAGATGATGGCAGTATATCAAAAACGGGGTACAAGGCACTTTGGCCTCCTGCTCTAGCGTATTTCCTGGACGAAACTTCCCAAGTTTCTAACTTAGGATACAAACAAGAGATCAATAACACATCAATAAGCAACATTGAGTGGACTTACAGTAAAACGCTTCCACGGACAAATGAGAGGCCACTATTTGCTTCATTTACACCATCAAGAAAGTCTCATTTCAAAATTTGGCCGACCAATACCCTGAATTTCACAAAGGGATTTACTGTCACAATGTGGATGAAAATACTGTGTCCAAGCGCAATGAATTTTCCGCTGTTCGAATTCCTCACCGACGAAGAGAGGTTTGCACATGGTTGGGTTTTCCCTAGCATGGCTTGTAATCAACTCTATATGGATGTTGCTCATAAGTCGTACAGGAGTCAATTAAATGTCGTAAATAATCATGGTCATTGGACTCACGTGGCATTTGCATTAAGTTCAACAAGAGATGTTTCTATCTTTGTCAACGGAACGTCCATACCTTTGACACTCAATGATCATGCATATACACCATCAATCGTTCGAAGTGATGGCTATCTGTATCTCGGAAAATATTCGGATCCAGGCCATGACGAAAGATATTATTCTGGAGGAATGGCGTGTGTTTTCATTTACGAGAAGGCATTGAGTGCAGGAGATATAAAGGCAATTATGAACTTTTGCTAATAGAAGAATATTTCCTGTTTATTTTCGGCATGAACATTAGTGGTCACAACTTCACTTTAAATTGGTGAATTGTTCAATGTTTCAATAAAGCTTTTAAAATTCATTATGTGAGCATATTCAGTTGTGCGACGTAAGTTTGTAATTTGTTAATACATCTGTCACTCAGTATGAGATACATATATGACTTATTCATCTTCAATTATCAACATTTTGACAGTTTATTAATGGAAATCTACCCAGATGATTTGATTGCGGAAAGAAACGGGAATAACAACAAATGTGTAGCTTATCTAGATGTTAATATCTGCGGTTTTCAAGATGGAGTCCACTCATCAGTGTATCACAAGGTTGATGATTTCTCTTTTGAAGTTGTATTGTTCACCAGTAGTAACCCCATCCCAGACGCAAGGACAGTGCGGTGCAGTGATGAGCCATCGATGAGTCATCATGCTGACTCAGCCCCCCCCTTGGCAGGAAGGGAGATGGCCAAGGATGTGTTGGGTGGAATGGGTCCGTGAGGAGAAAACTGGTCCCTACCCCCCTCCCTCTGGCAGGAAGGAAGGAAGGAGGAGTGATGAGGCAAGGGGTGGAATCTCTGAAAACCGCAGAGTTGGAAAAAGGCGGGTTTTGGTGGTTTTGGGATGAGAAAGTCCATTTTTCGGGCAGAAGGAGGATTCGGATGGGAAAACGGAGGCCAGATTCGGACTCTACGTGAAATGTTGGGTTAGGAAGGATGTTTCCAGCAAAATCGGAGAGAAAAAATTTTGAAGACCCCCCCTCTGGGAGAAAGGGAGGCGGCCATGGATGTGTTGAGAGGAATGGGTCCGTGAGGAGAAAACTGGTCCCTAACCCCCCTCCCTCTGGCAGGAAGGAAGGAGTGATGAGGCAAGGGGTGGAATCTCGGAAGGATAGAGTGAGAAAAGGCGGGTTTTGGTGGTTTTGGGATGAGAAAGGCTGGAAATCGTCATGAAGGAGGGTTTGGATTGGAAAATGGAGTTCAGATGTGGAATCTACGTGAAATTTTGGGTGGGGAAGGAAGGCAGGAGGAGATTTCCTGGGAGGCAAGGAGAAAAAATTTTGAAGACCTCCCCCCCTGCCAAACTTCCAACTTTGATTGTAGACATCGTAGAAAGTCGTGCAATAGCTCATTTGAAAGCTAAAAGTGAGAAAAATGCAGTGGAAAGCTCAGTTTGGTCCACTTTTCCTGGGTTTAGGGAGGAAAATGGCAGGAAAACGTCAGAGTTGAAAAAGTCAGGTTTTGGAGGTTTTGGGATGAGAAAGTCCATTTTTCGGTAGGAAGGAGTGCTCGGATGGGAAAATGGAGTGCAGATTCGGACGTTTTGGCCACTTTTGGTTCTGGGAACGACTTCCCAACTCAATCGGAGAGAAAAAGTTCTGACCCCCCTCCTGCCAAACTTCCAACTTTGGTGTTAGAGATCGTAGAAAGTCGTGCAATAGCTCATTTGAAAGCTGGGAGTGAGACAAATTCAGTGGAAAACATGGCTTGTTCGTATCTACCTTCGCTTAGAGGTGAAACGTTATTGAAAATTTTGGACAATAACGAAAAACGAGAGAGTTAGAATGTCGCAAGTGATTCAAAAGAACAGGGGTGTCTTCTTAGGTTTATTGGCTAAAAGAATTACTAAAAACAATATGTACAGGCCCAACGTTTCGCGTGTTCACGCTTCCTCAGGGGCAAAACAGATAAGACCTCCGGCTAAAATCGTCAGTACAGCACAGGAGAGCGCTCTATCTTAGAGCGTTGTCCTTTTATACGTTCTGGTGCGGGGTTTGAGAATCAGACATCAGAAATCGATCAATTCGTGTTTACGGTTTATCGTAGGCTTCAGGCATTTAATAAAACGAGCTTCACTCAACCGAGTGTCCACCGGACTCTTGCATTTTTCTAAGATATCTAATGTGAAGTCGTCAATAGAAGAAACCTGATAACAATTAATTCTGTGGTCAGCCAAAGCACTGCTGATATTACTATTGAAAGACCGACTGTGTTCATTGAAGCGGAATTTAAAAGGGCGACTTGTCTGCCCGACGTACGTATTGTGGCAAAAATTGCAAGTAAACTTGTAAACTAAAAATTTGCTCGAACAAGTGTAATTGCTGGGTAGGCGATTACAGGCAATACAATTTTCGTGCTTTTCAATTCTAGGTTTGCATTGAAGATTATTATATAAGTTAGAGTTAGGGACATCACCCAATGATACAGTTAAGTCATAATTTCTGATGGGGGTACGAATTTGACGGCTGGTGCTATCATTCACGTATTTAATTTTTAGGATATTGGTTTTATTATTTGACTTGGATTCTTGCTTGTGCTTTTTATTTTTAAATATGCTGTTGGCATAGAAACCGTTGTGTTGGAATTTTTTCTTTAACTTGGTCTTAGCACTGTCAAAAGAAGCTTGCGAGCTGCATCTTTTTTGAACATATTCTACTGTATTCCTTAGGTAGTTATTTTTAACGTGACTAGGAACGTAACTATCTATACGCAAAGAGGTACCGGAGTGAAAATGCTTTTCGAACCAACTATAATTCAGTTCTCCTTCTTTTATGTGAATGCTTAAATCCAGGAAGTTTAAAACTCCTTCTTCTGGAATCTCTATGGTGAATTTGATGTTTTCGTTAATACTATTGAAGACGTCCAAGATTACGGAGAAGTCAAATTCTTTTTCAAATGGGCCTATAATTATGTCGTCAATGTAGCGAGCATAGAGATCCGGGCTAATATTAAATCTATTTTTCAACTCGCTTAAGGCCACAGTCTCTAACCTATGTAAATAAATAATAGCAAACGGTGGACTGAAGTGGGATCCCATTGGGCAGCCTTTAATTTGCAGATAGTGCTTGTTGTTATACCTAATTTCGTAGTTGTGACATATGAAATTTAACATTTTTGAAACTGAATCCATATCCAACCCGTAACTATTTATTTTGTTCCAATTTTCAAAGACAAAATCGGTAACTTGTTTTATGCCATCAGAGGTGGGGATGCTAGGATAAAGGTTTTTAACATCTAGGGATATGAATGTGCAGTTAGGCTTATATCTAAGGCGTTGCAGCTGAACAACTATATCTTCGGTGTTCTTGATATGCGACGGTACGAGCTGAGTTAATTGAGACAAGATTTTAGTCACGAGCCAATCTATTTTTTCAGTTGGCGTATTCCTACAAGATGCTATAGGACGCAAAGGATACGATCCTTCCACCTTATCTTTATGATCCTTAATAGTCACGTG
This sequence comes from Prostheceraeus crozeri, assembly GCA_907163375.1. Classification (NCBI taxonomy): domain Eukaryota; kingdom Metazoa; phylum Platyhelminthes; order Polycladida; family Euryleptidae; genus Prostheceraeus; species Prostheceraeus crozeri. Next base: position 296,521 of record CAJQUW010016240.1, read on the forward strand.
GAACGAGGCAGCCTCGGTTCCTGTGCTATAGAGGCGCTCTATTTGATTTCTAGTAAAATTTTTACATGTAGATTTTATCATTCTATTAGCTTGGTTTTCCGTGGAATTCTTTCTGGACTTGGTTAACGGTTTGTAGGTCTCTCCGTCGTTCAGAAGTTCTTCCGTCCGTTTTATTATATCTTCTTCTTCAATAATCAAGAGTTTATTAGTCTTATCAGTCACTTTTACAGTAAGCTCATTACTTTTAAGATAATTGCGGGTAACTTTAATGGATTTTTTAAGTTCTTTTACTTTTTTGTTGTTATGTTGTTTTTTGATTAGATTCATTACTTCTATGCGGAAGAGTTTCAGCTTAGCCTCAGTTTCCTCATCGGCTTTAGGAGGAAGAATGGTGCGGTTTTTAAAAAACGGAATGGTCAAGTCAGTGTCGGCATTATCCTCCCTATCAGTGGAGTTGAACACTTTGCTCCAGCGCAAACGGTAGGTCAGAGCATCAATCTCCCTCTCAGTGTCTTTAACTAGTTGCTCATTCACAATATTCGGGATCCGATAACTCGGTCCTTTCTCAAGAAGATAGCTGATATCAGCTGGTATCTGATTCTCACACTCACTATGCTGAGAGTCAAGAACAACGCTAGTACTTTGAGAAGGCTCAGGGAGTCTACACAATAGGGAAAGTGGAACACTGGTGCCCAGTTCAGCTTCACATTTCGCTCAGGATACGGTTCACCGGTCCATCTTCTCCACTTGTCGCAATGCGTCTTCTTCATCCGGGTCGATTCCTTGTCCACCGCCTGGTCCACCATATCCAGCAGTTTCTGCACCTCCTCGCTTCCCCATCTTCTGACCAGATGCAGGTAACCGTAGCCGCGTCGCATGTTGTCATGTTCAGTACTCTCCTTTAGTTGTTTGACATGTAGACGAACAACTTCCAGCTCCAAAGATGATTTCTTCCTCAACAATGCTTCCGTTGGCTTTGTGGTGTATGGAACCTTGACCTTTGCGAACATTGGTATAACCCGATGTTCAAGACACGTCGTCAAGAAAACCAAATTCATCTGCTGTCTGACATACTTGAGTTGACCGTTGGCGAATTGTATCACAGTAGACTTGGATGCGGGGTCCTTGTCCACGGAGTTGATGAGCATGATAGCCGCATACAGAAGACTTTTCATGTCGCAAGTGATTCAAAAGAACAGGGGTGTCTTCTTAGGTTTATTGGCTAAAAGAATTACTAAAAAAATATGTACAGGCCCAACGTTTCGCGTGTTCACGCTTCCTCAGGGGCAAAACAGATAAGACCTACGGCTAAAATCGTCAGTACAGCACAGGAGAGCGCTCTATCTTAGAGCGTTGTCCTTTTATACGTTCTGGTGCGGATGTTTAGAGTTAGAATGTTTATGAAAATCGCTCTAGCGTGTGAAGCAAGCCTTGGACGGGAAAACAGAGACCAGATTTAGAATCAGCATGCCATGTTGCACCTGTATGTCATTCATGCTATGTCTCCGAAGTGAAAGGAAGAAAGATGACAGAAGCAGTAAAGTTTACGAATGAATTTTTTCACTACGTTTTCATCGACAAAGTCTTCGTGGTGTGATTAGGGACTACATCATCTCCTTTCATCATGAAAAGGCAGACTTAGAATTTGCTATCGCTAAAGGTTACTTCGTTTTCCAACAGTTCATGGACAGTTTGATGAATAAAGATGTGAAAGGACGATTAGTTGCAGAGGTTGAATTTGAGAAAGTGACTGATGAACAAGCAGGTGAACGTGTAGTGTTTCATTTTGCATCCTATTCTGCAGAGACGATACATGATCCCAAAGATTTCTATCAGCGACACAAGGCAAAAATTGCATCTCGACTAGATTCATTTCATGAGCATGGATCCAACTTGCTCTTATGTCGCATAAAACACATTCATATTCAACTCAATGTGCTAAACTAGATTTGACTACAAGATTTGGGAAAAACATTCATGAGTCAGTCGTCTGCGTGCCTCCTTTTCCCTGCCGCAACGAAGTCAGGGGAGAAACGGAGGTCTCTGATTGGCTCACATAGTGTCAAATGTGGATTCGCAGGAGACTATAAAAGCAGACGTCTCCACATTTTCTCTTCATTTCATTCTCTTGACTTGGAAAGTGTGTGTGACTTGCTGAAGCCATTCTCCCCTCTCAACTTTGTCTGATCAATCCTGTTTGCAAATTTACAAGTGAGTGTCATGACTGTCTGGCCTAAAACTTACCAACATTTTAGAAGAGAGACGCAGGAGAGTGTGTGGCCGATGATTGTACAAGCTTATTTTGTTGAACCATCGACACCACCGCCTCCACCACCGAGACGCTTTACGTTTAAGTCTTTTAGGGAATTGAAACGCAATTCGGGTCCTAAGCCCGAGACATTTAATTTACTGGACGATGACGAAGACTTTGACTTTGGTGATAAGCTTAAAATCCTGTGAACGCTCCAAAAGGTCCTCTTAAGGGCCACCTCATATGTCGCTGCTAAGCTAACAATTTTCTTTTCTCTGATGATCATGAATGTACTTAGTAGTGTTCTTTCGTTACAGACTGCCATGGCCATGAATCCTACTCCAACTGCTGCATCACTGAATCCTCAACATCTCGAGCTGTGGAATCCGAAAATTGAAAAGGTAATTCACGGTTATCCTACCTACAAACAGCAAGTGCGCTACAACGGTGTTCGACTCTATCTTCAAACGCCGACGGTATACTTACCAAAAGTGGATACGCAAGTAAATCGTTGCGGTCAAACCTGAGTATTCCTATTGATAATTGGTTGCGTCAACAGCTTGACATTTTAGAAGACGTTGTGAGGCAAAAGGCTCTTATTCCTAGTGAACTATTACAGTTGTGGCCAGAAAAGAAAACTTCTTATTATAAACCATTGCATGGCGGCACTCGCTGCTATATTTTACAAAGCAAGTATTGTAAAGTCACTTCAGGAGTGACAGTTGAACAGTCAGTTGAAACAGAATTGTCATCATTAGGTGCAGGCTTTTATTCCTTTCATATTGAGGTACCTGCTGCTTATGTGGGACCTCATCAATCTGACGGTAGTTTGATTTCTCTCAATTTGCGGCTTGCTCAAATTCATCATCAACCTGAGTTAACAGGACTTGATCACATTGAGAAAGTCATTGATTCTTGTGTCAAAGAGTGTCAAGAGCCTGTCACTAAACCTAAACGTCGTCGCACATCAAAGAAAGATGGTGCTACCACCAAAGAGAAATCTTAAGTATTGTAATCAGTTAGTATGTAGTGAATGTGGAAAACGCGGCCTTGCGCGTTATGTTCAAATAAAACATTGCCATCATGTTGTATGTATCTTTTGTTATGTAAAGGACAGACATCCTTGTAAAGTTCCTGCTCAATGTATTATTTTGTAATGAAGTCTTTTTGATATTGTAGGTTGTCATCTTTATAGACAGTGAGGGAACACCCATGCAGGAATTGAGTGCTATTGCAATGAGAGAAAGTGATCAAACTGTTGTTAGTGTATATCATAGATTTGCCTACTGTCCTCCACACAAAGACGAATGGTCACGACGTCATGTGCATGGACTTGATCCTTCTATTTTGATTCATATTGGATTTGTAAATGAAGCGTATTTGATAAGTGATTTCAAACGGTGGCTGTCAGGTTTTCATATTGTTAAAATATTAGGAAATGATTCTGAACGAGAAGCAACAACACTTCAGTTGCACATTGATAATTTATATTTACCATGTTGGGTAGATCGTGTAAGACAAGACTATCATATGCATTGTGATCAAAAAAAGTTTAGAGATGAAATGATTTTTGACATGGCAATATGTTTCGGTGAGAGGCATCACCTGTACAGACCACCATCCCATTGAAATACTAGAAATAAAGCTACCTACATTGCAAAACTCTCTTCACGCTGGCATTGTAGTCTCTATGACGTTTATGAGCTGTATCTATATTATTGTCAACAGCATGGGTCTATGTAAAACATGTTTTTACTCCTTGTGAATGAATGATGATCATTTTATGAAGTGTATTCTGTACTTGTGAATTTTGTCTGGTGTTGAATAAACTTACAGTGGAACATGATTGTTATTTCTGTTTTATTCATAGTGGAAGTCATTGAAGCAATGTGAAATCTATGGTTAGAACGTTTATGATGGCGCATCGTACCTTAAGTGACCACATGTGTCATTTGACACTTGATCAACAAGGATTCGATGGATTTTTGCAAGATTGGAAACTTACATCTAAAATGAAGATGAATGATATGAAAGCAGTGCTAACTGAAAGTCTTCCTCTCTTCAAAAGATTGATGGAGAGTCTACAACCTCAAGATGTAAAGGGTAGACTCGTTGCTTATATAGAGTTGAAAGATTTTCAAAAACCACTTCGTTTTGGATCTTATTGCACAGAATGGATTATTACTCTTAGTGATCAATTTTATGGTCGTCATATGGTGAAAATTATGGAGAGAATAGAAGAGACGTTGGAAGGAAATGTGTACGCTGTTAAACATATCATGATTCAACTGAGTGTGTTCGAATGAGTGAACTGAGTGAATCGAAAAGGCAAAGATTGATGTACAGGATTTGTTTACATGTGAGGATCGCAAAAAGCATACTGTATTTATTGATGGGATGAATTTAATGACAGGATCTGTGTACATGTGGGAAACGCAACAATTGAATGATGTCTGATTTATCTTTGTCACATATCTTTCAAGACATATCATTACCTATTCAGTATTTTGTCAGCCACTATGTGTGGGACCCCGCTCGTCTGGGTTTGAGTGTTCAGGTTAGGGGTCGAAACACAACTAGACGAGTACCTGCTGATGACTGACGGACTGCAGTATTATGTTTTATATCCCTTAATCGGTAGCTGAAGTAGTGGTCGATGTATTGTAATTCAAATGAAGAAATGTGGAATTACATGAAGTACTATAGACGGATGAAGAAACTGGCGATAACAAATTCAAGTGAAGAAATAGTATTTTCCATGTGTAGTCTTAGGTATAGTGTGTATAGTTTCATTGCTTTCGGTGTAGTAGAGTGTCATTGTAGTTCTATTGTTTACCTCCATTATCCACTTTCCACTTATCCACTTAGTGTAGTGTCAGATATAGTTCACTTGTAATCAGTGTAGTAGCATAGTTGTATTTCCATATTTTACCTCCACTTTTCCAATTTTTATTCATCGGTTTCTTGTTGTTTTATAATATCCATTTTTAATTTCCTTAACCTATGGTGACCATTGTCTTATTCTATTTCCACTATCAGCATCTGTCGTCGGTACAGTATATTAGAAGTCTGTTTTGAACGTGTATACGGCAGTGTTTGGAATCTATGGTATTAGTATATTAACAGCAAGAATGAGTAGTATTACAAGTCTTAAGATTTCCATTTTTACCAGATATTGGGCCAAAGCTGATCAATTTTAATTCGTTGCCACGAGAAAGCTACATTGAGTTCTTTTAAGAACTGATTAATCCAATGGTTACAGTAGCATTGCCTTTGTACACTTGCGGATTGGAGAACGCCATCAGTCCTCCTTAGGACTACTTTAACTAATAATTTAAATTAGTAAGCATTATATTCTATTATAAATGGCTACTGGGATGACTTTCATCATCGTATGAGAATTTACATCCACGACTTCGTTTGATGCGCGACACATTGTGTAGATGCAATAAAGATTTCTTTTCACTGAGTATTTTGTAATGGTGTATAGAGCAACATGAGTCATTGCGCTTTGTGCATTACTATCAGGCTCTTTGTTAGATAAATGAATGCGTCTTTGTTCGCTAGAAAGGGCATTTCACTCAAGTCTTTGCGAGGACTAGAAAGACTTTGTAAGAGGGAAGGTTTCCACCTACGCAGTCAAATGTTCATGTGCGATGACTCTTTGTCACATAACAAAGACAGGGAAAACGAGAAAAGGGAAACGTATGTGATTGGAGCTAGGTCTGCTTATAAAACGGACGACTGAGCGCATGGCAATCATTTCCGTCCTTGCGCTAACCATGCAGTTGCTCAAAGCCATGAACTCCTCTGCTGTCGCACTGGGTACACTGAACTCTCTTACTTTAGCATCGGGTAAAAATGCTTTCAATCAAAAGATAAATCATCATGGAGAAGCCGTGACCATAAAAACTCCAAGTGATCGGATGGCTTATCTAAAGGTCATGTCAACAAAGTATGGACTGGCCGTATGTGTGCCGTTAGACTATTGGACACGGTTACAATTCAATACTCTTGAAACATTCCCGAAAGGAAATCTCACCATTCCCAAAGAAATTGTTCGACACAATGGGAAGCGGTCACAACTTCCCATCATGGAAAGACGATACATGTATGTGCATATGGATAGACACTGTCTCATCATCCATGAAAAGGAGGGCAGTGAATTCGACTTACTCAATTGCAAACCACTCCCCATTTTGGGAAAAGGATTCTACACCTTCGAAATTAAAATTCAAACCATCTACATGGCTCCGCGCAGGGACGGAAGGTTGTTTACGTTGAATCCCTATCTTGTTTCCATCACCTTTAAAAATGATGTCCATGTTGATGATGATCAACTACAGTAACACTCTCCACACACTGAGAACGCACCATCGGTCTTTATGAGACCACGGCCTAACGGCCACCGTATCAAGAACGAAAATGTACACTCACCATGCCACACATGAACATGACTCTCTCCTTCTTTCTTAGGCATACCATTCTTTACTCAGGTTTTAATCATGTGGAAATTATCAGCATGGCTCCATGTATCATGGAAAAGTCAGTGTTTTACATTTCATGATATGAAACGTCAACTTCAGATAACTCTAGAACGCTTTCATCTACGAAGGTTGCATCGCGCAATCATCACAACCGATTTTCATAGCACCGCACATAGTTAATACTGATGGTAGCAGAAAACAACGTTTTTATGGCTCACATCACCGGAAAAAACAAAGTCACTCATGTGCAGGGAGAAAACGACGTCAGGAAAAAACCAGTTGATATGTAAGTCATGATATGAAGTGATTAGGAGTTGGACGCATGTTACAAGGCACTCACTCACAACACCCCATAGAAAGCGCCATGGAGCGAGAAAGCAAAACATCAACCACAACAGAGAGGAAGCATTCATCATCAGACATCGCCGGACGGAGGAAGAGAAAGTTTCTGTCTCTTGGGTGGAGGTAGATGAGTGTCTGGATGGCCGTACGGTAATGAGTGATTAGGACTCATCCAGCATCGCTTGTCTTCCCAAGCTGAGAGACCTCGTTTCCTAAACGTCGTTGTTCTGACTTGATGTGACTGAGATTTTAAAATGGTCATTTCTACTTTTTTAATTTTAAGAGAATCTAAGGCATCTTAATAGTCCCTATGTGTCATTTTTCTAACGATTGACTTCGAGATGCCTTTCGCCCGTTTTATAGAAAGATCTGAGGATTTTAGCTTAATGGAGTACATCTTGGGGCGAAGCAAGATCATCTCCTCTATCTGTTTGCCGGCACACTGATCCCTGAAGCAGCCAAGCTTCGCTTTATTTGAGGTAGAGTAAAGCGGATGGTCAGTGGGATAGTTGGAACTATCAAACTTGGGTGCTAAATATCTTAAAATGTCTTCCTGCTTGACTTGGCTAGTGGTTGTCAAAGCTAGGAAGAAGCTGTCTGTATCACCACCTACTAATTCCACACGTTGGAGAAGTGGACATGTCTTGAAAGTGTGGTAAAATAACTTGTACATTTCTAACTTGGAGTGATCCAAGACAGCTTGACCGACATAAATGGGCTTACAAAGTTCTACTTTAGATTTTAACATTTTAAAACCAGTGATGTCTTCGGAAATGACATCATGGTGGCAAAACAACGGCGAGCGACATAACTTGATACTCGTTTCTGGATCAGTTACGATGCTATAGTCCATGCGCTTTCTTACATCCTCCATGGTTTTACCAAAGAGGGCATTATTCTTAAATTTAAAGAAGTCCTTTTCGAAAGGATTCTTGGATTCAGCCCGTTTCTTACTATTAAATTCTATATACGGTTTTAGAAAGAGCTTCTGCCTAAACTGGATAGCGCGATGGACTTTGTCAAGTTGTATCCCCATACCTAGATAGAATTTGAGGATGGAATAGTGCACGATGTAATGCTGCTTGTTCAATTGTGTGAGCAACAACTCCCTAGTGGGTTTATAGTTTAAGTCATTTTCCGCCTCATACTGCTTATTGTGTTCTTCCATAAAGGGAGAGAACATGTCTGGACTGACTATGCCAGATTCGGGTGCGAGAGGAAAATCAACGGTCCAATTCTTAATACAGTCTGGATAGATGAGGTCGACTTCAAATAAATAACCTATGTCGGCCTCATCTCCCAGTGCCATAATGTGTGCTGGATTGGAGAAGTATTTAATGTCATCGGGCTCTACCCATTGGAAGTCAGACTGTGGCAAAGGCTTGGAGAGTGCACTCCCATACAAATTATTTTGGTTTATGTACATTAAATGCGTGGTCGATCCTATGTCTCGGGTGCTGTTGACAACATGTTTGTTAACAAATGTCAAGCCACCCCTAATACCACGTTCAAATAACGCATACATCTCTGCATGTTGCAGTAAATGATTGCTCTCTTTCGTCATCTTGAAGGCTGACTGATAGGACAGACCCGGGAGACTAACAAAATGGACGGGGTCTAAGGCGTCCTGTTCTAATGAAACTTTCCTAAAAGTCTGAAACACGTCAGCCAGCAGATAGACGTCTAATTTTAAGTAGGCAAGCATGTAGTCACCAAAAGTGCGACACCTAAATTCCAACCATGCTTGCTCTGCATGCCTATAATCATCCAGCGAACAGTCCCCACCCGTCAAATCATTTTTAAATTTATCGATGGACGGAAGGGATGTTTCTTTCAATGTATCCATTGAACTAAAATAACTATAAGGAAACACCCCTTTCCGTCGTATCAGACTATCACTTATGTTGGGATAGTCTTTCCTTAAATGTTGAGTGAGGGGAAGTGTTTCTAAATTATTATCCAACGCGGCTAAGGAAGAAGACATAAAGTGGAAACTGTCTAGAAACTTTGTCATAGAAGACAGGCTTCCCCTCCTTCGTCTTATCGACTTGGACTTTAGCAGTGATGCATATAAATTTTTCCTTACTTTGTGCAATCACTTTGGATGACCAGGATTTCATTTTACCGAATCCATGACGAATGATGATGTGAGCATCATAACATTTGAAGTTATGAAAGCTGACGGGGAGCTTTCGCCGTTTGAGCCTAAGTTTCATATTGCATTTACTGCATATAAGGCAGACCTAAATTTACCACTGAGATGGCAATGGTCCCTCACTTTCTTATGTTGCTGATCATCAAAGGATGAAGAGCAGCGCGGACATTCCGTGGTCCTATCAAACTTGATTTTATCGGCTTCTGTGAAGCACATGGGTTTCCTAGTTAGCTCCGTTTCATAACGTTGATGAAAACGGGTTTTCCTATCTAAAAAGTTGAGGAAGTTTTCAACGCACTCCTCGCCTTGCCACACATGCATTTTATTTTGGTTCCTATAATATGGATGCCAAACTTCGTAGCAGGCAATGCCTGCTGGACTTAGGTCTTCTTGTTCAATATAACATTCAATATCCGCATAGATGGTACATATGGGACTGAGCTCATTGCCGTTTTCCTCATACCTATAAAATTTATCTTTGGGCATGACTTCCATTTGAAGTTTACCCCGAGAGCACCACTCGTAATGATGTTCAAAAAATGCTTTTGATGTGAAACGTCGTGTGCAGCGATCACAGTAATAAAAATTATCCCTATAGGTTGTTTGATGATGGTATAACTCTAAAATTTTAGAAATGCCACAATAATGCCATTATGGGTGGTTGTCGCTATAGACTAGGAGATTGACAACCCGGTCGAAGTTACTTTGGCGGTTGTCATACCTAACGCCCTTCAGACCTTTTTCCCAGAGATGGATGACAATCTTAATATTATTCAATTTTTCAAATTAGGCGATGCCTTTAAAGTCTAATGTGTTGACATCTAACCCGTCAAACTTAAGCTCATCCTCCCATTCACGATAGTGAGTGATTTATTCACGATGCACCCTTATATCATTGTAGTGAAGAATGGAGAGGACGGCATACTTGAAACACTGGGACTGGCATTCTACATTGATGACAGCCTTTTTGTCAGCCAGTGCTTTGGGGAGGGTGAAACAACCGCTCCCTTGTAAATTTTCTAAAAGATATATTTTGATGTCTACCTTGTCTATCCCATCAAAGACCAGACCGCTGTCTCTTTCATTAAATTTATTTAAGTTGCTGACGAGATAGGTGGCATGTCTCTCTATCCACTCGTTTACATCACCTATGAGATCAGCAGCACAGGAAGCTATCCTAATGGTCACAGTGGACTCTACTTCTCCCGTGCTACTGTCTACCTTATTGAAACGAGCAGTGAGATAGAACATGCCCTTAAGTAAAAATCTATCTAAACTCGCCAACATTTGATGAATTAAGCCTATATTATTCATCAAGAAAGGATGAATGTCCTGCACAGCTTCAGAGCTTTCTAACTCATAATCGCGAACGAGCCTCTCAAAGGAAAACTTGCTCAGCCTTAGAGTGACGTTGTTGTCAGTGTAAAGCTCAGTGGGATGAGTGTGACAGAGTGCGTGTGAAGAAAGAACAAACTCTGTAGGAAAGGTCATCTGACACGAAGAACAGGAAAAGCCAACGTGCGATGAAGGATGCTTCCTACCTGATGACGTTGGTGGTTGCCTCACACTGCCACAGGAACCGCCTTCGATGTGGACTCGCAAGTTGGTGCTGTTGTAGAAGGTACGTCTACAACCTTCACACTTGGGCCGTTGAGGGATCGGTCGGCGTGTCTTCTCCAGTTCTCCTTTCGCTTTCGGGCAGCGAGAATGTCGGTGTCGCCGAAGGCAGAATGGCCTCGCGAAAACCTGCCCACAGTCCGTACAGCTGAGCTGTCGAGTCGTAGGTCCCTCTCTCTCCCTCACACCTTCCTCCTCGATTGCAATCTCCTCTCCCACTATCTCTAGGTTCTCCTGCTCCAACAATCTCTCCACTGACTTGATGGAGAGGAGAGGGAGGTCGGCCACTGCAGGTGGTAGTGGTGATGCAGGGATGATGATGGGACGGGAGGGAACGTCGCCGTCCAGGAGGTAGACCGCCAGATCTGTTGAGAAAAAGAGAAAAGAGATTAGCAACATGATCATCATTTCAAGTTTGAAGTCTTATCCCCCTATTTCCCAATCATGACTACTTACCATCTAATGAATTAATCTCCGGCAGCAAGGATGGACGCGGAGGAGGCAGGAGAGGGACACGAGCCGAGGGTGGAAGAGTCCTGGGCTTCGCTGTCGGAGGGATGTGGTGACGAGGAGCAGGGACTGGCACAGGGACTGGCACAGGGACTGGCGCAGGGAGCGGAGCAGGCGATGGAGGTTGGGCGATGACAATGCCCGAGAGAGGGGTCGCACCTTGGGCGGAGGTAGATGGGTGGGAAGGTAGGGCCGGAAATTCAGCTTCGAATCTCCGCCTCGTGGCTTCCTCCCACTTCTTCTTCTTCGCCATATCTGTAGAGAGGAAAGAGAGATTAGATTAGAGGTTGCGGAGATAATAATGATAGAGAGTAAGCTATACGGATACAGAAGTGCTGAAACATGACATTCCAACTCTCATAGGTGAGGATACTTACACTTTCCGAGCCGCTCGTAAGCTTGCCCGATTGCTCCTTGGGGGACAGGTTCCCCGTTACGAATACATTCATGCACTGAAAAAGAATGACAGCAAAGATGAGCAGAGGTAAAATTTAGATTCGGTTTAAACATGAACAAAATAAGGGAAAGGCTCTTGATTCTAATGAGGATGTCTACCCTAATGATGTTAGTAATAGTCAATCTTGATACAAATACTTAAATTGCTCGATGGTAGCCTTTTCCATCTCAGCAGCAATTCGATAGTTCTCAACTTTGTTGAATTCCATTTTTGAATGATTATAGATTACACGATAGTAGATTTCAATCACTGAAAAGGAAAGATGAGAATCGTTTCATTTGCCTAGTCAACGTTTGGGAACATTCATTGAAGTGACATCTAATCAGTTACACTTCACTCTACTCCATATCATAAAGACTAACCTTTGTCGAATGGCTAAAGTACTCTGACCTGGCGAGAGAAAGCATCACGTTGAGTATGAAGTCGAGCGCCCAACATGAGCAACGGCTCAGAGGTTTCGGTCGAACAAACGACGAACAACCCGTGCAACGCAATCCCTCTACGGCAGTACCCGCCGTCCCGAAGGAACGCTCGAGCAAAGGAGGTATTACAGCGATGATATGTTTTATGAGCAGAAGATGTGATAGCAAGAGACTACATGAAAACAACCTGATAGCAGGAGCTCACCGATACTCACCTTGTGAAAGATAAATGTGAAGAGCAGAGCTGGTGCACTGCCTTTTATAAGATTTTCCTAAGCGGTGAATGGATGAGACCTCTCGTTCAATCACAGACAAGCTAGAGTTCCCGATGTGCGCACACACAACTGTAACGCGTTATTGAAATCGTGTTAGGCAAAAATGTTGTTTAGCAATAGACTCAACCATGGCACCTGAAGTCAATACATTGAAACAAGATGATTGCTCGATTCGTTTTCATCAAGACTGCTTCGGAGGCTTAATACAAGATTACATCCTTGAGTTTCAAAGAGAGGAGACAGAATTGGAAGCATGTTTAGACTACGCACGAGAAATATTTACGGAGTTGATATCTTATTTCAAAGACAGTCTCATCAAGGCTCATTTAATTGCACATGTCAATTACATTCATTTTCCAGAAGGTGAAGTAGCGGAAAGTGTTGACTTTCAATTTCGTTCCTACGGAAAAGAATATGTTACTGATGCTTCTGAGTTTTATACACGTCATCTGTGGAAGATTATTTCTCGGATGGACAACTTTCATGGTTACGGCGATCATTTGCTTCTGAATAAAATAAACCATGTTGTTATTGCTATTAGTAAAGTGGGTTTCAATGATGTTAAATCAAAGACCAAATAAAGTATTTTTCATGACACTTGTGTTGTGCTAAACTTTCTAGCGCTGTGGTGAACACTGTTTTCATATGACATTCTAAACTCTCAGCCTTACTGCAGTAGAAAACTGCTTTTAGTAAACCTGATGAAGCTAATCTAACAGTTATGGAGTTTGAATTTTCTAATAGGGAAACATTTGACAACTGTCTCCAATAAAACTTTCTAACACTGAAAGTAAGTTACAAGACAATCTACACTGTGCAGTAAAACCTTCTAAAACTTTCTAGTGCTGCTGTGAGTTCGGTCAGTCATACAACGTCAATGATCAAACTTTATTTTCACAAACATGCGTCGCGGTTAAGAACTAGTTGACTACACTAACTTTGCAAACCATGATACACTTTCTGACTAGACTTACGAATACAACTTCAATGATCAAACTTTTCTAACTATACATCAACCTGTGTTGCAGTAAAACCTTTGTACAACATGATAAAGTTTCTGACTAGACTTACGAATACAACTTCAATGATCAAACTTTTCTTTCACAAACGTGCGTCGTAGCAAAATTATTTGACTACACTAACGCTTGCATTTCATGACACTTGTGTTTCGTAAACGACGATGATCAAACTTTACTTTTACAAACGTGTGTCGTAGTAAAATTATTTGACTACACTAGCGCTTACATTTTATGACATGTGTGTTTCATAAAACACCATGATCAAACTTTTCTAACTATACATCAACCTGTGTTGCAATAAAACTTTTGCAAACTATGATACACTTTCTGACTAGACTTGCGAATACAACTTCAATGATCAACCTTTTCTAACTATGCATCAACCTGTGTTGCAATAAAACTTTTGCAAACCATGATACACTTTCTGACTAGACTTGCGAATAAACCTTCAATGATCAAACTTTCTAACTATACATCAACCTTTGTTGCAGTAAAACTTTTGTATGACACTGACAAGAGCTTGTTCACTAGCGAAAAGAGAAATCTGTGGTGTGTTGCGTGTGGCGCAAGGGTGGCCCCCATTTCATTCCATTCATCATTTTTCTTCCCCTCTGCATTCCATATCCGAAGATATGTGGCGGGCTTGGGACCGCTTTAGCTGCATTAGAAGGTTGGCCCTTAAAAGAGCCCATGGGTCGTTATCCGTCCACCGACACTCTCACTTCTGCAAAAATTATGAAAGAAAAAGAATAGGAGATTAGAGGCGGCAAGGAAATGATCATGTTGAAGTAACTTACTGGGCAACTTCTTCCAAACTTTTCGGACGACGAAGTCCTCCAGCTCTCCAGTGATGTTCAAATTCATATGTAAACACCGGACTTCGTCGTCCTCACAGCATTGCTGAGTCACATTAGGTTCGTCGGTGATTGTGGGGACGTCACATATATTATTTTGGAAGAGGGGAAGATGGACTTCATACACTCTTCTTTTTCTACTCTTCAAACACTCATGCAGTCGCTCAACTTCACCCGCCAACCTCTTATTTATGCCCTTCACTTCCTCCGTCTCCTTCACCACGCTTCGCATCTGCTCTATCTCTTCATCCTTCCTCGACAAACTCGCCTGCAAACTCTCCACCAAACCTGCCTTCCTCATCAACTCGCTCCTTTCCGCCATCCATTCCTTCTCCTTCTTTCTCATGCTCTCCAACTCTTCCCTCGTTGTCCTATACCCCTCATCCTTCACCGTCAGCTCTTCATTCTCCTTCAAAACCTTTCTATTTACACTTTCCAAAACCCATCACACGATCTTTCAACCTAACAAATGCCTCCGTATCATACCCCTCTTCCCGCCGTGGCGATGACGCTGTCATCGGCTTAGCCACTTCCTTCCCTTCCCCCTCCAGATCACCGATATCCCCAAACAAATCCTCAATCACCTTATCCAAATCAACATCAACCTTCTTGTTCATTTTCGCTCTCAACTCAACTTCCTCACTCGAACTCTCATCACTCGCCTTCGTCACCACTTTCTCCCCAACCACGCCCTCAATCGTTGCCACCGCCTTCCTCACCTCTTTTCTTTCCAACAACTCTCCCTCAAACCACTCCTTGAACCCTGACATAGCTATATTGCCACTTGGACACTCGTTGTGTTCCTTAATAAATGCCACCTCATTCCCTTCCCCACATACCACCCGATGATGCACGCACACTCTCAACAACACCTCTCTCATATGCGCGCCCACCGTCCCCTCTTTAATGTGCTTCCTCAGCTCACTACCTCTGGCAATCTTGCCGCAACTGCATTTGCCAACCAACATTTTTGCATTGCTTGATTTCGTCATTATGATTCTGGAAAGATAGAGTAAAATTTGATGGCAAGTGTTCATAGGATACTACTTGCATATATGTATTGAAAGACATTTGATAGCAGTCGTCTAGGCGTTAGGCTCTTGAATCCGTTACAGGCATTACTCAGAGGGGATCTTATCCCAGCTCCAAGGCCTCGACCCACAAATCCAACCTCGGGCGGACAGAGAGTGCGTCATGTCACTGTGTTGGTATCCGGGCCCCAGTTTTGACATAAAAACCGGTGGAGTTATTTACAAGAGGAAACGACCCAAGTCACAGAGACTCATAAACGACTGCTTTTTATTCAAAAACTTTAATTATTATCATTAAATATGAATTTAAATTTTTCAGTATTTTAGTACTACTCATAAAACGTTTATAAGTAGTCTGTCACCTCCAGCACATCAAGAGCTGTCGAATGTTTTTGAATCAAGTCTAAAGGACTTGTAGAAGTAAAGTTATAGCCGTTTGAAGATTTCGGCCTACTATCATCAAATGGTCAGTCATGCTATACTGAATAACCTATAAGTCTCACACCTTAGTTGATATCAGCAATGGAAAGTCAGAAGTCCGATATCGGAACTCAAGAGAAACGACTTGCCTGTAGTAAGTTTCTCAACTTAGTGAAATTCCTCTCCCGATCCCGTTCTTATATACCCTGTGAATATGCAATCGATAAGAGGGGGTCAAAACATTATTTGTCACAAATTTGACGCTGATTCTAAATCTGGTATCTGTTTTCCCGTCCGAGGCTTGATTCACCCGCTAGAGCGATTTTCATAAACATTCTAACTCTGTCGTTTTTCGTTATTGTCCAAAATTTTCAATAATTTCTCACCTCTAAACGAAGGCAGATACGAACAAGCCATGTTTTCCACTGAATTTGTCTCACTCCCAGCTTTCAAACGAGCTATTGCACGACTTTCTACGATCTCTATCACCAAAGTTGGAAGTTTGGTAGGAGGGGGTCAGAACTTTTTCTCTCCGATTGAGTTGGGAAGTCGTTCCCAGACCCAGAAGTAGCCAAAACGTCCGAATCTGCACTCCATTTTCCCATCCGAGCACTCCTTCCTACCGAAAAATGGACTTTCTCATCCCAAAACCTCCAAAACCTGACTTTTTCAACTCTGACGTTTTCCTGCCATTTTCCTCCCTAAACCCAGGAAAAGTGTACCAAACTGAGCTTTCCACTGCATTTTTCTCACTTTTAGCTTTCAAATGAGCTATTGCACGACTTTCTACGATGTCTACAACCAAAGTTGGAAGTTTGGCAGGGGGGGAGGTCTTCAAAATTTTTTCTCTCCGATTTTGCTGGAAACATCCTTCCTAACCCAACATTTCACGTAGAGTCCGAATCTGCCTTCCATTTTCCCATCCGAGTACTCCTTCTGCCCGAAAAATGGACTTTCTCATCCCAAAACCACCAAAACCCGCCTTTTTCCTACTCTGCGGTTTTCAGAGATTCCACCCCTTGCCTCCCAGGAAATCTCCTCCTGCCTTCCTTCCCCACCCAAAATTTCACGTAGATTCCACATCTGAACTCCACTTTCCAATCCAAACCCTCCTTCATGACGATATCCAGCCTTTCTCATCCCAAAACCACCAAAACCCGCCTTTTCTCACTCCATCCTTCCGAGATTCCACCCCTTGCCTCATCACTCCTTCCTTCCTTCCTGCCAGAGGGAGGGGGGGTAGGGACCAGTTTTCTCCTCACGGACCCATTCCTCCCACCGCAACCTTGGCGACTTCCTTCCAGAGGGGGGATGGGGGTGGGGGTGAGTCAGCATGATGACTCATCACTGCACCGCACTGTCCTTGCGTCTGGGATGGGATTACTACTTTCACCTTTCCTGAAAGTCTTCTTCCTTCCTATATGTAGTATATATAGTATATATTCCTATATGTAGTATAATTTTTGCAGGTCAAGTTTTAAGATATTTACGTATTTGCTCACATTTATGCTATGTTGTTGCTAAGATTAAAATCACATGCCATTTGTTTACAAAAAGAGGATGTCTTTTATGTGATTTAAGAAAATGCATGGAAAAACTTCTAAGTAAGCATTTTTTACTCCTGCTAAAGTTTGGCTTGTTTTCAAGCAGACAATTGTCCGTCCAATGCGGTATGATTTGAGTAAGTAATGAAGTAAATTATATATTTTCATATCATTGAAGATCTTTACAAGCACATATAGTTGAACATTTATTCACACATGTAAAATAGATGCATTGTTTATTCAACAAACAGTAACAATTACACTGTAAATCGCTGGATACGAAAATCACATACAAACATATACCAAAATCACATACAATTTGAAACTAACATCTGATACGAGATTCTCGTATGCTTACAGAGATCTGGTATGTTTTTCATACGAAATCTCAATTACCTTCGTATGTGATTGGTATGTTGCGATATCTATTCTATCTGTGATTGACTGTTTTACACTGAAATGCGAGTTGTTGGTATGTTTTATATACGAGATCCGATGCAAATTCATCCTTATTCGCATGCCTCTCGTATGCCTCTGGCATGTAGAACTTTAGGTCACATAGCAAACAAATATATATATATATATATATATATATATATATATATATATATATATATATATACATATACATATATATATATTGCATACTACTGTCAAATAACTTTTTTCAGTAATGCCAGTCGTGAATATTTCTTTTTGATAATGTGATATTTAACTAGATTAGATTTATTGTGAATTTTATGCTCCACGAGTATGTCCTCGTTGCTATATGTCTAGGAACATTGACAGGACGCTTAGTTTGCTCAATTTGATGAACCAAATTGATCTACATCAATTCATTTAAACGATATTTTTCGGGAAATCATGTTGACTTATATATCTCAAATATAACTACTTTTGCGTTCATGAATTATAATGTGTTTCTATTTCGGATTGATAACATGCTTAATTTCAAAATTATATAATGCATAATTGTTGATGGTTAAATACTTATTGATTATTCATGAAATGCCTTAGACTTACATATATTAAAATCGAATTCAGTATTGAAAGTATGACTCTTGAATGTCATTATCTCACTACTCACAAAACAGTAGTAACATTAGTGTGATCTTTATTGACAAAAGGCCTTAAATGAACACACTTTAGACATCTTTGATGCTTTCTTTTAACATTGTGATGGTATAACTTTAGTATGTAAAGCATACCACATTTGAAATAACATACGAAAAGCATGTAGATAGATACAGAAATATACCAAAAAATATTTTGGTATGCATCCTTCGTCAGGGATTGGTATTGAGCGACTTTTTAAGTGTAGTTAGAAGTAAAGAAGGGGAAAAATGTCGATTGGATCTCATATCATATACAATGGAGGTCAATTCAACTAATCGGTGTAAATGCAATTCATGATTATAATTGTTTTCGGGGAATAGGAATTTCGTCGTCTCGTTGAACGGATTTGAGGCTGAATAAATCTCCCGGTCCGATAAGATCCGATAATGATCCAGAATAGGTTTCAAAATTCGTAATGCAGACGTCGTCTTGGGGCATATCGATTAATATATTCTATATGCTTGTAAAGAATACACCAAGTATCTTCAATTCATCAACTGACGCAATGTCTGGGATACACGTAGTATTACCTGATTTGGGAATCCAAAGCTGTTTGCACTTGCTGACGTTCAAACGTAGTCCAATCGTTGACAACCATTCCAGCATACTAGCATGTTCTTGTAGATAATAATCAGTTTTGCTTTTAGGGATCGGAATTACGAAAGTACAATCATCCATGTACTTGATAACAATTGATGCTTCATAAAGCGGGCGGAGGGAGCCAACAACCATATTGAACATGAACGGTTCCAAAACTGATCCCTGTGATATGCCGGAAACCATTGAAAGTTCATCACTACTCAAATTGTTGATCTTCAATGTTCGGAATCGATTAATCAAACAGTATTTAATCCACAGAATAAGACCTTTAGGGAAGTTATTATTGATAAGAGCATGAATGATGGTGTCGTGTCCAAATTGATCGAAGGCCTTACTAAAGTTGTATGCCAGGATAAGTATTCCAACGCACGTGTTATCAGTTCATGAATACAGGTGAGTGCTGATGTCGTGGAGGCTTGAGGCATGTTACCAAACAGGAATTGACCGAATGTTTGCCGAAATTGATTAGCAAGGCCACAGTTCAGAATAGCCTTTTCACAAATTTTTGATAAATTGGTGAGCAGAGAGATAGGACGTAGTTCATATTTCGACACAGGTAACGTTTTGGGAACTGGTGATATGATGCTTCGCTTCCATGCGGTTGGAAACCAGCGCCTCAGTATGGAAATATTGATTAGGTGAGTCAATGGAGATGAAATGATATGAGCAGCACTTTGCAATGATAACGGGATGTCATTATGACCGGGAGCTTGACTTTCATTGTAACAAGCATGCCATATGCCATTTCCACATCAACGGTAGGACCCCATTCTACAATGTGATGCAAATTTGTTCCAGCATCATCAGGTACATCAAAATTCGGGCGGTGAGTCTGACATGAGAGCATTGAATTAATTTCTCTCACAGCATTATCAATCAAAGGCAATGAATGCATTAATGATCGAGTCCATAGCTGATGACCTTAAAGATTTAGTTTCTCTTATTTCGTTAACGGTTTGCCACAGTTCTTTGGAACCTTTGCTTGCCTTCTGATCCCACTTTCGTTTTTTCTGAAATCAAGGTTTTAACTTTGCTACTTAGGTGGTGATGCATCGCAAAATTCCTTTCACGGTATGCGTTCCATCGCTGGTTCCATTGCAAACGTGCAAGCTTATGACTATCGCTAAGTGGAAGAAATCTGAAAGGACGAAAGCTGTGAAGACAAGCATCATGTAGGCGTCTACTTATTGATGACTGGGACACTTGAACATTCCTCTCACGAAGAAGTCTCTGTAATTCTGGAATGCTTACAAACGGATTTGCTTCAGCTGTGGAAGTAATGAAAGAACAGGAGTCTTCAGCAAGAACTGAAGGTCTGCCGGATCTGTTTCTGTCTTTCACTGAATGTGTCTCCCTATACCGTTTAATTTGATACCTAACGGTTGATTTTGGAACATTAAATGACTGGCGATTCGATTGTCAGACCACTTAGCATCAATACTGAGTGTGACAATACGCCACCGCTTTTCTTCGCTCAATTCACGCGTCGCCATGATTGCTGACTACGTTTGTTGACGCTTGTCCGCACTTTTATTCTTACGACCGCTTGTCACTGAATGGTGTTCACAGCTAATTAACTCCGTGTCATGACCCAAATTGTTTTTATCTAAGTGAAGCATTATAAGACATTAAAATGGAGACATTCGCTAAGAATAAACTGCCACTTAATTAGCTTGAAACTTCAAATATCTTAGGGGTGCAAAGACTTTTGACAGACAGTATACATCATATTCAAGATAAATATTCAGCAAGTTATCTAAATTAACAGATAGAAATTCTACTACATTCGATGAACAGCGTGTAACAGAAGAAGGGGGTATGTAGACACAGACAAATGATAATTTCAAGGGAGAAATCAATAACCAAATACTGTTTGTGCCGCATGGGTCAATGGTCGTTGTATAAATACTTGGTTTAAGAGAAGAGTTAACCCATACCACAACTCCACCTCCTTGACGACCATCTATGCGATCATCGTGCAATGTTTCATAAAGTGTGTGTGGTCGTGCGCTCTTGCCGTCTGATCGAGAGGACAACATTTTCTGTCGGTTTCTGGTGTTAATGATGAGCCATTTGTGACGGTTTTTCTTGTGTTATCGTTCCCATAGCCTGGTCTTTCTTGTTGGTGTGGTGGATTTGGTTGAAGGTGGCTTGATTTGGGAGCTTGGGAGTCAGGTTGCGTCGCCTATTGTTCCTTGCTAGTCAAGTGGTGATTTATTCGTCGCTCCTATTGGTCATTTTGGTCACGTGTCAACGTCATCCACTTACCACACTGTGACCGTGATAGTGTCGGATTTGGACAAGAGTGCGTTGTTGAAATCATCTGGGACTGTCAGCTACCATATGATAATCAGCTGTTATCAATAGTATGGTATAGAACACCCCTGTCCAGTTTTCCGACGATTATTGATTTTTTCATCGATCGCGGTGACGTTGAAGCTTCGTAAATTTGCGACATCACTCTATTGACGTTCATTCTTCAGTCACGTGAAGTAGCTATTGCAACAGTTGCCTACAGTTGTCAGATATGCCGCCACCAGTCAACAGACCAGCTAATAACGTCAGTCAACGTACTACGCGTTCTGCATCGGCAGGTAATTTGACCTTGAACGAATTTCAAAGACTAACAAAGGAATCAGAGGAAAGAATTTTAAGTACAATAAATTCTAAATCGTTTAGAAACAATTAGTCAGAAAATTGCTACACTAGACGAAAATGTGAATAACATCAAGATTGTACAAAATCGCCATGAAGAAGAAATTCAACAAATAAAAAGTTACATAGTCAATTCTGAACGCACTAAGCTCCGTGAAATTAGAAATGAGCTAAGTCCGAATTTGATAATAAGAGGAATCCCTGAAGTTTCTGATAATCAAGTAGATGACACTGAGACGAACATCGTTGAACATCGTTAATGCTGATATGAGAGATCATTTGCAAAACACGTCGATTCTCAGGGTAGGTAGGAAGAAAGCTAACGAACACAGACCAATTAAAGTTAAAACAAGCAGTCGAGCAGTGAGAAATATGTACTTAGAGAGTGCTCGAAAAAGGAAAAATGATTCCAGACTTCAAGGGATTTCTTTGATAGCGACAAATGCTTTGCTGATCGTAGAGAAAGTGCTAGGCTGTGGACCAAAGTCAAAATCCTGAGAAATGACTATCCCGACCAAAATATTTACATTCGAAAAGGCAGATTATTCGTAGATGATCAGATCGTCGATTTTGAAGATCCGCTGCGGTGCATCTTGCAGTCTGAATGACTAAATGATTTTTCTACCAATTCTGATAATCAAAACTGCAATGCTTATCCTTCCTTTTTGTTGTTCAATGCCAGAAGTATTGCGACTCCAAATAAAATGGACGAATTGCGGTTAACATGTCGACTAAAACTACCCGAATTTGTCATCCTAACAGAAACCTGGCTGAATTCTCAACACGAGTCTGTCCTTTTTCAGATTGAGGGATACAACCTTTTTCGTGTTGACAGGAAAAATCAGGCAGGTGGTGGTGTAGCAATTTGGTCTAAATCAAAAATCAGGATAGAGCAACATGTGCCAATGTCGAACCCGCCACTCGGGGAACACATTTTTCTTACCTTCAATTTCTGTCTTCTTAATTACATTTTATGTGCTACGTACGTTCCGCCGAACAGAAAGAGTGAGACTAATGACTGTTTGAATGACTTTTTTATTCGTGAATTCGATTTCATGCTAAATGATAACCCATCCTATCAAATAATTTTCTGTGGTGATTTAAATCGCTTGGATATCACTAACATTGTAAACGCACACAATTTGATTCAAAAGGTTTTGGATCCTACACGAGATCAGGTCATCTTAGATCACTTTTACGTCAGTGATAGCTTGTCTGACAAATATCCTCCAGCGGAAATTGGTCCTCCTCTGTTTACGAGGCGTAGGGGCTCTCATCAGCAAGTGTTCTTGAAATCTCTGCTAGAATCCTCAGCTTCTGAATACACCACACATATTGTTTATGACTACAGAGACCATCATATGCAAAATTTTCAGGACTGTTTAAAATCCATGAATTTTGTTGACTTATACAGAGAAAGTGAAAGTGATATTGACAACAAGACTCAGATTTTTTATGAAAAATTTTGTCAAACTTTGTCTTCAATTCCCCAAAAAATTGTTATGATGGGTCCACGTGAAAAGCCATGGATGTCTCCTTTTCTAAAACTGCTCATTACAGAAAGGTGGGAAGCTTTTAGATATAGAGATTTTGAGCGATACGAAAAGTTGAAAATTAAATGCAAGAAAGAAATTTCAAGAGCAAAGATGCTTTGGTACAAAAGGGTCAAGAATCAAGATAAGAATCCATGGAATGTTGTGAATGAAGTATCAGGAAAGCGCACTCAAAATCCTTTAAGTTCTTTGCTGGCAACATACCGTAGTATTGACGAGGCAGCTGAAGAAATCAATGAAACCTTCTGTCAAGCGTTCCAAAGCAGTGATTTGTCCTCCTTTCAAGTAACTGACGATAATGAATTGTGGTACCCGTTGATTGACACTGAATATGTGCGCATTGAGCTCAATAAGCTCAAAGTGTCCAAAGCTACTGGTTCAGATGGAGTTTCAAATAAGCTCTACAAGATTGCAGCACCATTTATCGCAGGTCCGATATGCAATATAATTAACTCGTCCATACTTGAGCGCAAAGTACCGATCCTTTTCAAGCAGTGTCATGTTTCTGCGATCCCAAAGACTTCACCACCAAAGCTCAATCAGCTAAGTCCGATAAGTCTTCTCAGTGTTCCCAATAAGATTTTGGAGAAGTCCATTTTGGATGCATTGAAGCCGAGATTCTTGTCGCATTTTCCTATTACTCAGTACGGATACAAGCCAAAATCCAGCACAACCGCTGCACTGATATCACTTCATGATCATGTCACTAAGCAACTGGACGAATCAAGTGTAACATCATGCATATTACTAAGCTATGATCTCACAAGAGCTTTCGATTCTGTTCCACATGACAATCTCCTTCAGAAGTTATACAGGCTGAATTTGCGGACAGGTTTTCTGATGTGGCTAAAGCATTACTTGACTGATAGAACTCAATCTGTTCGGATAAAGAATGTTCTAAGTAGCTTCTCATCAGTCTCAAGTAGAGTACCACAAGGATCATTGCTTGGTCCATATCTTTTTGTGCTTTACTGCAGTGACACATTCCCGAAATTTACAGATACGTTTCTGCTTCAGTATGCTGACGACGTCAGTGAGGTGATCACAATTGAACAGAACATGTCAATAAATCAAATTCAAATATAGTTCAAATGGAATTCAATAACATATGCGATTGGGTCTCAAACAACAAGCTGAATATCAACATGTCAAAAACCAGTGCCATGGTGTTCAACAAGAAAAATGCTGTTTTTCTTTGCCATTTTCTGTAGTATCGCAAATGAAGCTGTTAGGGGTTACGTGTTCATCAAATCTTTCCTGGAACCACCATTTTCAAAATCAATGGATTCGCTGCTCAAGACGCTTGTACTTGCTTCGTGTCCTTAAGCCCTTTATTTCACATGATGATTTATGGCTGATTTACGAATCGGTAATAGAAAGTGTCCTTCTCTACTGTGCTCCATTATTTGGAAATTTGAATTATAAATGCCGACAAATCGTCAAACGAACTTTTAACCGTGCTCGCCGGATAATTTGTGGAAACAACTGTTCATGTGCTCATTCAGATGATGACTTTTTTCGAAAATACTTTACTTCTATAAGGAAACTCCTCCTTGCCGCGACTCAACCAACACATCCTCTCAATCACTGTATTCAACCAATTGGCAATCGTACCTTCTCGGTTCCATTTTCCCGTACGGAAAGACGACGAAATTGTTTCACTGTGTTCTCCACTATCGTGATCAATGAAATGCTTGGCATGCACTGAAATTTCGTTAATTTTCTCCTGTCTTTCCCGATCACTTAAGTCATCTTTTTTGCTTTCATCCATGCTGTTAAGTCGATCATACTTTTACTGAAATGTTTTTTGATTTTCACTTTCAAGAAATAAAGATATTATATTATATCATTAACCTTCAATGGATATGTATTCGTTCGAATGACTTTCGGTAAGCCATGATTCCGTAGCTGCGAATATATTTATCGATTTAGAAGATATTAGTCATCGAATATGGTCCATCTTGTTGAATGCGCGATTCACATTAGTTGATAAAATTGAAGGCAAACTCCTCAAACGACGTGGTAAAATCAGTGATGAAAATTTCTCAAATTTTGTCTAGGCTGAATTTTACCTCGATATATAACTAAGTCTTCATCCGATATTTCTCTTCGGTCATTAAGTTCTTTGCGTAGTTGTCCTTTTTTTTTGCTGTTGAAAGGGAGTTAAATCATATTTGATAGAACAGTTATTAAAAACAGAACCTTTTAAATTTCTAGAATGACACAGAATCTCATGCTTACCGGATATATCACTGATTCTAACCTTTATCAATCTTGGACTTCCTTTTTGTGCAGAACCAATGCGATTGCAGTCCACATTCTGTATATTGAGAAATTCAAACATCTTCAAGTTTTCTGTATATTTATTCTCTATATAAGTATCTCTGTATTTTTCCTTTCCTCAACTGATCCTGTTTCACTTTCCGGCAAACGAAAAATTATCAAGCTACACGTACGTCTACGGTCTGGACGCTGCTCGATCTCATAAATCAGGTCTTCTGGAGGCAATGCGAAAGATGGTGGTATATGCTGGTTACCTTTTTCTGTTAGTTCCTTGTATTGTGTTCTCCGATAATCGGTTTCCCGCTCTAGAACACCAACTCGTTCAATGATGAAATAACGTCCTTTAATGATTGTATCTCATTTGTCAGAGAACTTATTACTGCGGTTCTCGATGCCTCAATCAGACATTTCAAAGATTCCAAAGTTACGATTTCATTTTTTGAGTTTCCTCGTGTATTCCTTTTATCAGGTGGTGTAGGCGTGCCAGAAATTGTTATTTCGGCGCACACAAAAAAGTATTGATCCTCGTACATTCGAAAGTAGAGAAGACCGGGCGCGATCTCGATGAGTGGTACTGGTGGAGCAGAGTTTGTAACACACAAGCTACAGAAGCACAGCAGTTATATTAGGACAAAATGTCACTTGAATAACGCCTGTCCAAAAACGGCTGCACAACGCATCCAATATTCGCACGTGACCAACAGCGCGAGACAACACACGGCATGGACTATCGCTCACTTCTCGTACGATGACCAAAATGTCCAAAGAAATCACAAAACTTGATCCAGCGGAATGAGGAGATGAATTATTGCAAAATAAGTACAACGACGGTACAGATCGATGGTAGAGGAGTAAGGCAATATAAATTCCACTTAAGAATGACCCGGAGAGAGGAACAGAAACGAGAAGAACCACAATTGACAGTATATTGACAGCGACACAACCGCACGACCGCACACCTCGACCGCACAGTGTTCCTCAATGTTGCAATGTTTCTCTATGCGAGCGCATCCACAGTGTTTTCAGCACCGTTATTTCTGTGTATTATATTTTTACTTTGTATTATGGGTTACGCCTATGGCGTATGTCCGCCACTGCTTATTCGTCCAAGATGTTAAAGGATCCGAAACGAGACGAAAGCAGTTGGTCATCTTGCTGATGAGCCCCTTGTATATATTTGTTTTAGTGTTGTTTTGTCCAGCTTCATTTCTATATTTTCGTTCTTGTCTTTGTGAACTTTTGAGAATCCGTATGTCCAGCCCAGTGAACGCTTAATGAGTCCTTTTCAGGTCTATCTTACACTTTTTATATACAAATAATTTTTACATTTTATTATGTGTTATCCGCACGTTAGCAGACTTCAGTTACAATGTACATCTGTTAGAAATCTCTTTTTTATGCTCTTCTTTGCTGCTGACGAGACTTTACGAGAAAATGATGCACATGACAATTGACGAAAATTTTTGTAATTAATCCAATTGTTTCCGTGGTACTGGTAGTAGTTGAGCAATGATAGAACCGGTTGTAAAATTTAAACACAACAATACGGTTTTTGGACATCTGAAGTTTTGTCTGACAACCAGCTGCGAAATCTACGACAAAAATAACCAACAGTACAAAATTTTCTCTTCCCTTCCACTATGTCGGTGGAATGTTAAGGAAGCAATCGTACATAAGCTTAAGATAAAATCCGAGCTTACCAGTCTGTTCTGCTGATGAAATAAGAGTCTCAATCTCAATAGAGAGAAGATAAATAAGAGTCTCAATCTCATTGATCCGAGTGAATTTGCATATATTGTGACCATGATCAATTAAGTGTAAATTTTGTATAAATGATTTTGTTACATTCATTTCTATATTGGATGTTAAGCATTTACGTTCTTTTGCTCCATTGTGAGGACTCCCATCCAGTGAACTCTTATCATGTGATCATCACTTTTCAAATTTGTAAATATAGGCCCTATAGATCTTATGTATTTTGTATATGGTATATGATGTATATCATGATGACTCTTAAAAATTGTAAACATGTAGGTCTCATATAATTTGTTTATGATGTGCGTGTGCATCATCATCACTAGGTAAATTTGTAAATATGTGTCTCATGTATTTTTTATTGATGCTAAACTTTGCGTATGCATATGTTGCACGTGTTATCAACGCTTACTTGTAAGTGCCCTTGCGGCCATCGCTTAGCGTTTTCTGTATATTTATGACTTATGAAATTTGATTTGTAATGAGTGGACCGAAGTCACTACTATTACCTTCCGTATTGTTTTTCTGCAACGATTCGACTATTGCTCTCTCTACAGATTTTCCTCCATTGTCATGGTGCCTAGGTCTTCGCCTTCCCTGTATGTTAAGAGGTTTCATGATTGATCCTATGAATTTGTGGATTATCTTCTATTTTGGAGCAATTAATTCCTTTCAGGAATTTGCAACAGCATGTCTTGATAGCAAATCTCTGTCTTTACAACAAGACTGTTCCAACGGGTTCTACAGTCAAGAAAAAGACGGAAAATTCAGACCGACGTCTTTCATATAACGTCGTATGATCTTGCTTTTTGGATTTTTTACGATGAATTGCACTTTATCGATGACTGCTCTAATCTGCTCACCGTTCAAGATAAAGTGATCACCATATCACATTTTTCAATCAAGATTTAGTCTATGCATAGGATCTCAAGCCGTTATGTATCAGAGATAAAGTCGATGGAACTTCCGCCTTCCAGGGTATTCAGATACTGCATCTAAACATTATAACACCAAAAGAAAAACCGGTATTTGGGAATCGTAAAGCCGTTTTTTGCATTACAGAGAAAAAATATTTTATATTATACTTTTATATATATTTTATTTTAATATAAAATTAAACCGGTATTGCGACCCCTAGATATAATGCGATAGTACACTGCAGACGATATTGATTATGGCTTCAAATGCCTAAGCTACACGCACATGCTTTTGTGATGATCGTCTGCCACTGGTAGTGCCTATAAGCGCAATAGGTTTGGAGCCGATCGATTGGGACCGGATCGGCGGTCGGGGCTATATCGGCGTCTGTGTAACCTACTGGGTAGTAAGGCTGGCAACTGGTCAACTTAGACCGCTAGACATCATCTGATTTTTCGGTTTCTATATAGCACAAGAAGGTCTACTGTCCTAATATGGATAGTTTAGAGTTCCCGATAAAGCGTACCTATATTAATTTTTATGAATTTTTATTCAAGTTTATTTTCAATCAGGTCATTATGACAATTATTTTGTTCGCGCTTGGAAAAAATTGAGTACCATTCCCTTAATCACCAATTCAATGAATGGAATACTTTTACGTTGGATGGAATAGGATCGAATACATGACTCTGGAAAATTTATTTGTTTCATTTGAATTGATAGTGGCTTGTAAAATAAAATATTAAAATGTTTTGTAAATTGGGGGTATGTTAGGTGGTGGTTCTTTTCATCGACACTACATGGGTTCGTTTCATCGACAGGTTTTTTCGTCGACAGGGTCATTTCATGGACAGGGTCATTTCATTGACAGGTGGATGCTAATCGAGCAACGGCAGGTTGTCGTTTCTTGTTGAATAAAATAGCAGCTGATTTTCCGATGTTGATGGTTATTCCCATTGCTTCACTTTCATTAGGCATTATACCCATTAGCGCTTGGAGATAAGTTTGACTATCCGCCAAAATTATTGTGCCACAGCGTATCTCAGCTCGTTCATCTATAAACCACCGACTAGTAAATTAAGCCATCAACCCCATCCAGCGACCGCAAAATGGATTTTGATTGCAGATTTGCTATTAGCCACATTTGTTGTTGTGCCTCACTGCGGTCGACTGCCTCCTGTAAGGATCTGCAAGGTGTCGTTTGTCCGCCTCATCAATATCTATTGCGTCTAGAATCTTGAATAATTCATCGTGTTTCACTTTATCAAAAGCTTAAGAATAGTCGATGAAAGGCATGCAAACTTCATTTTGTTTTTCGTTTCTAATTGTCCACACATGATGAAAATAGCGTCTATCGTGCCTTTGTCTGATGTAAATCGGTATTGCTCCTCTGCTACTTCGTGTTTCGCACGTCATCTTTATCCAGCTTACACACAGCATCTTTGTCAGATGACTCATGAGGCCAATTATATGGTGCTCCTCACATTGAAAGGTTATTTTTTTCTAATGGAAGGCGGCAAAAATCGATTTTCACATTTCACTTGGGATCCTCTTGGAAGATAACTGCATTTATCAATTTGGTTACGGCGGTGACTCCTTCTTTACCAGATCTTTGAAAGAGTTCGACATTTAGATCGTGAGGACCTCGAAGTTGCCTCGTAAAGCGCTTCTGATTTCGTCCTTTGAGAATTCAGAAGTGTTTGTCCTCGATCGTTGTCACATGTCGGCCGAAGCCATCGATTATCAGCAAACAGTTCTTCAATAGTTCCTTCCAATGTTCTAAAGTCGCTTTTGTGTCCATCACAATGTCCCCAATTTCGCCTGTCAACCATCCAGATTCTAATGATTTTTCCCATGAAATTTCGGACGCCGAATGAGCTGGTACATCGACCTCTATACTTCTTCTGGTCTTCCAGCGCTTCGATTTGCTGACATTCTCCGTTCAAAAATAAGAAAAGGGAAAAGCAACAAGAAAGATGTAAATTTCATGAGTCGTAGCGGTTATTCTGAGTACCTAAACGGCGTGGTCTTTCACCCAAGCTGCAAGTAACGGCTCCGTCTGGGATTTTTAATAAACGGTTCACGATGCTCACGTCACTTTTTCCACCCAGAGGAATCATTATTTAATACAGTGTGATTCTGTACGAAACCACTTCTACTTTGTCAATTTCAGCCTTCTGAATCCGGGCTCACAGCTCATATTGAAATCGAGCTTCACAGCTGAGACGTCAATGTTTCAAAAAACAACTGAGAATTTGAGGAATCTGAGCCCAGATTCGTGTTCAGGAGGCTGAAATGGATAAAGTAGAAGTGGTCAAACCGTGTTCAGTGAAGTAATTCTAGTCCTTTGGCATGTTTGATGCAGTCATATGTCTATCGCAGTCATTCTCTGCAAAAATTGGAATTCATGTTTTTTAGTTTCGCTATGGTTCTGCCATCTTTGCAGTGGAACCACTCTGGTGGTATCAATAGGTACAATATCTTTGTGCTGTGGCGAATTTTGCAGATTGTATCAGATTTATTCCTTTATTGTCATTGTTTTCTTTACTTTATTATTATTTTCCCATGCCATTTTCCTTGTGCCTCATTCACTTAAGGATTTTTCCATAATTCCACTGTCAGTCATGTCATCTTATCAGCTTGCTTTATTTCAATTAATCCAATTTTAGTCGATTTCTGTAATGATTGTTCAGATAGCGTGTTGTATTTCTATGATGGGTGTCACATGATATCGTCCTAACATTGCAAGATCAATTTTGTAATGAGATATATTTGCAATTCTTGCCATCCTCAAGTTCCGTTGCATTCATTGCATTAGACGAAGCGCCGGCAACATAAAAGAGTTTTATGAATTTTTCATTTTTTTAAGTTAAATATAAATTGGCACCAAACAAAGAAAATACAATTGGTTTACTGCGCCTATCGGCGAGACTGAGAAGTTGGTTCAAATAACTTCGAAGATTAAGTACTTTATTTAAATTCCGTGAATGATCTTGCGATAGCCCAAATGTTGCTATAAGTTTATAAGTGTCCATCTCCAAAATTTTCCAAAGCAATAAGAGCAAATTTTAACGTGTTGGATTGGAAAATATTCGTGAAAAATAGTGCGTTCGGCCAATAAAAAAACAATTGGAACAAAGGAAGGAGTGGGGAACTATTGATCCCTCATTTGGGATGCATTCTTTGGCGATCAATTGCATGCTGTTAGCTTTCTGAGGAAACGTCACGAATTGTTGTATATTTTTTGGAGTCAGGTTCTTCATTAATTCATGAAACTCAATTATATTGCCTCAATTACTACTTCTTGTAGTTTCTTATACACGGAACATTCAATCACAGCCTAATAAAGTGATATGAAGTTTCCACTTTTGAATCATCACAAAGGCATTCTTCATACTTCAATCTATCATTATAACTTTCTGCAACAGCATCTAATTTCTAATTTTGTATCTTCAAAACAGGGGTGCGGAGTCGGAGTCCTGGAGTCCTATCATTTTTGCTGGAGTCGGAGTCCTATCAAATGATAGGACTCCGGCCTATAACTAGACCCGAAGTATACTACAAACAAATTATATATTCTCGCGCATAACTGTCATTGTCAACTTTCTCTGTCAAACAAAAGTACAGAGACAGCAGTGCATGCAAAGCTTGTAATAGTTGAGGGAATGAACCGTGATAGTGAAAAAGGATTGTCTTTTCACTCGGTGATTTAGTAGAGAAGACAAGCCTTCCTAGCCTCGATCACACCTACACGCCAAAGGTCACATCAGAGACAAAAATGAAATACAAGTTCGTTTGAGAACATTACTTCTTACCCTCACGTTAATCGTGTGTGATGCCTCCTCTGAAGCGCATATTGAAATCGAAAGTGTAGTCATTTTTTTTGAAGAAGGGGGTATTTTCCTGTCTGGTAGAGACTGGAGAAGAACCGTGTGAAGCAATATCAGCAATATGGGAGGAGTCGAGCCGCATGTATCCAACTTAAAGCGACATGATAAACTTTCATCGAAAATGATTGATAATTGATACAAGAATAATCACTAAACATAAGTTCAGGTAAGCATATAATGAACTATGATGTAGGTTACCAGTTTTTTCAAAACACTAGGCTATATATGCTTGCAACCCGGAGTCGGAGTCCTATCAAAATGATAGGACTCCGCATCCCTGCTTCAAAATCATCATAGGGATCGTCCATAATCCACGTGGACAGCAGAGGGGGAGGCGGTTTTGTAGTGATGTCCACTGTTTGTTCATGTTCAGGAGGGGGCAATTTGAACAAGTCCATGCGGACACTTAGAGAGAAAATGTTAAAATTATTATTATACGGATGTACACTAAATCTACTTTTTACAATTTTGAAGTGATGAGTCTGAATCACACAGTAATATACTAATCAGTGGCGCCACGTGCGCCCTGACCATAAGCCTTCACTTGGCATTGCAATACTATTTCTATACCAGACATTTTTTATGTTACAACATTAATTGTCATAAAAGTTGAATTTTTAATAACAATTTCCCGAACATTTTTTAAGTTCAAGTGAATGTGCACATGAGAAGTGATTGCTCATGTCTCTTAACCGCCTTACTCAAGGAGCTGAGATCACTATATCCCCTCTCTGTCCAGACCACATTTTCTCGAGAAAAAAAGGAGGTAAGGTCAACAGTTGTTTCTTGCGTTTCTCATGGCCGGTCAGCCGCTCACATGTTTGAAATTTTGATACATTAAAATGTTTTGTGTATTTCTTTCTCTGTGAGTACTTTCAATTTTTACATCAGGTACATGGCCTACCTTGCTTGACGACTGTCATCTTTTCAGTATATTCCCTTCGGACGAAAGGCGTGGTTATGATCTCATCTGCAGTATTTAACATAGTGTCACATCCAGAGTTGGAAAAGTCGGAATTGGTTTTTATTCCGACCCGGAATTAATTCCATTTTTCGTCGGAATTGGAATTGACGATATTTAAATCTACTGGAATTGGAATTGACCTTGATAACCCTTAATTCCACTTTTTCGATAGACCTGTGATAAATCTATTTGTACAAAAATTGAAATCACAGTATTCGGCCGTTGTGTTAACTGCACGCAGAGATAAGAGAGAGAGATAGATCGACGGAGCTAGTTTTTTTTCTATTGTTGAATAAAGGGTGCTAATTGTGACTTTGATGGGCCTACAGCCCCGGACAATTTTAATTCAGCAATTAAGCTAGCAATGAAAAAGACAATCATCTTTGTTCAATCTGTTATTTACTTATTTATCTTGTAAGATAATTAATCAAAATAAAACGATTGTTGAATTTAGTTATTGATTGGATAAGCACAAAATTGGAGATTAACTTAATTGTTGCACACACGAAAAACAATTGGTTTGGAAAGAGGAAAATTAACCCTGCATTAAAGGGCAGTGTGTCAGTTCAAATCACAATATAGATAGTGTCAACAAATTATTCTAATAATTAATGATTCAATTAAAATGGCAATGACATGAAATATTATTCAACTTCCAATCACAACAATTGACAATATTGATTTGAAGACTATAATTATATAAATAGGATACTCAACGATAAAAGAAAAACTTTAAACTTGCAGTTCACTTCTTGATGTTGAATTCACTTCAATTCGATCGGACTCACTAAAACCAAAATAATATCATAAATATCATGAATATCAATGTCACTTATACCGTCAATCTTCAATCGCGCTCGTTGATGTACATGTTGCCGCATACGCTACTGTGTTGTTGCTCGCTGGTAGGCAGTTGTAGTTGTTACTTCTGTAGTCAAGTTACACCGCGAGAGCACGGAGTTCTTCTAACAGCTACTGAAGATGTCGTATGTGTTGTTGTTGGTAGTTGTTGTTTCAATTTCTCATCGTCTCTAATTTATGCAAATTTTTGACACTTGACGATAAATCTACTTTCCTTTGAAAATTGAAAGTTTCCTTTAATCTCTGCTCGTTAGCTTTCGACCCGACCACATTTCGTTCTTATCACGGAATTTTCAATCTCCTTCTTTTAACATGGACCATTAATAAGTTTTCATGATATCATTTTTATCGTCGTTTTTTCTTTCATCAACAATCACGTTATTCGCACATAGAATTTCTTTCTTCTGTCAGTTTATTAATAGGTTTATTCGCATCTTTCTCTCTCTCTCTCTCCCTCTCTCTCTCTCATAGAAGTAGATAAATAGTACACTAGAATGGAAGTTTGATATCTTGCCTATGTACAATGATGGCACATGGAAAAATCTATGGTTTGTAGATCAGATTCGATCTAAAACATTGTATCATAGTCAAACTATTTGCCAAGTTGGTTGTGGAAGTTGTTGGCAGCAAATTAATGCAGGATTTTTATAAAGATAATATTAAGTGAGATGGTGGCATTGTTTCATGTGGTATAGCCTGGGTTGGTATATTGTGTCGATTTGCAGCAGTCATTAACAACTATTTTTCAAAATTCGAATTAAAAATTGGTCCACAAAGTCATAATTGAAAGTGGGCGGTGCACTGGTTGTAAGAATATCTCAAGAATTCAATAGAAAAAATTCTAACCGTATGATAATTTCTCTTTCATACGGTTAAGAAACCTAGCTCTTTTGTGGAATAAACACATTGAAAGCTTCTTCACTGACAATAATTTCTCAGATAAGTGAATAGTCGCTGGAACTTTTCAATTAATCATTAAATGACACATGTGATATAGTGTGATGATATTTTGGAAGCTGATATTCGAAAGCATGTAAAGATTTTGAAAATTGTTCAAATATAGTGAACAGGGGAACCCTTTCAAGTAAAATGAATATTCTGATATTTCTTGACCTCTGATTTCAAGCTGGAGCAATGTATGTTCTGTAAATCGACATTGCAAGTTGCATATGTGACTGATAATACTCTTGATAGATTATAGGAGCGATATTTCAAAATGATGAACGTACAGAACGTTTTAAAGGATTTCTTTCTTTGTCATCCTGTCGCCGCAGTATTTTGTACATTCACTATTGCTTTTGTGTATGATCTTTGGACAAGGGGCAGCAATCCAGATCACAATTTGGCTTGATAACTATAAATACAAATGAGAAAACATGGAAACCAGCTCGCACAATTTGCGTTTTGCCCCAACTTAGTTCCCCCGGCGTGTGCCACAATTTTCATGCCATTTCCATTCTAGGACTTTCTATGGTACTGTTAATTTCTATGCTCTCTCTCTCTCTTAGCGTTTGATTCTTTGCTGACCGTTAATTTTCTTTTCTCTTTTTCACAAGATGTTGAATATCTCGTTTACGAAACGAAAATGGCGTAGGCTGACCGGCTACATATATACATGTACATGTACATGTACACAAGAAATATGAACTATGAACATGAGAGCGCACATAGGAACAACGCAGGGAACGGCACACAGGAATAACGAGGATAGGATACGGGCACATGGGTTAAATTGAAGCGAGGAAACTTTAGATACATTAACATATACGCGTCATGCAATTATCGGAATTGAATCTCATTATGGAATTGGAATTGGAATTGAATTGAACTGTTTCGACTGGAATTGGAATTGAAATTTCTGCTCTGGAATTGGAATTGGAATTAAAAATTTCAGTGGAATTTTTCCAGCTCTGGTCACATCAATCACGACAAAACAAATTATGGAATTCTACCGAATCTAAGTGTTCGAGTCAGATGTATTACTCTGCATTCATTGGAGAACGCTCATTATCTGATTGCAGTCTTGTCTGAACGTCAGTCATCTGCTACTGTTGACGTAGTGGCTTCTCTGCATGCTTCTCTGACATAAAGCGAATCCAGGAACAATGGGGTTGCGCTTCCCTTACTATACTTAGGCATCGCGCCTCGATCAAGATTCGCGTAGAATTTCATTGCAAAAATTGGAGAAGGCAAAGCATCATGTCTATCGGAAAAGCCAATAATGGCGCGGGCGCGTGCGCTTACTGCCTCACACGCACACAAGTCTCTTTCGTTCTGTATGAACATCAGTGCTCCGTCTGAACACACGACTAGCTTGTGTGTCTAATTGTTCGAAGAAAGCAGCTGTGATTCAAGCACGTGCTGCAAAACTGTTCACTCTTGAGCGTCTGATTTTGAGACGGAAGGCTGTGCACAGCTATCACTAGAAGCTATCGAATTTAAAGGAATGATGACACTTTTCATTTTTATAAATGTTGGTAAATAATTTTTGAGGATGCGCCGAAGGCCTCGGAGGTACGTAGAAGACGCCACTGATACTAATATACTTACTCTATGGTCTGAATCTTGATCAAGGTCTGGTTTGAGATTTTAGAATACCTTAAAGTAGCTATGTTAAATGTGAAGTAAACGAGGAGTATCCTCTGCTGCATTTGATTCCTCCTTGAATGTTGCATAGCGGTCATCTGTGCCCTTCTAATGGTAAAACTGCCAGAAGACTCCATTCATTCATGTGTGTTGTCATGAATGCAACAATTTAGTATTTTCCGATTGTCTGATAGTCTTTTCCTTTTCTCCGGTCTTCTAATGCTCCGGTATTTAATTTATTTTGTGACATGCATTTTAGTGTATTTAATGATTTTCAATATCAGACATAGCAGTCTGTGATTCGATGGATGAGTAAAGCCATGAAACTGCCATCGTGCGAGTTTTACTTACATCACATACTATCCTATGGTATAGACAACGGCCTATATTCATGAATAGAGATCGAAGGACAGACCAATACTGTAAGCTGGATTATTGAATAATCACTGAGCATGTAATTTAGCGCGGCATCCACACTGTAGGCCCGTGAATCTAGATTAGCTAAATTGAATCTCCATAATGAATATCAGTAATTATCCACTGTCCACGGGGGAGGTGTCCATGAATTGTCTATAAGGGGGAGGGGGCCAAAAACTTCTTTTTTTGTCCACCTGAATTATGGACGTTCCCATATCGAAAATGCCGTATGTACATGAATATAAAATTGACTTAGAATGAAAATTTCGATAGTGGCCGGCAATGATAAAACGATATCCTTTTATTCTGAGGAAAATGATATCATTTATTCTGAGGAAAAATGATATCATTTTATTCTGAGGAAAAATGATCTCATTTTTTTTTGAAAAATGATATGAAATGATATCATCAAAACTTTTTGTTCCATTATATTTTCTAATTACAAATTCTTCGAATTTTGTATTGAAGCAAATTAAGTCTCTTTCGTTTGCTCTACCCATGTCCTTCCCCACTGGTTGATTCATGTAACGAAAAAGCAGCAGGCTATTGTCTGTCAGTCTATCACACAGATTGTCAAACAATGCTAGTTTGAAAACACTCTGACTTGTCTTAGTTTATATAATACGAGTATAATATAAGCTTGTGAATAAATTATAAGTAATAATAAACGTGGCTTTGAAATTTGGAAAAACGAATACGGTCAAAGCTCGACATTTCGGACTTGGATAATTTTGATTCTGGTTAATAAAAACCGCCATTTTCTGGGATTAGCTCTACATGTACAGTGTAGTTACTTCAGACTTCCAGTAGGCCTATGATTGAACATTGAACTCATTAACAAGTGTCTTGATGTTTTTGAAGTCTTGACTGCAATCTAAATATTTTTAGTCCTTTTTCGTACTTTAGATATTGTTGGCCTAACCAACCTCATACTGTAAGCAAATTTGTAATTCGAGCGTATAAAGCTTAAATCAAAACTTGCGATGTCTAATGTATAGTCCATAGGCCCTACCTAAGCTTTGATATACAAGAAACCTTGTACGGCTAAACTGCTGTCTTCGGCCTTCCATTACTTGGAATATATCGATGCTGCATGCAATCTAATTACAACTTCATTGCTAAGAGCAGTAAAATTAGCAAGGTAGCAGGGTAAATCGAAAAATTCGTATGACTAGATCTATTTACGGTGCAGGCCTATGTATATTTCACTAAAAATGTCATATTTTCATTGAAAAAAATAAAATGATATAAAAATGATATCATTGCCGGTACTTCTATTCTTTCCCCCCTCACATTTTTCAAGTTTTCCAAAATCATCAAATTTCGCCAAAGTTAGTCACATTGGGTTTAGAATAGACTTGATCTGTCACTGAGTGACACTACAGCACGATTGAGAAGTCTTACTTGAACCCTGGGATGAATGATTGGTCCCTTGGATACTCAGTTAGAATACAAGGTACTGCTGTGATCATGAACTTCGTGTGATTGTTGTCAACAGACAAATGACGAGCAGTTGTCTGATTCTGAGGCTGTGAATGTTCTACAAGTCCGATAAGAGGAGTTTTACACACTCAGCGCTATGCCACGTTAGTGAGAGCAAGTAGGAGCAACAGAAGATCGTTGACGATGCAATACTTCCGGCTGTCAACAACAGAAATGTGGGGGGGGGAAAGAATAGAAGTACCTCATTGCCGATCATAAGTGGCCGCCCTCGAATAACATAGCAGGCTCACCAAAGAATGATAGGTTTAATAGGGGCCTATTAGCCGCGGCTGCTATTGGAAGAAATGCAGCATTTATCATATGCAGTAGAAGATGGCTAACCGATAACCCGATAAACGACAAGTCTCTTTTATCGACAAGATCCTCCAAGTCCCGATCAATCTGCTCAAATAATTCTTTAATCGACAAGAAATACGCCGTGAAAGTCTGTTTTATCGGCAAGGTCTGCGATGTAGCAATCACGTGACTTGTCAGCTATACTCTCATTCTAGTGGCTCCTAGTGTCTAGCTTCCTTACTGTTTTCCGCTTCCTAATTGACCGGCGATCTCCTATCCTATGCGTCATATTGTCACGTGCTTCTTGCCTGCTTCTTCTATGCATCGAGTCGAGACACGTAAGATTTGATCTATTGCTCGCTGCTCGGAATCATTCTACGTTTTCTATCAATCCTGTTTATGTCGTGCTCTAAAAATTCCAGCGCGTCGATGACTCGGTGTCTTCTCCAGCGAAGAGGAAACGACATGATATGTTCCTCAAGAAAAAGCGCACTGTGATCGAACAGAGTAACTCTGAAATGAAGGTCGCCAAACTCGAGAAAAAGTTTCAAAATAGTCGCTCACAAGTGTGCCGGATTCTTAAAAACAAGGCGAAAATCCTCGAGGATGTGACCGCGAACGAGAACATGGAACGGAAGAGGAAGCGATCTGGCAATCTTTCACACATTGAATTACAACTCCTCAACTGGTTTTCTAAGATGCAGAACCGGAAAGCTGAAATATCTGGCCTGTTACTGATTCAAAAAGCACAACCACTGGCTCGTGAACATCAAGAAAAGACTTGTCTTTGTTTTTTTCTTAACAGATATTTGATATTTTTCTAGGCGGGGTGATAACTGCGGATCAAACATGCTGTAAGGTTCGAAATGCATGAAATAGAGAATGGTTTCTATAATCGACAAGTCTCCTTAATCGACAAGGTTTAACTGATCCCGAACCTTGTCGATTAATCAGGGATGCGAAGTCCTATAATTTTGACTCCGACTCCGGGGATTGATAGGACTCCGGCTTGTGATGGGACTCCGACTCCGGGTGGCAAGTATATATAGCCTATTTTTTTTGAAAAATCAACTGGTAACCTATAGGTTTAACTGAACAATCATTGCTGTATCAATTATCAATCATTTTCGATGAAAGTTTATCAAATGTCGCTTTAAGTTGGATGCATGGGACTCGGCTCCTCCCATCTTCTTGATGTGTGCTTCACACAGCTTTTCTCCAGTCCTTGCCAGGCAGGAAAATCCCCATCCTTCTCCAAAAAATATGAGTGTACTTTCGATTCTAATATGCCCTTTGGAGTAGCCATCACACACGAATTAACGTTAGGGTAAGAGGTAATGTTCTCAAATAAACTAGTATTTCATTTTTGTCTCTCATGTGAGTTTTGGTACGCATGTGTGATCGAGGCTATGAAGGCTTGTCTTCTCTACTAAATCACCGAGTGAAGAGACAATCCTTTTTTCACTATCACGGTTCATTCACTCAAACAAGCTTTGCATGTACTGCTGTCTCTGTACTTTTGTTTGACGGAGAAGGCTCACATCAAGACAGTGACAGCCATGCAAGAGAATAAATAATTTGCTTGTATTATATTTCGGTTCTAGTTATAGGCCGGAGTCGGAGTCCTATCATTTGATAGGACTCCGACTCCAGTAAAAATGATAGGACTCCGGGACTCCGACTCCGATTCCCTGCGATTAGCCATCCTCCACTGTACTCGTACATGCAATTAATTAATCAATTTCATTTTCTAGCTTTATTTAATTGCTGTTGATAAATTCCAGTCGAAGTAAGTCGACATTCAGCAGTACATACACGTCAACTGTTTATCAATCATCACATGATCAGCTTATCGGAAGCATTAAGTATCCGTGCATTCACGAACAGACACAACACACATGGATGCCTCTGCAGCTGAGGATGCTCTGCAAGACCATCGATCAGATATAACTGATTGCATGAAAATTCCGAAGGATGCGATAGACTCACTATTTATCAATGAAATGGTTGCTTTAAAGCATTTGTCTCTGGACGAGGTTGAAATCATAAGTAGTAAACCCACTAACACAATGCGAGTTGACAAAATGCTTGATTTTCTTGTTTCTCGTATTTCAAAGACTTTGCTGGAGCACTTTGTCGCGGCTCTTGAGAAACATTGTGCATTACCGAACTTGGCAAATGATATTCGCGATTCTTACAATTATTTAATGGGATTTCAATCCATGACTTTGAGTGAATCGATGAATGACATGGAGCCCATGGAGTCGATGGAGTGTATGTACAGCGAGGAGCCAGAACACAAGTCGATTGAAGCAGAAAGACCAAGAAATGATTCTGTGGATACTGAGACAGCAGACTGGGATTCTCAACCAGATATGGAGTATTGTTTCTCAACAGCAAAATATGTCTACCTAATGGATAATGAATTCAGATATATTTTTCGATATATCATCGATAGCGAAACAAGTCAGTTGGATGAATTTCAAACTTTCAAGCTTGGGGAAAGTTCGACCGATAGCTATCATTTCAGTGACTACCACATATTGGAACAAAACAAAAATTTTATCACTCGAAATCGCAACTCTTTTACGATTTGGACGCTAACGAACAAACGGTTAAAAGGGGACGGAAATTGCATGATCTGTTCACAAAGCAAAGAATTTGATTTTACAACATGGATCGATGGAGATATCACTTGCACGGCGGTTTCTTCTTCAATGGTCTTCGCTGGAACGGATGAGGGATCTATAGTATCATTTTATCGTACCTCTGAGACTTTGGAGATATATGAAGAATGCTCTGACTTACCAGACAGTGTGCGTGGATTGTGTTTTTCCAAACGTGGGGATGAAGAGTGGCTTGCAGCTTGGAGGGATAATGGGTGGATAGAAACCGGCGAAGTCAATAAAGTCGGCTACTTAAAACAAATGGTAAAGAATCTTTCAGAAAGAATTCAAGCTTGCTCATTCTATTCTCATGACAAATTATGTGTTGTGTTGTCGCGACAGAATTCCAGCGAGCTGTTGCTGGTAGATGTTGATAGTGGTGAAGTGTGTTTTCGACAAGACATTGACATAGTTGGCAAACTTAGTATTATCCCTGATGGCAGCGACGTAGTCATCGCAACTCGGAATGGCACAATTCGAGTAGATGTTGGCGATCGTCTCAATGAAGCTCCGAGGAAGGTTATTAGCGACGATTGGCCTTTAGGACGAGTTAGTTGGTTCCATCCCCTCAAAAATGTGAAAGAATGGATTCTTGGTGTTAATGGAAAAGTTTACAAATATTCAATCTAAATTGGCGCTTTGAAATTACGACGCTTTGCAAGTCGGGAATGGATAATCCCTATTAATTTCGCATTGAGACAGTTCATTTTGTTCAAGCTGCCGGGAAAAGAAAATTTTGGTCTCGAAGTTAAGTGTATTGTTAAAGGTAAACCTTGACGGGCTATCGGCGTCCTATGCCTTCTGAGGTCGATAGTACAGCAGTGTCAGCAGCCGCTGTATGAGTATGAAGGGTTATGAAGAG
Organism: Prostheceraeus crozeri; assembly: GCA_907163375.1. Classification (NCBI taxonomy): domain Eukaryota; kingdom Metazoa; phylum Platyhelminthes; order Polycladida; family Euryleptidae; genus Prostheceraeus; species Prostheceraeus crozeri. Next base: position 338,810 of record CAJQUW010016240.1, read on the forward strand.
CCATGAGTGATATTAAGAAGTGTGTTGCTTGTCCAATGTGAGGTGATTGAAATGCGAATTCAGACTGAAAGGTAATTCGTGTTTCCTCTTGATTGTAGGCTTAAGCTGTGTGATTGCTTTTTCTTCATGGAATGTTGTGTCTCGAGTGCTTGTGAGTTTATCAATGAAATAGAAGGTCCGCAAATTCCAGATGCCGTCTATCCTGTTATTCTTACGCGCTAAATGACCAATGAATGCGCTGGCAGCACAGAATTAGATTGTTTAAGCCTATCACTTTGCTAGAAGTGCAAACTGATTCATAACGATGGCACATGCAGGAACATGCAAAAGGAAATTTTTAATGCTTGCAGAGATAGGAAAAATAGCCGTGCACCGCTTGGGGATTGATGTGAATTCCTTCCAAATTCACTCGGAAAACAGAAAAAGCAATCTCTCCCTCTTTTACGACGATTCTTTATTTGTTACAAAAGCGTTACCCGACGCGTTTCGTCTCTCAGGACCATAGAAATAGAACACAATGAAATATCTAGAACGGAAATGAAGATTCATGCAATACACAATAGTGGCACAAAAATCGTACGCATTTTCAGTTAGATGCACTTGTCAACGGCTGAATCATTGGTTTAGAATCAGTCACATGTACAATTATAAGCTTTTCATTGGTGGTTCATGCCCCAACTTAGTTCCCCCCGGATGTGCCGCGACCTTGAGTCAATTTCCATTCTAGTCAACTTCAGATAAACAATCTATTTCTATGCTCAGGACAGTCTCAAGGGCGAATGGCACAGGTCAGGCAACACGTTTAAATATGACTAAGTTCGAGTGGGCATCTCCTCATATCAGTTCATGACGTCTATTCTTGAGGTGTGGCATGTTCTTGGTGATACACCGTGATTCAGCCATTCTAGTAGATATCGCTGATTTATATTTAGATAGTATTTTGCAACTAAAGTCGTTAATTTTCATCACTTTATCGGCATGTTGTTTTAAGTGGTGCTCACTAAGTGCACTTGTACTGTTCTTGTTCTTAATGCCATTAGCGTGCTGTCGATATCTAAACCTGAAAGGGCGGGCAACTTTCTCCGATGTATTTCATATTACAGAAGTTGCAACTAAATTCATAAACTATGTATTTGTCATTGCAACTATATTTAGGACCAATAGATTTACAGATCTCACAGGAACATATATTTTTATTCTCTATTTTATTTTTTTGCTGTAGTACTTATCTTTTTACCTGGTCGACAGGTAATTCTAGCGGGGATGTCGTATTTAGTTTTAATTTTGTTTATTTTGCGAGTGAAACTGTCTCTAATAAAATCAAGCGTTAAATTGACGGTTATTTATTGACGCTTTTACGGATATTTACAGTTCAGACTGCAAAAAAACGTGAAACTAATTTTAGCTGTTAATTTTAACGGATATTTACGGTTTACAGTTTACAGTGTAGGTTTACTTTTATCAATAAACTTAACTTCGAGACCAAAATTTTCTTTTCCCGGCAGCTTGGACAAAATGAACTGTATCAATGCAAAATCTCAATTATCCCGGTGCCTGGTCAATTGCGTGAACCCTTATTAAATCCTATTAATGCAAATTTCGGCTACAGCTATATCAGCTGACCGAGTCGGAGTTAGTTCCGACTCCCGCAGCTTACCTCAATAATTCGACCGAATTTGAGAAGTTATCATATTCTAACTGTTAAGACGTGAAGTTTGAAAAATCATTGGTCGCAGAAATGGTCGGTTTTGGAACTGGAAACTGGCCAGCTTTTAGGCTTGAACCGGTCCGGGTTCTTAGCGGACTTAGCTCGAGATGACATTGGATCAGATGACCCCAATCAATCAACGCAACGCATTATTGGATCAGGCGATTACGTGCGACTACCCTTTGTTGCTTCAACCATGGATTCCAGGCTTGGACCCGACCAGTCGGACCCGACTTATTAAAAAACGTCCGGTCGGGGATGGGACGGTGGTTGTCGTCTCTATACCGGTTGGTTAAGGCTTTGATCGTCAGACTTTATTTGGTCAACTTGTACCACTAGATATAATTCAATTTTCACATAGCATACATGAAATGTTTGAATGGTAGACCTACCGGTACTCCGTATAAACGAGAGTTACCTATTGTAATGCAGTATTATACAATGCAATTATTCGCCTTTTGATATCATGTTTTCTGCGATGAGCAGTAATACGCGCACGCGTAATGACTTATTTACTAATCTAATGAGTTGCAGGCCTATTTTATCATTCATATTTATGGTAACTACATTTTCGAAGTCAATCAAATGCAAGCAAATTGAAAACAGATAATTAAAATAATGACCCAAACGGGCATTGATGTAGTAATAGCATTGATACAATAAGAATCTATGGGTATATCTGCATCCCGCCTCTACAAGAAAGCCTTAAGCGGTCAACATATTCTGTATTTCAATATAATAAAAGTTTTTCTAGAGATAAAAGTTCTGAGATGAACAATTTGATCACTGACTGTGCTGATGTTGATAAGCGCTTTGTCAGAGACGTACAAACTTGATTTAAGGTGATTGACTGAAGTGAGATTTACTTCTTCACTTGTGGGGGAATTCCAGTGACTTGCATCATCAATTGTCCCAAGACCAAGCAGAAGTGTTGCTGTACCTGCACAAGTTAAGTTTGCCAGCGTAATGAGAAACCGGCCTGCCCACCTTTGCGGAGAAGAGTTGCTTCTGCAATGCGCGCCCTTGGCCAATCACGACGAGACGAATATCTATGTCAACTTCTATCGCTTGCTACCTTTGCGTTGCTGTAGACGAACCCACACACAAATGAATCTATCTCTATGCCGCACAGACAAAATTAAAGGAATCACTATCTATTTTCCTGACGATCTGAACAGCCCAAAGATGCCCCGTGTGCGGTACGTGACAGTTAAAGTATCAAGCTATCACGAACTATATTCCTTTGCTGAGGTATATTCCTCCTTGAATTTATGATTGCTCACTAATTTAAAAGTTCAATTAGTTGATTGAAAATCATTACATACTCCTACCTAACTAATTAAGTAATATTTCTTTTTGAATATAAAACCAATGTTGAAAGTGTACGTTATTTTTAACAGAATATTTACAAGACTACCAAAGTGGCAGAAAAAAGCAGACATGCGTTGAATAATTCATAGAAAAAAGCAAATTATGTCATTTTCATTTTCATTAATTTTGCGGCACGTAGCTGCGCAATGGCGTCATTCTCGGAAACCCATTCTGGATTGACTTTATATTCCTTTGGAGGCTGCTTGATCCGATCTATCGGTTTGAACATTGTTCGCATGGTGTGGTTCCAGTCTTCATCGTCTATATACTCAACACACGGTGTATTCACTTTGACGGCTGTACTTGGATGCTCTCGAGATGGAACGTCTCTGAAAAAAGCAGTATTTCATTTGGCAGCGTTTTCCACTTCAATAATTGATTGCTTGAGTAGGGCTTAAAAAGTAACATATGTACATGCAACAGTCTTAGGATTTTAAAATAGAAAAAATGATATTTCCTCGCTGTACTGTATATTGCTTTTACATCTTTTAAACTTTGACATTTTGCATCTTCGTTTTTCTAATTATAAATTAGGTATTATTATTTTACAATGCACAGTACTTCTGTAATAACTCCACTCTATGTTTTGTTATCCAGACATTTATGTTTTCGCTAACTTGTGTCAATAGGTGATTATTACTACAAGTTTGGTGCATAAAATAACTAACGTCTGTAATTACATTCACCAATAGCCACGTATAATCATATAATAAGTTTATTCACTGCCCAATAGTCTACAAACCGATATACAGCTATTATTTGACTTGTACAGGTGTGTGCAGCCTAATATGGTGAAATGGCGCATTGAGGTCAGAAATCCGATATCAAGATTCAGTCGATTCAAATGACGATAGTAGATAGCAATTGATTGATTGCTTCTCATTGCCGATGGAATTGATTGATTGCTTCTCATTGCAGAGAGAATTGATTGATTGCTTCTCATTGCAAAGAGAATTGATTGATTGCTTCTCATTGCAGAGAGAATTGATTGATTGCTTCTCATTGCAAAGAGAATTGATTGATTGCTTCTCATTGCAAAGAGAATTGATTGATTGCTTCTCATTGCAGAGAGAATTGATTGATTGCTTCTCATTGCAGAGAGAATTGATTGATTGCTTCTCATTGCAAAGAGAATTGATTGATTGCTTCTCATTGCAGAGAGAATTGATTGATTGCTTCTCATTGCAGAGAGAATTGATTGATTGCTTCTCATTGCAGAGAGAATTGATTGATTGCTTCTCATTGCAAAGAGAATTGATTGATTGCTTCTCATTGCAGATTGAATTGATTGATTACTTCCCATTACAGATGGAATTGATTGCTTCTCATTCCAGATAGAATTGATTGCTTCTCATTGCAGAGAACAACATCATGAATTTTCGTCATGCATTTCTGCTTAAGATAGCATCGTTACTTGCAGAGAATCAGACACCAGTCAACAATACCATTAGAATTTAGAATTAAATTGTCGATCAAGCTGATTGTCTCTGGTTCATTAAGTATTTAGATTTTCCGTTACACCATACATGATGGTTAATCGCATCGAAATGATCACGGCAGAGATAACGCTGTCGTCATGAATCACTACATTTAAGGCAAGCAATCGTGACAAATTCCGCTTCAATAATCAAAACTTTCAGCGTTACATGCTATGTCGTGGTGAAATCAGTCAATTAGAATGTTTCACTGAACGAGGGTGTTATTTATAAACATTTCACCTCAAAACACTGGCATTACTCGATTCCAGTAATGAGCACTTGTTGATGTTTAAAGGTGATAGCAAAAATCGACAAAATACAATTGACTGAATTTTGAAACTGCTGTTTAATAATAAATAGTGCTACATCCACAGAATTAGATTCATCTGCGCGCGCTTCAGTTTCCTAGAAAGGAAGAATCATATCTAACCTTAATATCGAAATGGCACATTACAGAATTAGACAACTTGCTCCTTCTCGAATGGATAATTCGTGTAGGCCCTACCACTTGCTATTGGAAATGGCAAACAATAAGCAGAGGACACCAGATGCAGAGTCAGTGGGAGAGGCGTGCGTGCTGTGATATCATTTCGTACACACCAAAACACACATCTCCTGGCTAACATTCGATTCACGCAGTGATGGCTAACACAGTGAGGAATGCCGAGGAGAGGATGTGAAAACATCAAGTGAACTAATTTTCGTACGCCTGCTACTTTCTTTACTGCCCACCTAATAGGTTCCTCGATGTGCCGTCAATTTCGTATTAATCACACTTGTAGCAAACCGAAGTAGATAAACAAAATATTTAATTCTGTGGCTACATCAGCCTACATGTACATGTACATAAGTGACAAGCTGTCAGCAAATAGTCAGGAAAAATGTCAGGAAGAGTCCTTCACAAAACTATAATTTTCAAAAATTTAGTTTGAATCGATGTTTTGAATGTTCTCCGATGTGGTGCATCAGGGTTGAAAGCCGAACCGGCGACCGGCGTAATCAATACTGGCCGGCGAGGACCGGGCCCGGTTCCTACCCTGTGGTATATTCATATGAATCAGTCTTGCATGTACATGTATGTCACACAAAGTAGGCGTCAAATGTTATTGGAATAGTTTGTGATGGAGGACCTAAATACAGATTGTTTCATAAAAAATGGATCACCCTTAAACATCGCCTTAACTTCAACTTTGTCTAACTCCGCCAAACTTGAACGAATTTCTCTGAAATTTGGAAGATATGTCAGTTGTGCTTACTAATATCATTGTTGGAAATTTCAAGCATGAATATTGAGTTGTTTTCCTGTTATAGATAAAAAAAGTAGTAGATAATTTGATCTTCATTTAGCAATGTTACACAAAATCATACCTCACTCTTATAAAATTACATTTGTTTCCTTTGTTATGTACTATGTTGTTCTACAAGCCAAAAGCTATCAAGCAAAATAAAAATAAAGAAAATCGGTCAATCAGAGGCAGTATAGCACCATTATTCATCAACAATAATGTAACTGCTACATGTGATTAACTGGACTTCATGTTCCATAGCTTCCTGACTTCGTTGCGGTGGTGTTGGCAGCACTCCTGATTGCTTTCAGCTAGAAATCTATCTCTTACCGGTTGAAAACAATACAAAGCACAAATGAACAATAACGAGATCGCATTCACAAAAGGCAAAGTGTCAGCCTTGCTAGAATTAGGGTTTTCTTTGCGAGCTACAAGCAAGCGACTAAATATCCGTTACACAAATGTGCATCGATGGCATAATGATGATTTTCGACTCTGTCGTAAATAGGGCTCTGGCCGTCCATCCAACGCAAAACATCCAAACGTAGAGACCGCCTAATTTTGAGATTTGTTAAAGTTGATCCAAGTCTCTCGTTAACTGAGATGGCTGCACTAGTCTCGTCAATTTCTAAGTCCACTATTCGTAGAAGACTTATTGAGTCGAATTTCAAGAGCTGTAAGAGGCCCTCTCAGATCGAATTATCAGATCAGCATACAAAAAGACGTCTCAGATGGGCAATGAGTCATTGTCACTGGCGAAATCAATGGGATCGGGTTGTCTGGTCTGATGAGGCATCAGTCCGTCTGAAGGATAGTGATGGTCGATTGAGATTATGGATAAAATCTGATCAGGAAATTCCGAGACATTTACATCGTCCCCGGGTACAAGGTGGTGCGACTCTACTGATTTGGGTTGGCATTTGGACCAATGGCCGCTCTGAACTTCACATACAGCAAGGAACCATGAATTCTGAACGCTATGTGAATGTTTTACGAATGAACATTGGCCAAATGACAGATCAACTTGGTGATCCATCGACTTGGTTATTTATGGATGATAATGCTACGTGTCACAGGAGTAGTAGAGTCAACTTATGCAAGTCTCAATTAAGGCTTAGGACATTATCTTGGCCAGCTCGTTCTCCTGATCTGAATCCCATAGAAAATGTATGGAGTATTCTAAAACGTAACGTTCGTCGTTCACTGCTACCTACAGATGGCGTATCACAACTTACGTCACTGTTAAAAAGAGAGTGGAGAAAGTTAGATCAGTCAAAAATCAACGATATCATCGAATCAATGCCTAGACGAATTGGTAATGTCATTGACAATAAGGGTAGGGCCACAAAATATTAGCTTCTTAAGAACCGTTACTGTATCATAGCTTATCAGATTATATAAGGACATTTAAATATATTAGGGACATGAAATAACATGAAAAATGCTTTCTGTATCATACTTATGTTTTATTTAGTCAAATTTTAGGATGATCCACTTTTTATGAAACGGACTGTATTATGTGCAGTGAGCTTACGCAGGAGAGTAACTCACTGAAGGGGATGGCGTTGATTGGAAAATCCGTGGCAACCCCGCCACCTAGTTACTATTTTGAAATCGGATTCAAACCTGTTTACTTGCCTTACTTAGATTGAGCTCTGTTACTCAGTAACTTTGACGATGACTCACACTTGACCTTAGCACTAGCGTCACCAACGGTCCAGGAGAGATGCAGATTCTACTTTTCACAAAATCACCAACACAATGTGTGAATGATGCAAACGCAGTTCTGCATGAATTCGTGACTTAGGTGAAAACGCCGTCACAACATAACCTTTTCAAGACTAGGACTAGCCGATCTTTTTGAACCATTTGAATGGCACAAAATACAATTATCCCGTCCATCACCGCTGATGAAGGTTTTTTCATTAAGAGCGAAAAATTAGATTCTACCTGACTAAAATTTGAAATGACTTCAATCGAGAAGGAATGCGGGCATCCATGTGCGCATGTATATAAGCACCGGCATGTGTAAAGAGAGTATAGTACCAAGTTAAGTTAATGCACTTGTGATCTTTACAGAAAGCGAGTCAGTGACTGAAGAACAGTGCTTTTAGTATTTTTTTTGCAAGGAGAAATCGAGAGGAATATCAGCATCACAACACTATATTTCCTGTTCTGCTTAATTTAGAATATTGGAAAATTAATGCGAATAGTCGGCATGCTTTTTGTAAAAGTAGCTGCTTGCAAGAAATTTGCATTGCACCATCTAAATAGTAAAGGAGTAACTACATGTAAAGAAAGGCGATCTCGACGCTCATCTTTAGGCATAACTGGTAGCGCTATGACAAAAATCAAACAATGGGGTAAATGTAGCACTGGTTTCTTTCAAAAGACAGACCGGAATTTCCTTGTAGAATGCTTTATACGAGCACACATAACAGCCGATAGGTGCCGGACATGCGCCGCGGTTGGTGTTCATCGCTCAGCGTTGTCGAATGTTTTGGTTGGTCGGCATCGATCGGCTTTTTCTAGCATGTCAATGAAACAAGACCTACGGCTTGTAATACTCATGACTAGCATAGAACAGCTTCCAGTCAGAGCTCCAGAATACTTTCTAAACCGCGATTTAGACCTAATTTCTATTTTTGCTTTAATCAAACTATTGTTACACGAACTTTGATGCTCTTAAATAAAAATAGAAGGCATTAGTACATTTGTAAATCCAAAAGCATGTTTTACATATTCAATTCACAACGCATGGAAATAAATAATAATATTTCTACCACATTATGCTATGACCATGAAACCTGTTTGATATTGCAGCCCTACATTACATTCCACTTGAAACAGAGTTTCCCGAAGCGTTAAAGAGCACCTTATAATAAATAACATCGACTTATAAAACCAAGTTCTCATAGAGCAATGTTGGCTTTATTGGATGATTGGAAAACCTTCATTGTAATGAAATTGATATAAGCCTCGCTGGCTTTTATCAGGAGATATTGTAACTGACATATTTATAGTTCGGCAGTCTGCACGAGCTTCTGCAGGGAACGATGCCGAAAATGATTCCTGCACAGAATGACGTACACTCTATGGATGCTACGAATCTTTTTGTCTGCCGACTTCTAGCAGGTTCCTTTTCTTACAATTCGATTTACATATGCTTTCCTTGATAGTGCCTGACAAGATGAGGATCCGGATAGAACTCAGCAGACGCGCAGATTCCCAGTCGCCATAGGGTGACATCATTCTGTGAAAGATTCATTTTTGACCTCGCTCCCTTCAGCAAACTCGTGCTGGCTGCCGCACATAGCCTTTCTATTGACATTGACCGATCGGTCTTCGAATTAAAGGCCTTTGCAGGAGCGGTTGTCGGCTCTAACCGGGAGGCGACCGTACAGAAACACTGTTAGGCTAACAAATCTCTAACAGTGTTACTCATCCATTGAAATTTGCTTGTCACTAACAACTCACTATCTAATACTGCTTCTGTGCGGTCGCCCCTGGTAGATAAGAAAACATATTTTGGCACATGAATAAGGGTGTCCTTTTAGTATACAATTCTACTGTATGAGTGCATACACTTTTCTTGAAACTTTCACTGCACGTACTAATGTGGTTTACAATTACATGCAAAACTCACTTCATTATTTCATTTTTCCAGGATTTTATTCCCGTCTGTTTATAGGCAGCGCTTTGAGCTCTTTTTTCTCCCCATTCTGGATATGACACACAATTTCTTCCCAATGCGTCGAAATTCACTTCAGCTCTTGGGCTTCGCTGTGTTATAGCTGTGTAATACTTTTCTGGTTGAAGATTGTTTTCTGATTTCGGTTTGAGGAGAAACCTTTTCGGACGATGGCTAATTGCCTGGAGACACGGTTCCATGCGAAGAGGGCGATCGGGAACGGTTCCTCGTAATCTATGCCGTTCCTCCGGAGATCTGACGGCAAACCAGTGTCGGCGTAGATCTTCCGTTTCTGCGGATTACAGTAGAGAATGTTACAAATTATTTGAAGGTCTCAATCGGGTTGTAGTATCTAGGCAGGAGTACGAATTACGGATCAGAGGTCGAAGGCTCGAATGCAGGTGCTATACACAACCAGATCAGATCACAAGTGTGCGGCCTCCCCCTCAAAGTAGTTGATTGCTTTAAGGCATTGTTGATGTCAAACGACGGTCGCTACGCGCACTCGACCAGACAACGGATGACACTAAACAATGGCCGACAGTGTAGGTTCCCGTAACCGAACCGTTGTTTAGCAACTATCAGAGCAGTACAAGGATTGTGAAATCCACTTGGGATCGTGGTAGAGAATTTGTATCGGTTCCGGTTTGAGCAGAGGAGCAATGTCTTTATTGCTAACAGATGGTTGTAAAACGTCTGTTTCAATTTTGTGAAAGCTATCTCTGATAGAGCGTGAATGCTTTATTTGCAAAACCAAATCAATGCCGTAAATAAACATTTTATCGCTGAAAATGAATGCCATGCGCGAAGTCATGACTAGTTTTACTAAATATGGGATGATTTCAGTTAATTTCTCACATGTAAGCTTCTTTATGGAAAATGCTTCATACTGACCAGGATTGTCAATAATTGATAGCAGTCAATTTGGAAAAAGCAACCTATCGTCCTATAAATTTCCTGAATATGAAAGTAGGTCGTATCTCTGACATAACAACTAGGCCAACCATCTTTTATGTTTTAATAATTAGATTGTAATAACATATGTAATTTATATTTGCCATTAAATCAAGGCCTTTGGCACATAATTCATACAGACATTTGTGATTCTCTCTATTTTTTTTGTCAGTAACGATTGAGTGGAGAAATTTCGCCTGCATTTTAGGGCTGCACTCTGATTGAATCAAACATGAATTTGTAACCACTCATGAATCTTAAGTGTTGCTACTTACCAACCTGAGATGCAAGGCTGAAATGCTTGCTATAATTGTGAATTGTGAGAAGTAAAAGACTACAAAGGCGGAATTAAATAAGCAATCTAGGCTTCTTTCAGATAAAAATTAATTGATTGGAATTGGAAAATGCAGCAATCAATTAATTGAAATTGATTTATCAGCAAATCAGTTAATTGATTTCAATTGAGGTCAATCAATTTTTGACAATCCCTTATATTGATCAGTTGCATTGCTCGAAATTACTTGACCAGATAAAGCCACCGAGTGTGACGCAAACGTTTTCAATAAAGAAGCACATGAATTTCAACTGTAAGAAGCGCGATTAGCATAGTGAATGAATTTTCCCGACTTTTTATTTGATTGAGCGACAGGTCTAACTTATTGAAGTTGTTGTCAAAGATCTCTTGATTTAACAACTTTGGAATTAAATACAGAAGGATAACGAATGAAAATGAAGAAGCTCTTAATTATTTTGATTCTTCTCACTGTAGGCCTATGTATACATACATGTGTAAGACTTGCTTTTATCACTCATTTCATTCTAGTTCTGCAATTCTACGAATTTGTATTTATGATTTTACCGCTTATTTCAATTATTCGCATTTTAAATTCTATTTTGTTTTAATGTAATCAATTGATTACTGATCGATTCTACTTAAACTTTTCTGAAATGTCCTTGTCTTCTGAAGATTCTTGAGTCTGTATAGTCATATGGTGCAGGACTTTTGCTGCAGATCACTTTTACTTCTGAGGTTATTAAGGCCCATTTAAAGTGTATACTTTTACTTTGACTTTTAATAAAATAATAATTTCGGCCAAATTTGGGGAATTTTACTTGAAGTGATTTAGAAAAATATCATGACAGCAATCATATCAGCATCTGAAAAATAGTGAGCTATTTGCAGTTTCGCTTGCATATTGAAAACAATGAAGACCATTTACAATGTTTAAACCTCATCCTTGCATCTGTAACATTCTGCTACATAATAGATATTTTCATTGATTTTAGACAAACAGTGGAATCTATCGAAGTATCATTGATGTATTCTGCATGTCAACAAACCAGCATCAGTATTTTTTGTCCACGCACTGGTCATCTTCAGCATTCTGTCATAAGAAGCCTCATCCTTATAAGCGTGACATAGCGTGACATAGTTGCAGTGACGGCGTATAGCTTCGTCTTACCAAAGCATTCTTCACACTTTCCATGTCAAACTGAGCATTCTAAGGCTTCATAATGCATTTTCGGTTTGCATCGAGTGTACATACATAACTATTAACTATTATGTGACTGCATATGTCCACGTGGCCGCTCATATACTGTTCTGCACATACACACAAACCAGAAGATGAAAAATAAGAACCTATAAATGCCAGGACGTCCATAATGCCAATAATGGGATCGAGGTTTAAGTCTCACGGTAAGTAACATCTCGACTTGTTCATTGCCTCAACCACCCTGTACACCGACATATAATCAACATAATATGTTTTTGTCCGATTTGTCAGACAGTCACGTTTCTAGCGTGCTTTTTTTGCTTCGTATTTTAAGAGATTAAATTCATATACAAACTCAACTATTAATATGAACAGGTACAAGATTCAAAACTTTTGCATGCTTTTGTCATATAATGCTGGCTTTGAATTACTGATAACTTGCTTCAGTAGTTTGGCTTGACGGTTAATGCTATGTTGTCTTGGAGGATGAAGCTATCGGATTCTCCTACACGGGTTCTTCAATTGAGGACTTATGTCGTTCTGTCGCTCGTCGATAGCTCAGTTGGTAGAGCGTTGGCCTAGAATGCCAGAGGTCGGTGGTTCAAATCCACCAAGACGCGCAGCTATTTTCCGTCTGTTAAAATTTTTATGCGTAGTTCATTCACTGCGGCAATGCATTTATGCATTCAATCATCTATGAGAACATATTTTTATGATCATGTGATTTCAGTAGCATTCTATTGAATTGAAGTACATACTAAAGAATAATGATCTGAAATATACAGAAACTTAGTACTGCTACACGTTACACGAGTATAAGCACCATTATAACAAAATTTTGCGCGCATAAGGATGATGCCCCGTAGTTGCTCCGATGCTCGCAAGGATGAGGATTGAACGTAGTACATATTTGTCGGATTATGGGAAAATTTTTCAATCTTTCCTACCTGCTCGACGTTCCTTGGTTATATGACGCACAGGAGACAGAGTCACACAGTTATTGCTTTGGTATACATTGAAATGATGCATAAATAATGTTTATTCATGTAACAAGTAACAATTGAATGAAATGAATGTGCAAAGATGGATCAGTTGTTTAGGAAATGAATGACATGAATAATTTATATGACATACAAACAAAAGGGAACTGGACATAACAATAAATAGAAATTGAATAGGAGATCTTTGGAATCCAATCACAATATCAAGTTCTTGCATGAGCCACAGAAAGTGTATTATCTGCACATTATCATCCTGCTGACGTAATTGTAAAAGAAGTCTTTGTAATTTGATATGAAAAATGAGGCGATGTACGAGTATGTGCAATGTCAACTTCAATGTAAGAACATTATTGCAACATTTGAAATTGCACATTGTACGATGTACATTTACAATCACACGTTCAATATTATCAAACTTGTTCTAGGCATTTATTTAACTGTTATCATCATAATTTCATGACGGAACACTGTCAACAGTATACTAAACGTTTAGATAAACAATATCTATATGCAAGTGAAACTGTACTATGTTTTCCTGATCAAAATGCCTTAGACAATAAATGGCACCAGTCACGTTTGTCTCTCAGTAATTCTGAAAATGATTCCTTCTTGCACATATTCTAATTCCCAGCGTCAAGTTGGTCACTCAACTCAACTTTATCTTTGCCTGTGCCCCATTTCTTGTTCTATCTTTAACCTTTATTTCCCCAGTGAATGCATCGCCTCAATACTGACATCTTAAGACCGCTGACTGGCTCCGGAAATGTTGTAACAGGCAGGCCTGACTCAAATGCTCTGGCCAGACAGGAACCGGCATTAATGTTACCTACTCATCGGTCTTCGAATGTTAACCCTCGCCGCAATGGGGGGGGGGCAATTATTGAAAATGTTCCAAATCATGCTGCTTTTAGCCTCAGTGTCTCGATAAAATTTCTACGAATTGGGTTGTTTTTTTCACTTGCAGAAACTAAATGCCGTACTAAAATATGCGATTCTAGTGCTATTTGAGTTTAACTAAAAGTTTGATTATTTGACCTCCCAATGCGATTATGTAATCTCATAACGATTAGTGATCATCAATTTATTAACCACCTTGACCACATCTTCCGATTAGTGTGTCGCCTATTAGTGCTTTTGTCATTTTCCATTTCAAAGAGTAATCTGATTGAACTTTGTCAACTCAAAAGTTGGTGTTTTATGACCAACTACAGACAGTCAGATACCTATAAAGACGTTTCAAGCTTGAAAAACGGGTAGCTTGAAACGCACTGGTCTTCATAGATATCTGGCTGTCAACTTCACCGCTCAACCCTTGCATCGAATTCTATGTGCTAAGGACGGAAATGACTGCAATAAAGTTAATTGCGTCTACTGTGGTTGCGGGGATGGGCGAGTGAGCTGCACTTGGAAGGTTGCGTGTACTTTCTTCGCTGTCACATTTGTCCTTCGTGCTCGCAGGCCACATACAGTGGTGAAACAATGAGAACTATTCGTTCCCGGCTTCGTGAACATTTATCGGTAGAATCTTCATTGTTTTATCAACACATTGTTAATGATCATAGACCTAACCCAGACATATCCATGATATTTTTGACGATCCTTCACAAAAATGTAACTAACCTCACTGAGCGTAGGCAGTTGGAATTTTTTGAGATCAAATCACGAAATCCCTCTCTGAATGTACGTGTCCAGTAGATATTCATTTTTATTGCGCCAGCCGAAGCGGTAGCGAAACGTCGCGCAGTAAGTTGTAAAAAACTTATTACCAAAAATAAATAATAAAAAGAATATAAAAATAAAAAGAATGATCATTTTCGGCCTTACGTTGAATGAATTTTGTAATCATGGGGTACTTCAATAGAGGGAAGGGCGTTATACAAAAAAATATGATATATCGAAAACATAGTTATGATTGCATGGAAGGATCGGTGTCAGAGACGGTCAAAACAGATATTCTGATCGAAATCGACAATACAGCTTGAGACATTAGGGATTTATGGCTTACCAAATGTACTACTCAAGTCTTTTCAATTTGCATGCAAGCTTACATATGAATTAATGCAATCAAAATTGACCTCACAAGTGCTTAATTACTTTCCATTAGCATTATGCGTATATAGCAGGGATGCGGAGTCCTATCATTTTGATAGGACTCCGACTCCGACTCCGGGGTTGATAGGACTCCGACTCTGGGTGGCAAGTGCATAAGCCTAGTTTTTTGGAAAATTAAGTGACAACCTACATCATAGATCATTATAGGCTTACATGAAACTATATTTAATGATAATTGTATCAATTATCAATCATTTTCGATGAAAGTTGATCAAATGTCGCTTTCAGTTGGATGCATACGACTCGGTTCCTCCCATCTTGCTGATGTATGCTTCATACGGTTATTCTCCAGTCTCTACCAGACAGGAAAATATCTCCTTCTCCAAAAAATATGAGTACACTTTCGATTTCAATATGCGCTTTAGGGAAGCCATCACACACGATTAACGTGAGGGTAAGAGGTAATGTTCTCAAACAGACCAGTATTTCATTTTTGTCTCTGATGTGATTTTTGGTACGCAGGTGTGATCGAGGCTAGGAACGCTTGTCTTCTCTACTAAATCGCCGAGTGAAAAGACAATCCCTTTTCACTATCACGGTTCATTCCCTCAACTATTATTAGCTGTGTATGAACTGCTGTCTTTGTACTTCTGTTTGACGGAGAAAGTTGACATCAACACAATGACAGCTATGCACGAGAATAAATAATTTGATTGTATTATATTATTTCGGGTCTAGTTATAGGCCGGAGTCCGGAGTCCTATTATTTGATAGGACTCCGACTCCAGCAAAAATGATAGGACTCCGGGACTCCGACTCCGCATCCCTGGTATGTGGTAGGCTATCTCATAGCTATGCATTCAATAAATGGCTGTTGTTCTTCTATGTTCTTCATTTGGAACTGCATGCTCAATTATTTTAGCGTTTTTACATCGTAGCTATCAATTTGATTGAATTTGCATGCTTAGGAATGATTCAATTCAGTCCATATCTAAAAGATACAGAATCGTTATTTTGTCATGGTCATTTTAAGTAGGCTAAAGTAGAGCTGAATACTCAGAAACTACCACAAAATGATAACTGATTTCCAACAGCTGAATACATGCAGATAAATGATCAATCGCACCACCGTGTAGTTATAACAGCACATCAAGAATGTAATGATATAATGAATTTTTGCAGTCCAGGAGCTAGCAAGAAGTTGTGCAGGGAACGAAATCGTACCTGAATCTTTCGCATATCATTGTATACTGCTCTTGACCACTAGAAATCTGTATGTCAACCGGATCGGTCTGTCACAAATACATGTAGCTTGAACTGAAAAGCCCAAACATCTCTCAAGGAGGAATTGTGACTTTGTACTGCTGGTATCGTGTACAATTTATCCTAATATGAAGGCCTATAATAGACATTTAGACATTTCTAAAGATATATTATCCGATAATGAATTAGGAAACAACGATGTATCACGTGAAGTTGCCACTCTAGTTTGCGTATCTGCCGCTGATCAATGATTTCGAGGCCACGAGGGGACATATTCCTTCGTTGAGTTATAACACGCGTCTCATGAGTTATTGACTATATAAGATTAAAGTCGAAGAGGCATTTCTTCACTATGATTTGTATAGAAAGCATCTCAGGTCATGCTCTCCCATATGAGTGGTCTTTTTTATTTGATACCTTTCTTCGACTCGCATAACACTATCTGGAAGACTCACATTCAGCAATTACGGTTTCAGTACCACTTCCTCTCCGAATGAGATGCCTACATCCATCCACTTATTCTTCGTTCTATTGTTTTAAACGACCTTTCATTTGAAAGCTTTCCACACAAATCTTATTGGGAAAATACCTTTTCGATTTTGATCTACAGTCAATGCCTCCTATGTCACAAATTTCTCCAATAGAAACATGGGATTTTTCAATCCAAGCTACAAGAAGGATCCGGCAGACATGCAGATTTTTATCAAGAGGTGTGCGATGATATGTGAAGGTTTCAATTGCTTCATCGTTTCGTACACAACTTCGTGCTAGCTGCCGGACTGTAGGAACAACCTAATAAATTTTTACGATCTTGCTTTAAATGCCTACAGAATACCTTGTCTAAAACTAGAATATCTAAAGTGAATGACAACGATGAAATCAATAAAAGACACCAACACCCTTGATTCCCCGACCGCACCCGCCTGACCCGGGAACCGAACCGAAGTCCGCGGTGGAGACGAGCTCGCACCTTCCTCCCTAGGCCAGGCTGACGGCACCGTGGTCGGGGAATCAAGGATGTTGGTGTCTTTTATTGACTTAATCGTTGTTATTCTCTTTAGATAAGCTTATTAAATATACTGCTAATAGAATATTGCAGTATATTCTAACCGTTGCGACAGACCTTTGTTGTCTGTCTACAACTAGTAGCGACATTTTTCAAAATTTTTATAAAATGCATACAAGCACGTGGATAATCGTCTGTTTTCATAAACTTACCACTCCAACGGTCCTTAGCGTCCCTCTCCACCGATGACTCTGCTTTCAGTTTGCGTTTGAAAGACTTTAATCTCCCTCACCAATCCTCGTTTAGTCTCTCTCTAGCTGACCGGACCACAGTTAATCCAACCTCAATGTCTAGAAAGCTCCCGATCAAGGCCGCGCGTGCAGGTCACTGAATGATCTCTCTGTAACTAACCCAGTTGTCGTGGTGTCAGTGGGGCCTGTCATTAAGGAGCTCTCATAAAAACAGAAACCTTTTAAAACACTTGAACGTCTTTGAAAGACAATAGATTGCTAGCGGCAAAGAAGGTCATTAAACAAATCACTGATGAAGGCATGGCGGAAGGCGGTCTCTAGCGTTTGTGAAGGACGACACTTGCCTGATTGAAGATTACGAAATGTTGACATATAGCGGCTAACGGCCAAGCCACGTTAAATTACATCCTTGAAATTTTAAGTCGGTAAGAAAACAACGTGGTAAAGTTGACGAACAAGATGAGGTGAATAGTGATAATGGATGGGTGTCAGGTTGTCAGAGTGCGTATGTGAATCATGAATAATATTAAATACATGAATAAAAAAGGATATATATGTATAATAAAGTAGATATGTTGAATCCTAATATTTATCAGATTGGACAGAGCGTCAGATTTGAAGCATGCAGATGAAGATGCAGTAATATCCATCATAATATGCACAATGGATGCGTTCCCGGAAAATCTTGCGTAAAGAAAGTCTGTGTACGTCGTGGCAAAGAACCAATAGAAAATCGTGACAAGAGCCAATCGGGGATACGCTCTTGACTTAATTATTTAAATGATTTAAAGATTGTATCTATTTCTGATATTTTACTTATTTAAATTGAGCTCCCATGAAATTTTGCACGTGAAAAATGGACGTTCATGCATTCTAATTTCATAAAATATTGCACACTTTTAATTGAATATAAACGTGTCTTCAGATCATACGCGTATCTAGGGGGGGCCTAGGTGGCGTAGGCCTCCCTAAACTATTTTGCCAGTAGTAAGGGAGTTGCCACAAAAAGTGCATATTCTCTCACAGATACATGTAAATGTGGAGGGTGAAAGTGTAGAAACACATGTACAGCATGTATGCATGCCTTCCTTGTACATGCCATTCATGTTTTTCGCTCACTATTGTCATTGGCGGAACTCTGACTGCAGTTGTGAATTCTGTAACTCAAATTTTTATCAGAAAGCATACTTCACATGTTATGGGTTACTTTGAATACGGTACATTGTAGGCCTATATGCCTGTGTAACATGAGCATGTACATGTAGGTCTGCTTAAGGCCTGCTAACAATTAACTTATGATAGTTATAAAAATGACCTCATTGCGAATTATATTGACCGTATAGGCCTACGGGTCAATATTGATCAGAAAGCATGTTGTGTAGGGCCTATCACACGAGGTCATGGCCATTCAGTCATTCAGTGGCGCCAATGCCTGTCAGAAAAATGGATTTTGTTCGGATACATTAAGCAATTTTGATGTAAGTTTACTCGTGAAAGTATGTACGGCCTAGCCCAGTCTACCTCAAATCTCATAGGTAGGCCATGACAGCCTAAAGGTCAGTGGTTCGAATCCAACGATCGCCAGCACTTAAAGCTTAACAAATACCGTACTGAGCTTAGTAGAAATGGATCCTACGCAATGTTTCACTTTTCGCTGACGATATTAGAGATTCGATAAAGACTTCCCCAGTAGGCAGCTAGGCACTCTCACTGAAAGCTCTACATGTACGTACATGTAGTTTACCCTTGCTTTATTTTGTTTAGAATCGCCTTCCTTGAAATCAGTTTCGATTTTCACATATGGAGTCGAATTAATTTCTCAGCTGCCCACATGTCATCGATGAAGTCTATTGGATAAATATGCAAGTAAGTCACGTGCACATACCTTCCGTAGAGGCACATGTAGCTCATTTCATTAACCTACGATATTCACAAGCAATACACAGGGAAAGAGTAAGTGGGAATTGAGCTATAGGCTACTACTTTGAGTTTATATGTAAGCTTACGTATGCATTTTAAATTTATAAAATAATTGTAGTTAAGGAAATAGATACCAGCTTGCGCTATGACAAGGCTGAATCAAATAATTTCCATCGTTTTAAACCAAATCAACAGCTAAGTATTTTGACATGTTGGATCTTAAGACAGAATACGAATAATTTTACGTTAAAAGGGAAAAACTAATGCCGTGGATTTGAACCGACATAATCATCGATCAACATATTGTAATTTTTGAAGATTCCATTGTTATTTACATGAACATATCGAATCTTGTGCCGTTCTTAAAAATACAATGGTTCAAGCATGTGATGTTCTCTCGTCTATCTAATATTTTGGTTCATTTCAATTACATGTATACACGTACATGCAGTTGTCAGGCTCAGACAAAGGGCTCCGTTTTCGAATATTCGATACTGTTTGAGTCGTAAATTAGGCTATAAGTAGGCCTGTACCTACTACATTTTGGAAACTTAGGCTTAAAAACGGTGTGAATTTCTCATTTGGTGAATTAGCATCATGTGATTACGGTACAGATAAATAATGTCGTAGCCTATCTCGTTTTGAGGATATCACTAATAAAATCGATCAAGCATACATGCACATGTACATTGTAGCTGCATACCGTGCATACCGATATGCGAAAGGCTAGGGATTCACTCATGGGTACAGCTCAGCCTAGGCCCCTTAGACTAAAATCCTGGATACGCCTATGCTTCAGATTTGAACAATTTAAGCACTAACTTCCTTGGCAGTCGTAGGTACTACTCTTTATCCTACAATGATTACTCAAGCTGGTTCGGAATGGCCCAAACTATATGTAGTTTATGATATTTAGAAATTCCGAACAAGCTGAAGGGTTGCAAAACAGACTGCTCTGCACTTATCAATCTTGTCTTGCTTTGTGGGTGTTAGTCACAAATAGCTCCACAGTGCTGCTAGCTCGCCTTGGCATTTTGCGCACTGTTCCGCCGTGGACTAGAGCTGATGCTGATGTTCTTAGGACGGCGAAGTCAGCTCCCCACTGGCTGCTGACGAGACGGTGCAGAGCGGTGCCAGACTGTGTCGCTTGCAGCCGACAGCTCTATAAATACGGCTCCAACTTTGTCATATTCATCCAAGGGAATTTCTATGTCTTCGTTTGAGACAGCAACTTGATCAAGATAGCTGTATCCGGGCGAAATCTGGTGTTCTTAGGGGGAATGCATTCTCGACGATTGGCTAGATACGGTTACGCTAAAAGCAGATTAGTCTTTCCAGGTTGTAAGTTCCACCTCTCTGTATTTCTAACCTGTGTCTCCGTTTCTGTGTTGAAGCTCCACCTCGCTCGGCGGGTGTGCTGTAGTGGGGGTGGTTTTGATCATGAAAGGGCGATGAATGATCGTAGGTCGATGCAATTACTTGGGAAAGTTACATCCACCAAAGTGATTGGGATTTGGTAGCAAGTTGTTTGGGCTGTGGCGATCGAAAGTGAGGTCTAGGTTAAAAAACGTATTCAAATTGCTGAGCAAAAAGTCTTTGGCAGTGGGCTACAGAGGAAGAAGGAGAAAAACAGTTCCTATGCGTATATGCAATAATATGTACAATTGTACATACAATGTCATACATAGCGTAAATGATGGGAACAAGCGCCGCTAGCTGCATGAAGGAAAAGTGGAAGCAACTGATATACATTGACAATGGCAAATAACTATGTTAACAAGTGAATATAATACACGGAAAATAAAAAAGTAAAAAAAGAGAACAAGTCAGAAGCCCGGATGACAATAATGACTTGTGTGCAATTATACATAATACATGTAGTTCATTTGCTTACATCGGTACACGAAGCGAGAGCTTGTGACGGAATTAATATGCAGAAATTGCACCATTTTCACGCAATGACTCCTGCAATAGATCGATTACTAACTGAAAGACAACGCTCTATAATAATCTTTCTTTCTGTTTGAAACGTTCATCAGTCATACGCTGATTACTTGGAGCAAAAACTCATTACAAACCTTCGATCGAAATGAGCGTCTTATATTCAACTTGAACTACTTTTTATTCAACAACAACTTTTACCTGCATGTCATGAAGCGCAAAGAACGTGAAAATTAACACGTGAAAGTAATGTGGCAACTAACCCTTCCATTTTCTCATTTGGTTCTGAATGGCGAGTGTTTTTAATGGTGGGGCTCTTTGCATTTGCGAATTCCGCAGTGCAGTACAATCAGATACAATAATCAATTACAGCCTTCATTGGTTTGCGCAAAAGCTTTCACTGTGCTCGACGAAGCATACCAAGGAGTAGTTTTTCACCTTTTACATATCAGTCAGAACAGTTGTGGATGCTGACGCTGTTCATCAAATTTTCTGCAGTTTTTTATTCTATTTAGACATATTTACTATGATTCTAGTTGTCATAATAATAATACTAATTTGAAGGTCACACTCAATTCCGATTTCCTTAAAGAAAAGACGGGTTGAGACGTCGTTTTGCAGGTGGCTCTGAGGGATGGACTATGCCGAAAGACAACGGGAGGAGACTGGAGGCATTCTAGATAAGGACGTTGAGAGGAGTACTTTAGGTCCACTAGTCATCACATGCATCAAATGCGGACCGGTGCTACCACAGAATAAGACAGGTCGTCTTTTCTTCCGTTTGACTAGAAGGGAAGCATTGGAGTATGTAACGAAAATGAAATGGCACAATCTCCTGACTAAATGGCATAGAAATCGAACAATAAGCAGCCAGTTCAACATTAAACACGCCAAATTGTGCAAAGCTTCAGTGACTGTTATCAGCCGTATCACACAGCAAAGAGACACAGACGATGTCAAGTTGTACAGAGACGCTTGTGAACGTTATTTCATGCGCCTGCCAACTTTTTTAAAAATGATCGGAAGGCCCAACATTATCGAGAAAACTTTTGCGCAATGATCTGAATTCTTCGAATCTGAAGGAATCGTGGCGATCGGAGCATTTTGAAGGAATTCAGAGCAATCCGCAAGCGACGCACGACTATATTTCCTATCTCTGCAAGGTATTAAAAATTTCTTTTTGCCCACTTATTAAGTTCCTGCATGTGCCATCTGTTTGCATCAGTTTGCACTTCTAGCAAAGTGATACGATTAAACAATCTAATTCTGTGGGTGCTACAGATGACCGGAACCAAGCGAAAGTTGTTGGCGTCCACCAAAAAAAGAAAGCTTCAATACTTAGGTCACACTATACGAATAGAAGTATCATTGGAGAAGACAATTGTAACCGACATGATGCCAGGAATGAAAAGGCAAGGCCGCCCAAGGATCAATTGGTATTCGGGATGTGTGCACTGGACGGGACTATCATTCGTCAGTTTGACTCGACACGCGAATAACAGGTTGGTTTGGAGGCGACTCGTGACAGTGAGCTCGGCCACCCCTCAAAGCGAGGACGGTGGATGAAGAAGATGTAGTATGCATCCACGTTCACCATCAATGTCTATGAGGCACCTCCCTTAATAATGACAGCTAAATAACTAATAACACACTTCAAAGCAGCATTGAACATCTTTATTGACTGTAGATATCTTTGCCATCGTCTGCTTTGCCAATATACACACGTATTAATGTGTAAACTGCTGACTGCAAGTCAATTTCATTATGTGAAGCGTACAACCATAAGTGTTGTTAGAACTGTTGTTAATTGGCTGCTATCAAAACTGGTTTACAAGGCGCCACTTTTATGCGATTCGACTCCATGGATTCATATATATCTATTTGACTTTATGGAGTTACCGGTGCATTAATGAGTTTGAAAAAGCCTAAATATTGGATCGCCATTAGTATCATATCGAACATACTGTATGCACAAGCATGGAAAAATAAAAAAGCTTTCGGCTTTTCTAAAAGTTGAAATGAGTTCGATATGGATATAGTCCTCGAATAGTAGCCCAAGAATGACAGTTTTTAGTAGCAGTCACGGCTACTATTCGAAGAAATACGGTGTGTTAGTTAAAATTGTAATGCTAACAATAATTCAATGAAAAAGCTAAATTGGAATCTTTTGGCGGATTTCTACTGTAATCATCATCTAGCGGCACAGCTTCATCCTTTTCATCAGCATCAGTAATGAGTTATCATGCCGAAGTTACTTTATTTCCTTAATTTGTAGATTGTAGAATATTTGCCAGAGGGATGTATAGGCAGTCATTCTATTCTTTGAGGAATTTGACGGAGATATTTGCTGCAGTAACATTCTCTCTCTGCGGAAGAAATGTTTCTCCTTTTTTCATCCCTTTTTATGTACATTATAGTTTGTTATATATTATATATTTTAGCATGCATTTATTTGTATATAAATATTATTTATATTATCATTTACTTCTATCACATGACACATATTATTATATATTTATTATATATTGTAGTAAGTTGTTCTGAATTTAAGATATAATCAAGTTACACAGCATCATTACAGAGTATTTTTACATTCTTTTCAATTCATTTATATTTTTAATGGTTATCGAAAGCATAGATTTTGAATTGGTGACGGCTTTTTTTCCACTCTTTCAGTAATGGGCATGACTATTGAACAGCAGGTAAACGATTGGGCCAAACGATCACACACAGTTATGTTCCGCATGTTATCAGAAAACACGCAATATGCGATCTGATTTTTCAAAAGAAGATGATTGGTACTCACCTGCTCTCGATCTCATCAAGCGGTCAAGAGTGGTTCGGCAAGACATGGGCCTTATACTTCGCATCGATCCTTCCTCCATTTCATGCGCAGTCCGTGTGTGGATCCCTGCCGGTTGCGAAGACGATGGACGCATGAACAACGATCCGTAACGTTGTCTTTCATTAAGTTCAAACCAACGCATGCAGATAGGACCTGTTAGTGCCTGCCCCTCAAAACAACAATGATTGTCGCAATCATGACAATGTTTCGATGCCCGGTTTTCAATGATGTCACCAGACGGGTATTAAGCGACTTACTATGATGAATCGTTCAGGCGTGGAGGTTTAGGGATGTGACCGATCATGAATGTCAAGGAATTTATTCATTCGACCTTTTCACGTACTGTGAAAAAGTAATGCGTGTTGAATGTTTGAGTAACAACAAGAAACAGTCGATATTTGTCTTGATAATAATTTTAGCGAAACGCGAATCCGAGTTATCTCCATATACACATTGTTGGTCATGCAGAAGTGATGGATGTCAGCCTACGACATAACCGTGAGTGACGGCGCTAGAGACAATATCAGCTGTTTAGTTTGATTGCCAATAGACCATGAACTACGTGTGGGCTCTGAGGCCGCATTGTCTTACAGGCCCCTATATCATTATCACACAAAACAGGTTTTTAGCCAATCCTCTATATTTTTTATACATGCATGTGCACATGTACATGTGTATAACAACAAAATGTATAAAAAATGATTCAATAAAATGCCGGAATATCTAGAGAGACATAGAAGTATCAAAATTAGGCCTATTTGATATTGAGGAATAAATGAAGGAGTTTCAATACGATTATATAAGCTTACTAAATGATCGCACATTTAGTTCACTTAAATCAATTTGAAATGCGAAATAGGTCTAAAGACCAAAACATATGTTATATCTAAGCGCAAAGCATTTTGACACTTGAAGGAGCTCTACTAAATATATTCATTATCTATTGCGTCTTCTTTTAAAGCTTTGGAATACCCAATTAGACAAGTTTGATCTAATATTTTGTACCCAGTGTGTCTTAGAAATGTCTCTATGTTAATTTGCATGCATGCACATGCATGATTGATTCACATATTTAAAGATTTTACGTTTTTGCAAAATTCAGTCTGGTATTTTCCAAAGCAAAACATTCAGCTTGTAAGTATGGCGACCTAACAAATAAGAGAAGTTAATGAATCAATGATACTATCTAGCTCTATAGTAATGAATTATCATTAAGTTTAAAGTCAAACTTACTAATTAGACATAAGATTGCTAATTCTTTAATTGCTTCTTTGAAGGCAATTAAAAAGACGGGCAATCAATTAAGTTTAAATGCTATATTCTGCAAATATTAACAAGTGTTTGATATATTGATTATGATCAATCATGTCTGGATCCTATCGTATTAATGTCACTTAGCAAATAAAAAGGCGCGAAGATTAAGTGAATTAAGAAGGATGAAATGTGACAAACAGCAGGAATAAGGAATCGGGTTTTGGTCGATACTCCTGATCCATCAAACCCAACCAGAGCACAATTAGGAGATTGCGCTGTCTCAAAAATGTTAAATACAATACACTAATAGTTAATTACAGAAAGATCAATCAAGGGTCATCAAATATTGTAAGACAAGTAGCAAAAGCAGGCAAACGCTCACAAGCAAGAAATCCCGCCACTTTGAATGTCCCTTGTATTTGTTCCTCACAGTGTTGAGTGCGCGTCCAGACGAGACAACGGCCTCGTTCCCAATTGAGCAGGGTTAGACCATCAGGGGAGTTTGTTGTCTCGACTGAAAAGACCCACCGGTTCAGTTGTATTTGGCATTCGAACAGAAACCAATGCGCGAGATATTATTTCTTTGACGGTGGCTAAAACAGCATAAAATGTCTCTGGAAGCGACCATTGGTTTTCTTGCATACCAAAGGATGTCGACCAAGAATGTCTAGTACCGCACACATGGTTGCTCCTCACAGACAAGCACACCGAGTCTTAATGAGCATACAATTGCGAATTGTTCATCGGTCATTAAGAGACCTAGTGAAGCGATGGGATAGGCGTTCAGCCATTGACCAGATTCCTTTGAGGAAACTGATAATAAGCGTGCTCGCATTGTATCATTAGATTTTTCGTATAAATCCTCAAAACGTAATTAACAACTGGAATGTCCCAATTCTTCTGGACATGAGGCTGAGAAGGTTTTATGCTTTATTTTTCGTTTGTCTTTCCCATATTTCGAAAGAGTTCCCAATGTTAGTCCTTTCGACAATCTGAATTTTAGTATTCTGCAATAGTTGTCGCGTGATGATCGCAGCACCGATCGCTGAGGCTAATTTACCAGAACGATAGCCATTTCAAGGCATTGTCACAGATTCCATCTGATGAAATTTTCATGAAACAAACCGCAATAATTTATAAATGCCTTTTCTATTGCACATAAATCTTAGCATCATAATTATAGACTTCCAGACATTGCGTCAGAATTAAATAAAATAAATAAATGAACGTTGTTTATACTCTGAAGCACATTAGGCACGGAGCCTTTCTTCCATGTGGCCGAGTTGTCATTTACCACTCTCATTCTTTTTCGTGCTGAGTGTTTAGCAAGAAAGCAGAGTGTACCTATTTTAAAAGTCTTAGGTTTGACCCGACCAAGATTTGAACCAAAGTCTCCCGGACGCAGAGCGAACACTCTACCACTTAAGGCCACAGCGCTGGTTTTATATAAATATTATTAAGAAGTTATTTATAAATATTTTGCCTATCTGCTTCGATTTGCTAGGTGATTGATTCGAAATCGCCGGCACATCGCGGAACTTACTAAGTGGGCAGAAAGGAATTCCTAATACTTGCTTGCGGATTAATGTGAGTTCCAGCAAAGTGCTTCGATTTCCACGATTCCTTTAGATTCGAAGAATTCAGATCTTTGCGCACAAGTTTTCTCCATAATGCTGGCCCTTCCGATCATTATCAAAAAAAGTAGCAGGCGCACGAAAATTAGTTCACCTGATGATTCCACCACCCTCTTCTTAGTATTCCTCACTGCGTAGTGCATACACTGAATCGAATGCTACCCAGACAGCGATGTGTGTTTTGGTGTGTGCGAAGTGATATCACAACACACACGCCTCTCTCACTGGCTCTGGTGTCCTCTTCTGACAGCTTATTGTTTGCCATTTCCAATAGTAAACGACTCACCAATGATCCATTCGAGAAGGAGCAAGTTGTCTACTTCTGTGATGTGCCATTTCGATATTCATGTTAGATAGCATTCTTCCATTCTAGGAAACCGAAGACACGCGCAGATGAATCTAATTCTGTGAGTTCAACACAAGCATCCGTGGTCTATCCTCGTTACCCTACGAAGAAAGACTGAGAGCTCTGAAACTCCCAACACTACAATGTCGTCGTCGGATTATGGACCTTACAACCGTGTTCAAAATATGTAACCACCTTACTCCAAGTGATCCTAATTCCTACTTCACCTTTAGTGTTTCCCGAACCCGTGGACAAAATTTTCCGCCACCCAACAAATCTGAATTGTCGCCTATCCTCCTTTTCCCACCGCATCATAGATGACTGGAACCGCCTCCCCGACGATATTGTGAACAGTGAAACGGTGAAACAGTTTAAACGAAAGCTTTTTATGTTTTATTGTAACTTCTAATTGTTCCCTCCTGAATGTATTTCCTGTGTTGCCTTGGTGCTCATTGCACTTATTGATGTACTAAATAAAATAAAAACCCTGCATACTTGAAAGGATGTTTATCCCCCTTCAGATCAAAAGAGAGACTGTGTCAAAATGCTTCGGGTAGAAACTGTATCAAAACAGCTACGTTGACTTTGAATCGGTCAAGCCTTAATGATTCTTTGGTGTAGGCAGTAGAGCTAAAAGAAACGGCGATACGCGAGTTAAAAGAGAAGCTTATCGCGACTTTACTTTAATGTGAAGAAAGCTGGTGACATTCATATATATTTTTCATCATATATTTTTTCGATTGCTTCAGTTTATATCTTATTGCTCAGATCCTGTTCCCCTCGCTTTACAGAAACGAAAAAATACGAAGATCTAACTAATATCCTTGTTCAAATCTACATCGAAGTTATTATCAGAAGGGACAAAAACAAATTGTTTGTTTATATATAGTAAAATGATGTATATTTGAATAAATAACAATGTGAATTTGATACAATAGATGATAATTTTGCAACATAAATGGATAGATATTGAGTTAAACGTCAATGATAACTCTCAGATGATCAAGCAAGTACGTAGTCAAGGACCAAAGACGCGTATTGCGCATATCTTTCCGATGGTTATGTGGTGAATATTACTTCATTCTTGAATTCTTACGCCAACTTTTCTGGTAAAACTTATTAGTTTAAAAGTTTACTTGTAAACTAAAAAAATCAATGTCTTTCTATTTTTATGCCTGTTCTCCAATATATTACAATTCATGAATAACTTGGAAATGTGTACGTATTTGCTCGTTTGCATCTTCAGCTTGTTAAGAGTTGTAGAACATGAGAAAAGATCAGCAGTCAAATTTCATGTCAAGTGATAGCGTCCCAATGCTCGGTTGTACGCAAAAAACAACTGGAGAATTTACCAGAACGATAGCCATTTCAAGGCACTGTCACAGATTCCATCTGGTGAAATTATCATGAAACAAACCGTAATAATTTGTAAATGCCTTTTCTATTGCACATAAATCTTAGCATCATAATCATAGACTTCCAGACATTGAGTCAGGCATTATGTTAGATGCACATTCGGTCAATGTAGATCTTTGATAAAACACATCGAATGATGCATTGAATTTAAGAGAAAACTTCCGCTGATGCGACGACAATTAGCGCAGGTTCCAGTGGATGCGAGTTTCAAATAGCGAACCGTCAAGTCAATTCAGTTGGAATTGATAGCTACATGTAAATCAAGGGAAGCCGTTGGTGATAACAACTTGAGGTTGGTATACATTAGATATATTGACGAAAGTTCCAAAAATGACTTGAACAATTTCGTCACCTTCAGAATTCCATTTCAAATATAAAAGTTTATATTTTCCATCATAATTGACTTTATGCAGACTATCTACTGACATCGTCTTGTCTGATCAATAAATAATCTTCATTCATTGCATGGACGTATATAGTGCATAAACATTTGATCATGAGGTTCTATGAAGAAATTTCGGTTGAAATTATTGTTCTATTTGAGGACCTCATCAAATATGTACATGTATTAGCAAATTGGTAGAAATTTATTTTGTTCGATGTACTTATGTAAATATGGAGTATTATTTTAAAGAAATGTATCGCCTACAATTCATCCTCACTCGTGACATAGCAAATCTGTTCTACAATTTTGCCCGATTTTTCTACAAGTTATTGAAGGAAATATTATAGAAAGTCACTGTAAGATTTTCTTACAGGCTAGAATTTTAAGATGTTCTTCAATGCTGTCTAACTCCGTCTAGAAATCTATGATTTATACAAGTTATTAATGATACGCAGCAGCGGCAGAGTGACTATAATAGACAGCTGCAGGGGTCACAGGGCTGCCTGTAGGGGCTTCAAACCGCCTTCGTTTGGCGGAGGGCAAATCAAGACCGGCCGCCGCACTGCTGGCCAGATCATCATGAGAACCAGTCGCAGCAGCAACACTATTTGCAGCAGCTGCTGCAACTGCAGCAGCATGTTGATAGTCCAAAGCAGTCGGGGTTCCACTGGAGGCTGCAGACAGCAGTTGATGAGGATCCAATGCCAGAAGACTTTGATTTGCCGCTGATTGGTAGAGAAGAGGAGTCGTCGCTGTCGGCGCAGCCGGAGAGAGGGTAGTTGGAAGACCAGTGACGTATTGATTCGAATTCCATATGCTAGTAGTTGGCTCAAACGAGCACTGCAGTGATCGTTGCTGTCCGCGGTGAACATCGAGAGCTGAATGGGAAAGATAAAAATAATATATAAAAATATTATATATTATAATCATTATAATATATAAATAAATATTATAGAAAAAATAAAGACAAATTCAAAGTTTTGAGCACAGCATGTCTTTCAATACTTTCAGTATATGTAAATATCAGATGAAAAACACCAGCGTTTATAAGAATGTTCTCCCTGACATCGTTAGGGGCAAATGCGGCGGAAGCAGAGGGCCGCCACATTTGTAAACTGGTTCATTAGTCCCAATCACTTTTGGTATTGAAATAGTATACATTTATACCTATTTCCATTTTCTTTCATAATCTTCATATCTCCAGATATGTATATTTCAATTGCATGTTATGATCACGTTAGTCAGTTCGATCGCTAATCAATACATAAGTTATGATCTACATGTGTTGTGAGATTGCGAATCCATTTTAAAACAAAAACGATAAATATTGGTTGATCGATTTCATGTCATTATTGGACATATCATCAGGGCAAAGTTACAATAAAGATTAAGCCATTAAATACATCAATTGAGAACTTGTCACAGATAAAAGAACTATTGGCAATTGCGTCTAAAACCACAGAAATTGAATACATGCTAAAAACAATGCAATAGGAACTGATTTGCATTTACAATTACGTCTAAAACTGCCGAATTCAATGTCAAATGTTAAAGCAATAAAATTGGAACTGAAGACTCGTGTTCGTTCATCAAGGTTGAACTATTCATTTGTTTCATGACCAGACTTTCAGCAGTGCGCGTGTACTTAGTGTGAAAAACTATTGTTTGTGTTCTGACAATAAGGACCGTCTATGTCTCAAAAGAGAAAAGACGTAGTGGTGGACAAAAAGAAATGCTTTCACTAAACAAAGCAAGTTAGTATTTCACATGAATCCCTGCTAGACAATAGACCTGAAAATTATTATAGGCGGTATGCTCATGCAAACTAGGATAATGCCTAATAAATAGTTTATCAATTTCGGTATTCAATAACTACGACACACATTTACCAACTAATTGAACAAAACTAGATCTTTTTCTACTCATCCCTGCCGCACCCAAGGCACAGAGCCATATCAGCAAATTTGGGTGGGGCAGACTTCACATGCTCGCAACTCTCACTAGGATAGGGCTGCAACCTCTAATGAGAGCGGTGGTAGCTCTCTCATGGTGGCGGACAGACTCGAACCCTGAACCTTCTACACTTCCGCACCGAACCGCGGGCCTCAAACAACTGAACTGCCCTACCACACGAAGCCAAGCAGGTCCACGAAATAGATATCAAATCATTACCAAATAAGTCACGAAAGAAAACAACGCAACAGTGATGATGAAGTGCTTTTCGTCAGGTTAATGTGTACAATTTAGAAGGAAAGAGGTCGCACACAACACAAAACAGAATCTTCTGTATAACACGTCACTTATTCGTCATGCATGAGGCATGAAGACATTCGTGGAAGTGTACAGCGAATAAATGATTGCAACTGGCAAATTAAATGTACATGAGCCTTATAGGCAGTCAGATTTCTCTATCGGCCAACTATTATTCAGTTGCATGCTCCATACAGGGTAGTGCTCTGTTAGAGGCAGCGGTCCATCAGAGGTTTTGCGGCATTTTAAAATTAAAATCCAGATATTCAAAGCGTGACGGAATTACACAGGGATGAACCTAAAAGTTTAGAATTCTCGCATTGATAGCAGCAAGAAGGAAAACGTAAGATTGAAATGTAGGCAGATGCAAGTCTATAATGTAGATCGCAGAAATGAACATAGAGCATTTACATTTGAAGTGCTACTATAGCACCAGTGCATTATGAAAGCAAGAGAGATTTTTTGTAGCTTATGATATAATTTTCAAGCTGAATTTAAGTTAAGTGCTTTGATGAATTCGCAATTTCGACACCATTGATTTCATATGATTATGATCAACCAAACATACTAAAAAAAGCTCAGCAGCCTTCCACCATAGATCGAGGAGTCAAAGATTTTAATTTAGGGGCTAATGGACGTAGGTGTAGTGATAAACTTGTTCGTGTAAAAACAGAAGACATCTAGAAACGTCCCATGCATGGTGGTCAATATTGATTAACAGTTGAAATAATATACTTTGCACTATGCGTCACCACATTGCTTCCTTCACACCCTTCTCTCTCTCCCCTCTCTCTCTCTCTTCATCTTGCCATGGAATTAAGTTAACGTGATTACTACGGGCGACGCGAACTGTTTTGCAATAGCTGCTTTTTCTCTTGCTAATCAGTCGTTCCTCTCTATCAAATCACGTAATCAGAAAGTTACACATGCCGTTGGAAGTTTCATCTTCCACTGATGTCAACTTTCATGAAGACATTTCTTACATTATCAGGTAAATGCGGCAACCATAAATTTGATCCTTGAAACGTGATTTCCTTAGATTGGGGAATCTGGCATGGAAGCCGTTGGAAATTTGATAACTTAATCTGTTTTTATAGTAGGTCTGTTATATTACTACTTATTATGTTCTATCAGTATTGTGTCACTATATGGATCTCAAGGAGATCTAGAATCTAGATAATATATTAACGTATCTAGATCTCCTTGATGGATCTCTTCCGTCATTTTTAGCGAGAACATAATTTCTGTTTACGCAGGTAGGAGCTTCTGTATTTCAGCTTGTCGCTTTCACGCTTTCTCAGCATAATTCAATCCGGACATTGCTTGTCATTTGCCTGACGATGAATAGGTGGTTCTTGAAAGACTTCATGGAATAAAATATTCCAGATCGAGTCTTTTCTAATGGTAGGCATTTTTCTTCAAAAAAAAACTCATTAGCATACTTCACTAGGTGACATGCCACGCTCAATCACGCGTAATTCACGCGTGAACTACGCGTAATTAGACATGACCCCAAACATCCGTGGCTATGCGGGATATTGCTGCAATATCTGTTATATAAGTTAGTATAGTTGGCAGTCCTGTTATACAGACTTTGCGTCTCATGTGTTTGCATGTATCAGAGGCTAAACAATGTGATAGGACCTCAATTTCATGCTCAGGGAAGACAGAACATGCTTAGCGGTTCATCCGTGGTTCAAGCGGCAGCGCAGACAACCGTAGACGACGCGCAAACTATAAACGCTCGCCCGCGCGTATTCATAAACATTTCCTATTTTTTAACAGTATCAGATCAAGTGATTTCTGACTCTTAGTGCAGCGCGTATGTACGCGGGTGGAAGAATATAATGTCCTTAACCACGGATGTTTGGGGTGTTCCGTAATTACGCGTGAATCACGCGTGGCATGTCACCTAGTGTTGGCTGCCGCTGTCCATCACTGCGCCTTATGATTAAAATCTACAAGTGATGAGTCTGCTATAAAATAACAAAAATAGGTAGTGATAAAATAGTGCGTTGTAAAACAGAAGATTTCCAAAAATGGTTCAATGTGCATATGTGGTGGATAATACATGATTAAAGAGTGAGTTTGTGTTTTGTGCATCACCGCATTGCTCCCGTCACACTCTTTCTCTCTCTCTCACTCAGCAATAATAGTAATTTATTGAATAAAAAAATTAGCAACTTGTGCATGGCATTATTTAGAACAATCAACATTGGCGCAGATCGGTCTTAAACTGTGATTCTTTTCTATCACATTGAAATGGCTTTGGTAAGAGTGGATCAATCCATAAAAATGATACACTATATTCAATTTTTCACGCGTTTGCTAATTCGATAAGTTGTTGCTGAAGCAAGCTAGAAACATAATATCGCATGCAATATATGATTTTATTGCAGCCTAGATATTTGTACAGTTAGTCCATGCATATTCCAAAATCTCTTGCTTTTCTTAATTCAGACAAAAATAGAAAATATGAAAAGCAAGTTACATGTAAAAACATTACAAAATATTTAAGTTTGACCTTTACTCAAATGGGCGCATCTCAATTATTCAGTTTCTTGTAAATTGAGAGAGCGGTATTTTTAATGAAACTATTAGAGTTTGATTTTGGCAAAGCTCTTACTTTCTCATCATAATGTTGCATCATGCATGTATATTGTCGTCGGTTGATGACTATCACAAAGCTACGAAGCATGAAACTTTTATATAATACATACTGTGGATAATCATTGATTTTCGAGATGCAATGATGTTACCTACAAATTGCAAACATGACGATTCGAGTTATGCCATTGTGAGTTATAGGATTCTCTTAAGCACTTTGTTGATGCAAATTTGTTTATGCTCACTAATGCCAACTTCAATTAGGTGATTACATCAATTTCTTATCTCAATTAATTCATTGACCCAAATTCAAATTCCAAAAGTTGTTTGCTCATAAAGAATTCTGTTTTGTGTGATTGCTCGAAATTGTGGATAAATGAAATCTGCATCATTCAGAAAGTGTGCAATTTTAACATCAATTTTCTATCGACAAAAGGACGTACCAGACCACATACACGTACATAGTACTCAATTATGTAGAAGTTCGCACGGATAATGCCAGAGCCTGGACATTATTCTATTTAAGTCCTCAATAGTCCACTACTCCCACGAACGCCTGTATTCTCTGCCTTGGACGACAGGACATGCGCACACCCCTCTATTACCTAAGTCCAGACTCTCTTCATCATGCGGGAAAATTACATCAAATATCAAGGTCATCAACTGCAAGGTATTCAATGTCTGCTCAGCTGGTGTGTAGAATTCTTCAACCGACATGGCAAAGTACGTATCATCAACGTTGATGGTGATTATTTTGGACGCTTTCTAAGTAATGAGTTTTCTATTCCCTGGGCCATCTCCAAGGGATTTTTCAATTATAGACCCATGGGAAACCCACGGGTCGACGGAATTAATACTGTCATTTTCTGAAGCTGAGTGTGACACTTTGCATGCATGTTCATTTCCTAAGTTAAAACTGAAGATAACACTTGTGTATGGGTAGGCCCACTTGTACCGGTGCATACAATAAATAGGGTAATCGAACAACTTTATGCAAATGCTTTAATAAAATGATTGATAATTGAGTGACAGTATAACAAGTAAAGTAGCAAATAGTCCTCTTGCAAATAGAACCTAACCGATCTGAAGATGGCCCTGCCACTATCACACTTATTTTACCGCCTATCTTCATGTCTACGTAATCTGCCCATCCTTTCGCCCATAAAGAAGGTCCATGAATAGGTGATTAATTATTGTGGGTCATGTTATGTACACATATGGGAAATAATATATGAAATATGCGCATAAATCTATCCGGTAGAGGTATAGCTGTTTCATTACCGTGTGCATTTCCAGCGCTTCCAGTGGCCCATGACCGATTAAGTCCTGCTGGTGTCGTAGTTGTGCTCCATGGCTGGCCTACTGAACTCAAACCTCCTCCACTTCCGTGATTGGTTGCTGCAGAGGCAGCTGCAGCTGCGGCTGTCCAATGAGAAGCCGATCCCTGTGAGACTGCTGCAGCAAGATTGGGTATTACAGCAGGGGTGGGAAGTACCGGTGGAGCAGTTGCCGCGGGGGGAAAAGCAGCTCCAGTCAAAGCAGGTGGAGGTGGATGAGGTGGAAGATAAACAGTCGGTTGAGGAAGCATCATGGCGGCTGCTGCATAGGACGGTGGCTGCTGAAAGAGAAGTATTGAATCTGATTAAGAAATATTTTGCGCTTATTATTTCAATGAAATTAAGCTTCTTCTTTTCTCATTATTTTCTGTGAAACTTTCTAATCGCGAGTGTAAAGTCAATATAAGAGACCCGTTCAAGATCAATGTTTGTGACTGAAATTTGTTTAGTAAATCAAATTACGAAATTGCGACCAAATAGCTGATGCTAACGGAGTCTGTGTATCAGTCAACGAGGTCCGGAACAGATCCTTTAAAATATCAGTTACTTACTCAATATCATTTGTACGTATGATTCCAGCAGTAAATGTGAGAAAATATTTTACGTCACATGCATGCAACATGTAGTGAATACAATAAATTGAATTGATCCGCTAACCAGGCCGCAATTGAGATTGAATTGTCAATTAAATTTTGTTCCGGACTTCTTAGTAATTAGATTTTACCAAATAGGTATGGAGAATTTGCTTTTGGATACCTTAAATAACTAAAAAGCTCAATAATATGACGTCAGGCCGTTTATATTTACAAACATGTATGATTTCTACTCTAAATATCATTCATGTGCTTCTTTCTATAGCAAAATAGGCCACATTCAAATGATATTTTTGCAATGTAAATGTCCTCTTCTTCCCGAAACATCTTGTTATTCTTTCCGATAATTTTTTTCTATGTATATTATATTTCCTTGTCATTATCACATTCATGTAACATATATTGTCATATGAACGTCAATTTGCCTTTTTGTAAATCATCCAATGTTTTATCATTATGCGTCATCATAACATCATTTGTCATATTTTATGTTCGTGTACTCGATTTGAGAAGTAAACGTTTTGATGAATTGATAACTTGATGAAGTTTAAGAAAAATTGTTTATATTCCGCTTATCGCAATAATGATATTAAACATTCCCATGAATGATGTCCGAGAACATTTAAAAATTAATCAAAGATCATCAAAATCAGAGTTTCGACTTCAACCTTACTGACCTCGTTACCTTCATCCTGTCTCCACCTCAATTGAAATACAATTGTAGTCGCGAGGTCAGGAGATTTTTTATAGAAAAATCAAAACGTGAAAAGCTTATGGGATTCCAAATATATCAATGACCAGACAAACCATGATAAGGATGCAGTTTTATTGCTTCATTAAATTTTGAAAGCAACAACCCAGCCATCTTTTGCTTCTTATGTAACCAGATTTTTGTTTTTTGAAAACACACCTTGCATTTCAGATTCTTCATCAAAGTAAAAGCTTGTCATTTTGAAAACGTTGGCTTCTATTACACTGAAATGCGCTTGCATGAATGGCATCGAGCGAATTCTTTCAAAAACCTCACCTCGTTCTAACTCTTTCAGAAAACCCGACCTGTCCTGGACTTCGACCTCGATTATAGATCAAAAGCGACACCTTTATCAAATAATATTTCAAAATTACGTATACAGAGCAAATGAATGAATTTATCAACGATGCCGGAATCAAAAATTTAAGGAAGGAGAACTGGCAGCTTTATAAAGGAAAGTAAAATGTCGAAGAACTTACCGGTGCTGCAGGGAGAAAAGGATATTCTTGACCTGGTACATGAAAGATTGCCATTCCATTTTGATAGGTGTAGGGAACTGATCCACTTGTAAAAAATACTGCTCCAGGGGGCTCTACAATCAAAAGAATAATGATTCCTTCTCTAATAAAATGTTGAAAACGCTCAGTGCGCGAAAAATTACGCCAATGGCAATTAATCGGTGTCAAGTCAAAATGGTCTCTAAAATGATCTTTTCAAAATTGTCCAAGGGAAAGTCACAAAACAGAATTTTGATAACAGAAACTTTTCCAGCAACAGAAACATAGTCTTTATATGTAGTTGAAAGCATTTTTGTCATCAAAATTTTGTTTTGTGGCTTTACATTGGACAGTGAAAAAAACCAGTCTAGAGGCCATTTTTCACGAAGACCATTTTCACTTCGAAACCAATTAAGCACACATGGTTTACTGTTAAGCGATTGCTTGATGAATTTATTAGTAAATCTATAGCAGAATTCGTACAGTATATTTCATAGAATGGTAATCGAAATAACATAGAGGTTGTACAGTGTATACCATCAATCGATAAAGACATATAAAAGTTAAAAGAAATTCACGATTAAATTAGATAAGGCAATTCAGGTAATTTGAAATTGTCTCTGTCTACGAAGCGTGGTGGTGAATTAGACATAATATTTGCTAGACCTGTGAAATCGTCGAGGAATAATTTCGTGGATTGGATGCTCGATGTTACCTTCAGCGGCACGAAGAGCTTGCATGCGAATCATTAATGTTTTCAAGGTCATCACAACCACAATCGTTCGAGTGAATTATGCGATGAGATCTTCTATTCAGCTGATTGAGCTTTAGTTGTCAGTATGCAGGTAATGAGACAAATACGGAAGATAAATATGATAATATACATATATATGATAATATTACACCATAATAGGCCTGAAGCAAAGCGTCTCTGAGTACAGCAGTGTGCAGTTTTCTAATGGCGTATAGTCTGCTGTTGCATTTTTTCAATGTTTCATCGATATGATGATCCCACTTTAGGTTGCTGGTAAAAGTTACTCCAAGAATGCGCATTAAAATATATCATATAGCGTACACATCTGACAAGAGAAAGATGCCAAATTGTTTGCAAATTAAAGTTAATGACCTTTTATGTAAATAAACGCAATCTTTTATGCACGAAAGGCCAGCTTGAAAATCGAACAATATTGAAGAATTAAACACTATAGTTGAATGGAGATTTTGATATATACCGTGCGTCTTCTAATATACGCTGGATCTCTAATAGACGATGGGTCTCTAATGGACGCTGGGTCTACAATAAACGCCGGGTATGCAGCAGATATCCGATTTTGAGGTTTCGATACGCCTACACATGGACTGGCCTACACGAGAGCAGCAGTCTGCAGTACATTCTCTGACCTCAACTAAGTGTTTGCATCATTGGTTTGCATAGATTCAGCCTTTTTTTTATTCTGATTGGATTGAATTTTGATTGACGCTCGAGATAGCCCAGAAGATGCCATGATAGAATATTTTAAAAATAGTCCTAAAGCCAAAAATATCTTCGAAGCGACTTCAGTTACAGGTAACTCCATTCTGACATCAACTGAGCCAGAGGAAGAGGATGATGTGTGTGCTTTGGATGAGGACTCTGACAATGGTTGTTGTGATACTGATGAAAGTAATTTAAACGATTTCTCATGCACTGACTTGAAGAAGCCTGTTTTTCTTACTACAGGTTTAATGGAGCATTTCTGTTTGAGACAAAAAGCAAGATACCATTATGCAGAGGCAATAATCGTCATGTTGATTGCAATACTGTATACGTATATAACAATGCTAATAATAGGACCCACTTAATGCATTGCCAACAGTTAATATTTTAAGGAAATACTGACTCCCAAATAAGAACACAATATTTCGTCGCTGACATGAATTAATTAACGCCGGGTCTCTACTAAACGCCTGACTAAAATCTTAGCGAAAAATCAGACGCCGTAGAAGATATGCGGTACTCTATTATAATTTTCATGCATAATTCAAGTAATGCAGATAGGCCTTGCCAACGTTATATGGTTATAAAAAGCTAGTCCCTCGTAAGATGACTGATTAGAATGAAAGCTTCAGATTGTAAGATAGCTAATACAGATGAATAGATCCGGGACGAACAGTGTCTTGTATCTTTGGGTTCATCTGCCTGTTCATCAGATTTGTGTTTAGACTAAGTTTTTGATGAATAATCAGATGATACTTTGCGCCGGAATTTTGAATGCCGGCCATCAATGTTTATTCAACTTGACAGTAAAAAACTGAAGAAATGTGTTTTCCATATTTTATCATGACAAAGTGGTCATTACAAGCTTCCAACTGAAGGGTCATTTACGTTTGAATTAGCATGCCGGAAACGACTTTAGGTTAAATGATAGTGACCTTCAAAAAATGGTGGAGATCATTGCTAGTGTTTACAATTAGAGAATTTGACAGCTAGATACGAAAATATTTTGAGAATCGGACAGAAAACATGTGAAAGGTGTATTGTGAGTGTGCACATCGGTAAAAAATTGGCAGTTGTGCTTTGCATGATTTAGATACTTGGACATTCCATGTCTTATAAAAGGTAATTGATGCGTGAAATTTTCTGAAAAGTCAGACCGGTTGCAAATTTTTTTAGAACTTCTTCCTCAAAGACATCAAATTAACTTTTCTCATTCCTAGACTATATGTACTAAACTTTATTGAAGAACATTGGATAGATGCTCATTTTTCTGTAGAATCAAATGAGTGCCAAGTCAAATGAAGCAAAAGAGGGTTAGAGATTCAAAATCAATATTCAAGAATTCTTGCAAGAAAAAATATCCTAAAAACAACCTCGTTTACATACATGAGATTGTAGTTAGCATTTCACAATTTCGGGAGCGCACACAAGAAGCATAAAAGGTCCTGCATCATTAATGGGCGCCATTGATCGATTATGAAATCCATACTTGTTTTAGTCTAGTTTGCCATTAGAATCAATTTTGCAGTGGATATTTTTGATGACATTTCAAAATACCTAATTTTTCAGCATTCAGTTCTAGTTATTCAGCATTTTTCTCAATGTCTTGTAGATTGTAATAGTCAGCAGCAATTTAATGTTAACAAATTGCAATGCTTCACACGCTCAGGAATCTGAGATTTCACCGAGTCATGTATCGATTTTGCCTTTGCTCTTGAATAAATAACTTAAATAGAAACGTGACTTTAAAAGAATATGCAATTGATCTTGACTCATTTAACTTCTCGAGTCAATGTAATTTTAACATGATGTTTTTAATGTTCACATTTGGAGCCCTGTGAGATATCACAATCAGATGCAATGTGACTTTGTTACAGTCATAGAGAAAGTATCTTTGGTAGAGTAGTAACTCAGCATTCAATAAAATCCCAATGTGTATACAGTTTCGATTTCATTAAATGAGTTGAGATCCAATACCACATTTGCGTCTCTGGAGAAATGTGAGCGATTTAGTCTGATTATGATAGCAATACAGAAGAAAGAAATGTATTTTACAAATCCTCCATGTCATGACAACATTGGAGATGCAATATAGTTTGCAAAATTAGCAATTCGATGGGTTACCATTACTTTAAAGTTCAGCCTTATTGTAGCATGATCATATCACAAACTACCTGCCACTGTAAGAGCAAAACTTCATAATCAAAGAAAATGATAACAACTAACTTTAAAAGATGTTAATGGGTCGACATTGCTATTCAGATTCAAGAAATTACGGCTTGTGAATCATAAAATCTTGTCGCTGAAAATTGAAGTAAAAACATGACATCTCAGCCAAGAGGCTCTCAACTTTTCCTTGAAGACTTTTAGGGACTTGCATTATAATGCAGTTAATGAAATTTCCTTGACCATCAGCTTAATTTCCACTTAATTAAGGTGCTTATTAGCAAATATTCATTCCTTTTGATATCCAACTTGTTTCATAGTACTTATAAAGTGGCTTCATGTCGGTAGTATATAAAAACAGAAATAGTTAGCAAGAATTAAGCTTTTAGAAAACTGTTCAAATAATTTTTTGCACCGCAGGAACGTAATTCACGCAAAAACTGAATCTTTTCATATAAAATTTTTACTGTAGCCTACACCGATACCTTTGAGTCGATACTCTGTTGCCTTGTTGTTTCTGATTATCATGTAAGTCTTCTCAAACGGCCTGAATGATCCGTGTGTCGACTTAAAACGCCACTTTTTTCACTATGAACTGATCTACATACACTGCACATGTCGCGTCAGACTGTGCTTCCAAAGTTCAAGCGATCATAAGAAGAACCGTACAATGCATGCAATGATGCGGTGTTAAGCACGCAAAGCAGGCTGTCAGGTAGGTGCACTGGACTGCCAAAAAATGCACACAAAGCCAACTAAAAAGATGTTGCGCCAATCCTCTGTAACTTAGAGCTAGGTTTGGCAACGATTCAAAATATTTAATCGCGCTGATAGTTGCGATTGTACCCTTATGATAGCTAGATTTGTGAGTCTGTTGACTTCCATACATGTTCACAACAAGGTTTTGAATTTTGATGAACTTTTTAGCCGATTGACTAGAAAACCGTAGAAAGTGGTATCGATCGATCGGCTAAAAAGCTCATCAAAATTCAAAACCTTTCTGTGAGTATGTATGGAAGGCAACAGGCTCAGAGATCTTGCACAGGTCTAGTTAACCTTGGTCGTAGGTTCGAATCCTACCAGCCACACATCTTTTGCATGGCAATTTGATCTATCGTTTATTTAATTTTTGTTGTTGATATCATAAGGGTACAATCGCGACTATTAGCGCGATTAAATATTTAGTCAATGTTATCTGCTAGTTGGAGTGGCTGTTACAATAGCCAGTTGAACTAGCAGATAGCATTGACTGATCTGTATTTTTATGATACTTAAAACTGTTAGATTTAGTTGTCAAATCATGTTGGGGGATTGTGTGAATGATTTTGTTGTGGACAGAACCGTCAAAATAGGTGCTAAGTACTAACAAACCAAAATCATATAGCGGTCTAATGACTTTTGTCGATCGATTAAAGTCAAAAAAGGAAATTCCCACAGTTGCTACAAGTAATCGCTTACATTTTGAAAAGCCTCAAGTCCAGAATAGGACATAAAGAACGCGCATTTTCAAATTCATAACAGACATGTGTTCACTTGCAAACGTTGCCCGCCTCTTTCTCTATTTTGAAGTTCGCAGAATTTCACAGAAATAAATATTCTTACATTGCTTTTTCAAACCACAAACACAGCTGGTCAAAGCTTCTGCTTATATCCACGCAACTTCTTATTCGTGCATTTGACCATTTGCATGTGTGAATGTATTTACGTTCTGATTCTGCTTTTTATTGATCGTTAGCAAGTCACGCATATTTCATAAACAAATACATGTTCAACGCCTACATGTCTGCAAATGCGATACCTGGAGGATTCGTCCAACTGATGGATTCACTAAACAACAGAAACACTTCAACACGCAAACACTCGCATAACTCGCATGTGTTGTCTATTTCAACATATTCTTTTGATATTCTACAAACATTAATAAGATCAGTGGCAACATTACTTGCAAAACATAGTTGACAATCGAGCTTGAAATTGGAATGCATGTAAAATGTTTAAAAACATGTAAAATATGTTTAAGAAGCGTAGATTAATGCCTAACTATCATGTTATCATATTAATTAATTATAAAGTGAGTAATAGCCAGGAGTAAGCTTAATGGTTTCAAAATTTCAAAAAGTATGCTTAAGTGCTATGTTATACCTGATACCTCAGTTGCAGATGTCATAGACTGTCTAAAATTCATCTCGTATAATTATGAAATCACTTACAACGAAAAAACATACCTACAAATTTCGGGATGTCCTATGGGGACTCATTTCTCACCACCGCTTGCCATCATTTTTATGGAAGCAATTGAAGATAAAGCCCTACAAATACTTAAAGATAAATATGATATTGTGCCGAAAATGTATAAAAGATACATAGACGACATAATCGTAGGCCCTTTCTCGAGATTTGACCACAATGCTTTTTCAAAAATTCTCAACGTATTTAATTCCATTAACAGGAAAATCAAATTTACTATCGAAATCCCAAAAGATAGTTTTCTTAATTGTCTTGATCTAAGTATTTCGATAAAAAAACAACAAGATAAATTATAAGTAGTTTAGAAAACCTTGTCACTCAGGCATCACCCTTAAAAAAGATAGTTGGCTCCCGAATCATATTAAAGACAACTTTGTGAAGAATAGTGTAAGATAGGTTCAAAGTTGCTGCTCAGACAATAACAACGCGAGTGAATCTCTAGCTGTTATGAAAAATAGACTCGAAAATAATGGTTTTCATTTTTCTAATGACAGTAAAAACAATAAAGCAAAAAATAAAAATCAAGATTCAATTACGCTTGCTCTTAACTTTGTCAGCGATAGTTGCGAC
Source organism: Prostheceraeus crozeri (assembly GCA_907163375.1). Taxonomy (NCBI): domain Eukaryota; kingdom Metazoa; phylum Platyhelminthes; order Polycladida; family Euryleptidae; genus Prostheceraeus; species Prostheceraeus crozeri. The sequence continues at coordinate 382,603 of CAJQUW010016240.1, forward strand.
CGTAAATTAAATAAATTAAAACGTAAATATAACCTGCCAATCAGGATCACATCCAAACCAGGCAATAAACTCATTTCTTCTGTTAGCAATAAATTAAATAATAAAAATGACTGCGCATGCTATGTATGTAAAGACATTGGACCGAAGTACAGATGCACTGACAAGCACTTGGTTTATAAGTTCACGTGCTTGCTATGTCACGAGTTTTACATTGGTCAAACGTGTAGACCCTTCCGATATCGAGTTCACGAACATGAACGCAGCTTGAGAAACAGAGACAGAAAGAGCGCCCTTAGTGAACATAATTTAACAGTACATTCCGATGAAGTGATGACCATTAATAATTTCAACTGCACCATCATGGATAAGCAAAGAACAGCGATTACAACTAAGATGGCCGAAGCACGCTGTATTGCGTTGAACATGCCAAAAATAAACCGTCGTCATGAACTGATCTGATGAGTTCCCATTACACAGAAGGCAGTATATAATACTCTTGTAATCTCACAAGAACCGCCAGCACACTTGACACTGTCCACAGGACGAAACGCGTCGAGATTATATTGTCTTTATCAAATAAACACTACGTGTCGAAACAAAGGGAGAGACCGTTTTTCTTTTTTCTTTTTGAAACATGATTATACCTTGATGTATGTCACATGCACTTCTGAGGAATAAATAAATCTTGACTCTTAGCACCATCGCGCAGCTGACGCCTGACACCGATTAGGTAGGACCGAGCCGTGTCAAGGGAGACGAAGCTTTGACCCTTCGAGCTATGTCTTGGTCTGTGGCCACAAAATATTTGTGAAAGCTGGACTCTGACAAGACATTTGACAAACTATCTACAGGCGTTCGGACTACCGTAAACACTCAAGGGTGGACCAGATGTCTCATCACAAATGCAAGTCTATCATTAGAGTACTTGCAGCTCAAAGATGCATCATCAATGTAAATTAGCGATAAAAGATGCATTTCTATGGCCATCTGATGCGAGCTGAAAGTATTTCAACAACTGTACTGCGAGGTTGCGACGAAGGCAGTTGACGGAGAGGGCGACCGTGAAAGCGCCGGAGTAGCGAGCTGCGAGACCGGTAGCGATCGGCGATATCGCAGTTGACAAACACGGGCCAAGATCGACGGAAATGGAGACGCTGGGTGTGAGACGCCACTCACGCCCCTGATTCCAAGCCATGAGAATGGACACAGTACAGTTGCATGTACCACTTTCTATGCTTTTTCGACATTGAAAATTAAACAAATTATATTCACACCTTATTAAGGCACAAACTTTAATGATCACACCTGCTGTATAAATGCACGATACTCGTATATCCATGAGAAACGATCAAAACTTTGAAGGCAATAAAAGATAGTTTTGCGAACTTTCATTGCATGAGTATATTAGCGCTGTCCGTCTCGATTTCCAGCAGACCCAGATTTGCTAAATGATATTAATGCCTATATAATAGATCAGTAGGCACTTTAGAGCAAAGCTCAATACCTATGGTTTCAAATTTTCCTCAAAAGTACAAGTATTTGCTAAAATAGGGCTTTGCAAATAGAATCTCTCTTGTACTCCGCATCATGAGAAGCAAATGATAATTCATGAATCTTGCTTTTAAGTCACTTTCAATTGCTGTAATCATACAGTTTTCATTCTAGATCAGTCATCATATCTAGGCTACACATCAACTTGTACATTGTTTCTGATGGAGTATTTATCAAATATCTTTGAAGCAGTGACTTGAAGCATTGGCTTAATTAAGTATGAAAGCAATCACATCCTAGGAAGCATACTAAAAATTCATGACAGGGTTCGAGCAGGCCGCCGGCCAGTGAGACTGGTTTTTGATTTCAATATTAGTGATGATGCATCATGTCATCAAAATTATTCATCATATCATCTTGATCACAAAATAAATTCAGTGTTTTAGATTGAAGAAAGTCGATCTACTACTCAGAGTCAAGGTTTGATTCTGCTATTTCATGAATAAAATAACAATATCTGCGAAATTCAGTTATTACAATAAGTGCTCTATCGAGTTAACCAACATGTGCATATTCGACAATTAGGGAACACTTTGGTTTTTAAAACTCACGCCAAGCCTTTGGAAGTAGCAACATTTTCAAAACACATACCTTGTCGTGCCAATGCTTGCTAAAAAACAAGAAGAAAAACTAACTCAAAACCATGCCAAAACAAAACACGTGGAAATGACATACATCGACTTGAAACAATAATAACATTACGTATAGCAAACAATTACAGTACATAATTCAAATATTAAAACAGTAATTACTGAATACGAACAACTGTGCATCAACAACACCAAACTCTTACATTCAGACTATATACCAAAAAAATGGCTTATGATTTCGTTTTAAACCTAAAATGCCATAAATCACTTTGTATGTACATGTATAAGCTGTTGTGAAATGACATTGATATTTGCGAAAACTGCATGATCAGATAAAGTAGATTGCTTATCTATAATTATTTATGGATAAATTCATAACAAGATTTATGTCTCATGCATGATAATTTGTACATGTAGGCCCTATTGATGATATTACTCATTATCTATTTCATATTAATTCTTTATGTTATTTTGAATAGTCATCATTATTGCAATTAATATGTATCAATAAGATGATAAGATTATTCATTTCATTGCTGATGATTTATTATATGCTTTCACTTGATGGCTTTTAACTACATTAATATGTATTCATGATTCATGCAGTGATAATCTATAAATAATGATTAAAAATAATTTATTAATATAATCCAATACCATTGGCCTATTCGAGCCTATTCTATTTACTCGGTTGGAATTTTGTAAGCTCATGAAGCAATCCTCCATTCAAAATTTAAACAATTAATCTAGTTATTGTCATATAGCTATTGTCATATAGAATTGCTGGTTTATCAGGAATACTCAAGAACGCTCATGGCTTCTTGTAAAAATTGCATAAAGTCGAACTTGGCAAATTTATTCAACAATGAAACAACACATTCAAGCCAAACATAAAAGTTAAATTATAAACTGTTAAAACACTTTGATACGTTGTAACTGTAGAAAATTGTAACTTAGTCTTGAAATTAGAAATATCAAGACGTCATGAAGCAACTATCAGTGTTGAAATTTCTAGAATCAAAAACCTCAAACAAAATAGCGAAAAGCTGAAATACACAATCACGAATTTGAACTATGAAACCAAAATTGAACAACATAAACTTTCGTATACATTCCAGAAACTCATAAACACATTATGTTATTTTGTCTTTTAATTCAATTTCAGAATCAAAGCTTATTACACAGACTCGACATTAGTGAAACAAGCTGACATTGCTGCCGGACAGCACTTTATGTATGCATGACGTGATCGATTCAGCGATAACATTGATGATTTTCTCTTTCTGAATACTGTGAATCTCAAAGATCTTATTTATATTGTATTATGGAGAGGTTAGCATTCGGATTAAAAGTCCGATTATCCGATTATGCGAACGTTGAAAACTTCATCTCCGACTTGGATGATCAAATTTGAACAACAGTCGACAAATGATTCGTAAAATCGACTCGGACTATTGAAAATAAAAAGCGATTCATGATTCGACCAGCTCGACAATATGCTTGTGTTGCTTAATGAATATCTTTTTATCAGCCATTTATTCCTTTAGTCATACAATATTTAGATGATATGATTCTAATGAAATAAAGTTACTTAGGATTCTTAAGATTTCTATTCGCAGCGGTTATGGATGTAGTATTATGTTTGACACAGAAAATTGAAGCACACGCAGATGCTTTTCATAGGATTTTTGATATTTGGTCTGTTTGATGGGATCAATTGTGAGAAGATTTCATCTTGTAGCATCATCTTATATTTTACGATTGCTACATACGCTCGTGTACATTATTTCCCTGGAGAGCCAATGAACATATCAAATTGAAGAAATCGAAATAAGTTTTGCGTGGCAATCCATTTGAAAATCAGATAATCGAATCGATTTAAAGAAGGTGATTCAATCGGATAATTGAATTATCGCAAATCGGAATTTAATTTTTTTTCGCATTCGACTTGGGTAATCGGTAATCGGACTTTTCGAAGTCCAACCTCTCCTGGTATTAAGCGGAAAGTTCATCGGGTGATCATGTACGGTAGGCATTACTAATACAAGATTACCAAATTTTCGCCTTGAGGCTTTGTCAATAGTAGATGTAATGAAAGCATGACAAATTTATGCAGTGGAAAAATAATGCATGACTAGGGGTCAGTTGCACGTGATCAGTGGCACAGAAATAGTACTTCAGATTAAAAATTGCAATTGTCATGCTACTTAAAGTATGTCACCGAAAGTAGAGTAAATCACCTAATTCGCGTATCCTACTTATTTTCAAAATAGCATTTCTCACCTGCTTCCGAACTGCGTGGCCAATGTTAAGCTTCCGTTCTTTAAAGATCAAATTGTCGGCTTCGTTTCTGATAATTTTCTCGGCACTTTCTTGGTTTTCGAATGTGACAAATCCGTAACTGGAAACAATCAAAATAGCTTCCGAGAGTTAGTTATTACTGGTACTTTTATCAACAGTACATCAGCAACACAATTGAGATGCGCAATTAGCGTATTAAGTGAAATTTCGAAAGGTGATTCATTAACTGCTACTTTTAACACACTATGCTGACATATCGCCTACGTTAGTATGGCTGTAATAATCAACAAATGCTGTTTTTGCGATCACAATGTAAATACAATAATTTAAATTTGAGTTGTATCCTCAGTTGAAATGGAAATAAATGCCACTTTATCCTATATAAGGAATCATTAGCAGGCTTTGTTGACATTCCCCTACATCAACACAGCTCCATATTTAAAGTTGCAGCCATGCCCGGTCAATTAATAGATTACAGCTGTCAATCTCATGCACAGGTCAGCATAAAAAGCAGCTTCCTAATTACTATTATGTGTCAGACCATAATCCTTAGGACATATATGAACAATGTGACGAAGCAATTCAGGAACATGATTACCAGTCAAAATCACTATCGAGCTTCTCCTTAAAGTTCTTTTTTGTTGAATACTTCCGAGGAATTCATGACTCATCTATAGTTGAGTGGAATTGGAGTGAGACGACGGTATAGCAGGGCTGAGTGGGCAAATAATGAAGATGGAGCGGTTGGTGGAGAACGGCACGAACAATGTAGGCCTGTAATATGCAGGGATACAACAAATTCCTTAATTCTCGCATCCAAGTTGCTTTCAAAACAACATTTCTCATCTGCTTTGTTTACCTTTAACCTGTCCAAAGACACGAAGCCACGCCAGCGAGCTAGCTGTTTTGAAGTTTATACTAGGGGTGTGCGCTGGCCTCATCTGTTCGCACCTGTGCACCGACAATTTAAAAATTATGCTGAAGCATTTGTTCGTACTATATAGCACATGGACGAAACATATTTTGTTTCTCATTGTAAATAGTTCTGCGTACAGTTAATTAAGTCCTTGAAATCTGGAAGGATGGGGTCTGTCTTTTATTACGTGCATAAGTGTCAACTTTCGAATTAGATACAAAATGCGTTTACATGAAGTAGCCTACCAAGACTACTGGTGGAGAATGCATGTTGCTGAAGGTGACAAATAAATAGCCGATCTGCCTTTTTTCAAAAAAACGAATTTTTTAAAAGCCATTATCATGCTATGATCTGTGGGAAAGACATCACTCATGCCTCAAGAAGGCAGACATTGACGGACTCAACACAATTCAGCTCATTTGACAGCACTAAAATCTAAAACATCCGTACCAATAAGGCTAAGGTGTTGAAATAAATTTCTGTTTTTACCACAATGACTGAAACATGAGGAATCATTAAATCTCGGAATTATGTGAAAGAAGAATTGGCCATTGGATTTAAACAACTCACTGATACAAATTTGATCACATTTCATATTCTCATGTTCATTTGTTCAGTTATTGTGATTATCACAGATGTATAATTTTCAATTCAAAATTGTAGTGCTCCTTTTGACTAACCTTGTGTAGTCAGTGGATTATGTGAGAAAGACGTGCAAACGCGATTACTAAAATATACTCATAGACCAATTTAACAAGTAGTCTGCTTTTAATTAATTGTTTAATGAGCCTTGCGTGAAAATTAAGTCTAGGTCCTAGAAATGAACCAAACTAAACAATAGACTTCTGCAGACGTTCTTCAGTAGCCCGGCTTGCTGGTGGGACGGATTTTCAATCTCTCTCATTCTATTACTCATATCAAGATAATGCGCGCCAATAAAAAATAAAGTGCTCAAGATAATACATATTATTAGTTTATTTTCTTTACTTCAAGTCAACGGTTACCATTGTTGAAAATTGTTAAAAAAATTCATTCCTCTTCATGAGTATAATTGTGTACATTGAGTATAATCAGACGGATGTTATAATATTCAGTCATTCAGACTTCGTATGAAAGTCATTTATTTTATCATTGCAAGATCAACAACACAAAAGAAAATGAATAAAAATTGTTCCTCACGGTTTGACGCACCCCTTGGAAATACCAGCTCTATCGTTGATAATTTTTGTGTCTTTCACAGGCCCGTACGTGGAGAAGAAAGCTTTTAGCTCGTCTTCCGTCGTCTGAAAGAAAATTGAGATGATTTCAGGTGCTTTTCAGCTATGGAGATCCTCGCCAAGCGGTACAATTAAACAACACAGAATTTTGTCAAAAAGCGCAATGTTTAAGCGATATTGGTGACACTATCACGAATCTAAAAGAGATAATTTTTGATTATAGACGAATAAAAACCTATGAATATAGAAACAGTTAAGGACTCTATCGTCCATTCCTAGATGACATTAATTATAAAAGAATTGCCACTGGCCTTCTCAGAAATTCAAAGCAAAGCATTGAAAACACGCTTAATTTAGTAAATGGTTGTGTTGGTGAAGTTTTACTACCCCTTTCACCTCAGTATATTAGAGCACCGTTCGCTTTTCGTATTGTCCAATTTCTTATTTATTGTTTGGTATTTTTTTTGAATGTTTCTATGCATTTCCCTTTGACTAGATTGCTTTGACTAATCTTGTATATACTGTATTCCATGATAGATGGTCTTGTGCATATATCTATATCGTATTTTTCTATGTCTGTGTTTGTATTCTCATGCAGGGACTGCTGAGATATCTTAGTAGTCCCTGTCTCATGTTACATCATTTTGAAATTTTGTTTAACTGCTACGCATAAATGATATTTTGTCACTCTCGCTAAGGAATCTCGAAACGCTGAATAAAAAATGCCGCTTTTAATTCCTGCGAAAGCCAGTGGCAACTCGCGATTACTATTTTTTGTAACTATGACAACAAGTCGATACAGACCGATCAGCGAAAAGAAATATATTGCAAGACAAGGTTCGAGACATAAAATCACTAAGTTTGAGTTACACAACACTAAAGTGTCCGTAAATTATCTATTATCCCTTGAGTCACTTTTCCCGAGCAGCATACAATCACGATGATCATTACTGGAAGACGAAATTATCCTTGTTGGCTTAATGGAGTGTCCGTGTAAGCCTACATCCTTTGTTACATATCAGGGCCTCCAAGCGTGGTTCAGGGCTGCTGTTAGTTTGGTGCTGGGTGGATTGGGCTAGATTGTTGCTACTCTGGCTTCCACTCCGTACTTTCGGGTGTTTCTGAGAAACCGTCAACTATTCACCTATTCGAACAAGCGGTCTCAATCCATAAAGGAGCTAACAATTCATCAGGAGTAGATGTGCTGATTGCGCGGTTGCCATCTCATGGAAGATAAACACAAGAAACGGTCTACTCCGCTGTCTCGCCGGATCCAGTTGGGGCGCGTGTGCATCCACCTTAAGAACCGGTGCCTTGGCTCGCGTTTACAGCGCCGCCGAGTATGCTTCACCGGTATGGTGCCGTAGTAGCCATACTCAAAAGCTCGACAGCGCCCTCAATGGCATCATGCGCATCATCACTGGGTGCCTTCGTCCGACGCCAACGACATTCCTTCCCGTCCTGTCAGGTATCGAACCCGAAGATATCAGTCGAGAGATACTTGCTGCAAAGCTGACCGTGTGTCTACAGCACAGACAACCCTTGATCACATCATCCACCAACGTCTGTCCGTCGCTACTTCCGTCGGCCAACAGAGACTGAAGTCATTCCTTCTCCAGCCACGCCTCACGCTTGTCCATGGTATCCTTCGAACCCACCCTCATGTGGAACGATCGTGTCCTCAATGGTCCGCCTCTCCTCCGATCTGCTTGTTCAGACCCCCTTTCGCGTCTACCACCCAGCTCCGATCTACCTCGCGAACACTGGGTGCTATTGAAACGTCTCCGTTCTGGAGTAGCTCGCACCTCGGAGAGTCTCCAACGTTGGGGGCACCAAAGTTCGGCTTCTTGAAGATGCGGCCATCAATCGCAAACTGTCCATCACATCATCGAGGACTGCCACCTCATCAAAGCCCCGAATGGCATCGCCGGTCTTCGTTGTCCGGATGATGATACTCGCCAGTGGCTAGTGACTCTTCCCCTTGAACTCCAATCCTATTTCCCTCGCAATTGTCTGATTTGTGATTTTCTTTTTTTGTACTAAAGGTTGTAATGATTGCTCAATATACGCTTATATTATATTATATATATACGCATATATATATATATATATATATATCATGGAAGAATCGTCGCTCATATTCGTTAAATTTTTCCACAATGCTTTCCATTGAATATTTAGAAGTTCAAAGTTTTGTAGCTGAAATGAACTAACTCCGTTCGATGGTTTAGTGCAAGATGCCACGTTTTAGAAGTCTCATGGTTTAGAACTCCATGGTGAACACTATAATGGATTTCTATCATGTGCCTCATTTCTATAATTGTGTGGCATTTTTTGAGGGTGAACAATAATCTTTACTCTCAAATACATACAGTTGCTTATAAACATAGAATCTGAGTAAGTTAATAAAATCGGGATGCATAAGCCATGGTTAATATAAGTTATATATAAGTAAATAAACTGCAGTATAGTCCACAGCATTATACTATAATCATGGATTTCTGCCATGTGTCCCATAAAAGTGCTGGAAAATAAACGCTTACGGCTTGTTCATTTTCCATTCGATTCAGCTGGTCTAGACCTTGGCGATGGGAAGCGGCCAGATGGAGTCACTGTTTTTCCATTCGCAAGATGCCGGTGCTTAGTATGGGACGCAACATGCAGAGATACCTTCTCCTCAACAAGCGAGGGAGTCTCCCTTGTGTGATTGTGGAGAGATCCAAACAATGACCCACATAGTGGAGGCCTGTCCGATGGTAGCTTTTCGCGGCAGCATCGGCGGCGTCAGAGAAGTTCATTCCGCCAATGGTGATGCCATTACGTAGCTTAGAGACGTGCGAATCGGCCACCCAAGCCGGTTCCGCAGCCTCATCAGCAGAGAGACGTAAGTCACAAAAGTATTCCTCCCTAGTTGATCGTTTCATTTTTCAACCAATCGTGGTAGAAACTTCAGGCTCGATGAACTCATCGACGTTGCATTACTCCAGAAGATCGGGAGTCGCATTACAGATGTCACCCACGATAAGAGGTAATCTGTATGGATAATGCAGCGTGTGAGCCTTGATATTCAGAGAAGTAATGTGGCCTGTGTTCTTGGGGCTGAGAAAAGGGCCTGACTTCACTTATTTTGCAAGACACATTTTGCTCTTTTTTGTACCTTCGTTTTTTCTTGTTGTTCCAGATACAGGTTGAAAAAAAATAATTAGAAAAGGAAGCATGATTTGATGATCTGCTTCAATTTAAAGAACTCAGAAATTTAATTGCAACAATGAGAAAAATTAGATATCTTAAAACCAATCAGGAATGCGCTGCGAAGAATTATTGGAAATTCCTAATTTTGGTCGTCTACAAAAATCAGATTCGTTGGTTCGCTTCAACTGAGCAGGCCTATAAGGGTATCTGATTCAGACTGCTCTGTTTGCCATGGATTCCGTCATCAGTGACAGTTATGCAGTGATACTCATCGATCACATTTGACAACGTCTTGATCACTTTTCTACATCGTCAGAGAAGCCCATATTTTTGTAGTAATAAAGAAGGCATGAACACTGTGCAATGATGGTAGTATTTTGCAAATGTGCTTTGGGATAATTCCATCACCAGTCTGATTATTAGCAGAGGAATAAATATCATCAAAAATTTGCCAAGAGGGTTGATCATTGCAATAAATTCCTGGATGTAAAACATGGATCAATATAGAGATTTTGCAGTATTTGCCGTTGATAATAGGTGTGCAGATACTACAGTCCTGGAGCTACTGACACTTTCTTCCTAAATTCGCGCACAAAGGGCTTAATAGCATGGATTTGTGGATCTTGAAACGCTGAATACAAAAATCAAATTCTTAAGTGTCACAGCCAGTCGCTTTCGGTTATAAGTAAGGTTAAAGGATTCCCATTTGAATCTAGTAGTAAAATTCAAGATATCTATGGATTGTGAAACACTTGGCAATTTTACAATTGGAGCCTCTATAAAATGGGCAAATTTCATGTTTTGACTTAATTTTGGCGATTTTACTTATTTTGTAGAGGTTCTTAAAAGTACCAATAAAAACTCACTGAAAGTGCGTGGACTCAATCTCACTTGAGTATGAAACTTGGTGGACTTGGATTACAATGGCTTTCACGTCATGCAGCAGCGTGCTACTTAGCATCCTTCAGTGCAGCCCGAGAAATGTTCCATCATAACGAAATACGCTCAATGTCATCTGACTTGTGCATCGCGATAAACGTTTATCCACTGACACGCTTTTCACCGTCGAGCCTCTCCAACAATCTAAGTTGTCATCTGCCATCGAAGAGTTTGACTTAGAAAACCTGTTTGAGTCATCAACGCCAGCTCATCAGGCCAGATTAATTGCAGTGGCCAACTCTAAAGCCCGGTTCACATAACCGCTATTAGCGAGCGAACAGCGCTACTAGCATTAACGCAAACAACAATGTGCGGCCGCACTTAGCTTTCAGCGATCGATCATCGCTATTATCGATTTCAACCACTTTTATAGCATTCACGTAAAAGCAAAGAGCTAGTTGCGATGATGTACATGTATGCTGCAAAGAAGCTACGAATTGCTGTGGCGGTTGCTCTTCTCGTACGCAAGCGGAAGAAAAGAAGACGATGGTGGATTAGACCAGCTCTTCAACGCCGCAGCGATTTTGGAGAATACGTTAGCCTTCTTCCTCATTTGCGTGATAGAGATACAGAAATATATTTCAAGTATATGCGCATGACTCCGGCACAGTTTGATGATCTTCATTCAAAAGTACGACATCGACTTTCGATGATACCATCAAGAAGACCATCTGTTCCAACTGATGAAAAATTAATGATAACATTGTGCTACCTTGCGTCTGGTTGTCAGCAAGTGGATTTATCGCTACGTTTTGGAAGAGGAAGGTCTACGATATCTGGAATAGTTTATGCCACTGCTATTTATGAAGAGCTGATGCCAACTTATTTAAAGTTTCCTGACACGTAAGACGAATGGTTAACCATAAGCAAAGGATTTTGGGAGAAATGGCAGTTTCCCAATTGCATTGGAGCGATCGACGGAAAGCATTTCTCTATCCAATGCCCCAAGAGAAGTGGTTCTATATTCTACAATTACAAGCATCGCTTCAGCACATTGGTAATGGCAATATGTGATAGTGAATACAAGTTCACATACTTGGAATTTGGAAGTTACGGCAGAGAAGGCGATGCCGGAGTTTTTTCTCGTTCTCGATTGTTTGACGGTTTGGAACATCAACGATTCAATATACCTGAAAGCAAGTTTGTAAATGGTACGGACTTTCACGCATCTTTCGTGTTTTTGGGAGATGAAGCATTTCCAATGAAATCATATTTGATGCGCCCTTTTCCTGGAAGAGGTGGAAGTGTACTGTTGGATTATGTCACGCGAGTGTACAATTATAGACTTTCACGTGCTAGGCGGACTATTGAGAATGCCTTCGGTATCCTATCGGCAAGATGGCGTCTTTTTCTAAGACCAGTCATTGCCGAGACTAACCACGTGGAAACTTTTATTCGTGCTGCATTCGTTCTGCATAATTACTTGCGCACGGCAGATGTAACTGTTGAAGAAGATATTGCAAAGCGCTACGCTCCTTCTTCGATGTTTGATCAAGAGGAGACGAATGGAAATGTGCGTGAGGGTCACTGGAGACGCGAATTGACTGAATCTTCAGGAATCGTCCGAGCAAGGCGGCTTGGTGGCAACAGAAGCAGTGGAGAAGTGTGGCAACAACAAATGGCACTTGCAAACTTCTTTGTCAGTCCACAAGGTGCAGTATCTTGGCAATCAAGTATTGTGTCTGGTGATTAATGTGTTTCTTATGATTTCGTGTGTGCGTGGCGAAAGAGACTGATCATGTTGTATTAAACTTTCGAAATTTAATGAGACTACATCTGAATATAATTAGTCTTACTAGTAATGCCTTCTTTGGTTTTGGGGATACTTTTCATTCATAATATGATATTGTCTCATCAAACCATTAAAGAGAAAGAGTAGTTATCAATTTACGAGTAATATTATCATAATCATTATTTGTCCTGTATTACCACTTTAACCCTCATTAGTCCACCAAATGAAAAAGCCTATTTGCCCAGTTAACTGTAGTCCAAGCATCTTTTCATTGTTTTTTAATTATTTTCTTAATTATTAAATTATGCCACGCCAGTGTTTGATAAATAATTACAAATGTAGTCTGCTTGGCAAATTAAAATGATTTTGAATTTGTTTGAATTATCCAAACCAAATGGAAATTCTCATTATGACCAATTACGCCCTGAGTATATTGGTCATAGCATCTTATTGCCATACGAGTCATGCATTACAAATCATCTTTATCTTAAAAACGAAAAACTACTAATGTAGTCTGGTGAGTGCTAATACGCAGTCAATACATTAAAATATTCCAATGCGAGAAACCAAAATCTGATAAAAAATAATACTTCAAGGAAAACTTTTTTATTCCGTATATTTTTACAAAGTAGTCATTCGTTATCCGCTACATAGTTATCCGTTATGAAGAATAGTGGTTGAATCACAAAGGAGAATACAACTGTCCCATAAATGATTCTGTAGATTGACGGCCATCATCACGAGATCCATCTGGATATTGACTTTCCATGTAAGAATTTCTTTGTAGCTTATATAGTTCGAACCTTAAGTGTGCCATAGCATAGTCCTTCTCACGTTGTGAATTCATTCTTCGAAAACCATCTCCGATGGCTTTGCCAAAAGCGGCATATTCGTCGTATTGGTTTTCAGTTTCAGTCAACTGCTCGACAAGTGTTTCAAGAAGGACAGTATCTGAAGACTTACCACGTTTTCTAGTGTTTGTAGTTTTAATTTTCGGTGTTTGTATCGCATCTGTCTTGCAAGGTTATTCGTTATTTACCCAAGGTGAGTTTCCATCGAAATTAAAAGTTTGTTCGTTGGAATAAGGGATGCTCTCACCACAATGCGACTCTTCCTGTGGTATAATTTCGTTTGATGGAATATTTGACATTGTCTCCTTCGGCTCGTTTGGTTCATCAAGAAATGTCATTCTTGAATACACATCTAATCGCGCTTTAGTTGGTTTCACTGCGTTACCACTTGGTTGCTTTCTACTGTTCTTATATAAAAAATAGTCTCTTTTAAGACTGCGAAATCGTCTGATGCACCACTCGACCGTTTGCCCAACTTCTTCCGCAACACATGCCCATGCCAATTGTTTGCTTTGGATGTCCTTGAATCTCCGACTCGCAATTTCATAAAGTATCTTCCTTTCGCTCACCTTGTCAATCAATAATTCATCCATCGCACTTTCCATTTCAAATGACAAATTCAGCTGTGTGCGTTTTACAAAATAGAACGCTGCTCAAAGTTATTGGCGGCCGCTAATAGCGACGATATTGATCGCATCTAGCTTTGAGTGTCAACGCACGTTGTTCGTATCGGCCACACCGAGCTGTGCGCGCCCGCTAGTAGCGACGTGAGTCAACGCACATTGCTAATAGCGGTTATGTGAACCGGGCTTAATGCATCATGTTGATTACGGGTGTTGCCTTCAATTGGACTTAATCTACATCTCGAACCAAATGAAATGCAGATCCTGCTGAAATTTTGGCTTGGGCTAGAATTATCCGAGAGTGGTGCGATTTGTCTAACTTGTCCTTCGGAAAGGCACAAGTTCTTGATTCTTTGGGACATCACTGTGCCGGGAGATCTGTAGCCGCTTCTGCTGAGAGCCGGAAGTTCGCTGACAACAGTGACAGATGTGTGCAGTTAGACTGGAGTTGTACTCCAATCGCCGTCAGAACGATCGGAACTTGGGGAAATGTGGCAAAGAACACTCTGAAGCGCATTTCATCTCGCCTATCCCTCCACACCCTTACATCACGAGATGGTATCGAAAAAGGCATTTTTGGTCGCCGTAGCCTAACCCTACAGCGCGCAAACGCGAGGGCTCTCCTACTGAGATCGGCAGGCGTGATCGGAGCCGGTGAGCTTAGATTTTCGGGCTTGCCGTAAAAGGCGCCACGTGGTAAGGCGTGTCTTTTTAATAATTTCATAACTTTCTTTTATACGTTTACTTTTATACCTTTGTACCATCCATCCTATTCTCCTGTTGCTCTAAATAAAAATGGTTGAACACGGAATCCTAGTTATACAATGTATATGTAGGAGTCCATGCTATTGTCCAAGACTACAGTAATGGAGGTCGGATATCAATGACACTAATATAACAATCACAGCTAATAATCCAACTTCTATGGACTTTGATGCATGTTTGATATCTAGCATTCATAGACAGACATACCTGGCATCAAAAGTAAAGTCACAGAAATCTAAATAAAGTGGAAATGTCTATATCAAAACAAATAACATCAGAATAGGGCATGTTATAGCACTACAAATGAGATTTTTAAATTATCATGGCTATGAAACATGCTGAGCTCCTATAACACTTACTTGTGTAGCACAAGATTGAAATTTACATTGGTGAATTGTGCATTATGCTACTACATGCACATTCAGCAGAATGAATGGCGGGGTTGCACAGCCAAAAAACGCTCGTGCGTTGACTTATAGCTCTGTTGCATATGAAACGAGTATCCGCTCGGACCAGAGTTCCATGGATGCCTTAAGTCGCAGTCACTTCTTTAACCGCACAGGAGATGATGGCAAACTTCTCCGTGTTGATTATGTTCTCGTCTATAGATCAGACAAACATGACGATAAGGATGAGTTGCGACGGAATAATTATCAAAAAAATTTAGAGGCTAAAGGTTTGCAACTCGAAGATGAGAAAGAATCTCACGGACATTTGGCTGTTGTGAAGGTGCATGGAACATGGGAAGTGTTGACAAAGTATGCCGAGTTGATGAAAATGAGGAGGCCTCTCAAGGATTTAAAGATCAAAGATATTGATATTGCTGGGTGTGAATGTTTACGCGGCTGTCGTTGCAAGAACCCATTTTCTCTTGGAGATAGCGATTACAAAATAGATACTACCCGCTATACTTGCTTATTCCGACAAGACCGATTGAATCTATTCCTCGTGAATGACCGTGATTCCTTTTTCACAAACGCTGAGCGGAGTCGACTTGTATATGAAGTAATGCAGAGAACCGAGTGGGAGTGTGGAGAAAACAAAGGTCTAGGTCTGCGGCAACTTGTCGGATCAGGGGTTTACCGAGCATGTTATCCACTACATGAAGGTTCTGTAAAATGTAACCGGAACGCAGAATCGCCTGAGGCTGATAATGATCGACAATTACTGTACGACTTGTGGGCTCGGCCAAAGCGATGGTATAAGTATCAGCCGCTAGATCTTGTTCGCAAATATTTCGGAGAAAGAATAGCGATATACTTTAAGTGGCTGGGATTTTACACTTACATGTTGGTTCCTATTTCCATCTTTGGTGTTCTGGTATTTGTCTATGGCGCTGTCACCTTGTCATCACATCAACCCGTCATTGATATTTGCAAAAAAACTGGCCCTGGCAATTACACGTTGTGTCCAAAATGCGACAAAGTCTGCGGTTACGAGAAACTATATAACAGTTGCGTGTATTTGAAAATGTCACACTTCGTCGACAATAACTTAACCATTATTTTTGCCATCATTATGTCACTCTGGGGAACACTATTCCTTGAATTATGGAAGCGTCGTGAAGCAGTCCTGCGATATGAATGGGACGTGACTAACTTTGAAGAAGATGAAGCCGTGAGACCCGAGTATGAGGCGAAATGTAACAAAGTGAGAATCAATTATGCAACTGGAAAAGAAGAACACTACATTCCCAGCTGCTATCAGTTGCCGAGATATTTCATCTCCGGTGCTATTGTTTGCTTCATGGTATTGCTGGTTTTTGCATTTTTGGTTGGAGTCATCGCGTATCGAGTTACGATGGCGATCGTCTTCTATTCTTTCGGCGACTATATGCACTCACACGCAATGATCGTGACGAGCGTGACAGGTGCATTCTTGAATTTGATGGCTATCTTAATACTTAATCAGATTCATCGAACGCTTGCAATTCATTTGACCAACTTGGAGAGGCCACGAACAGAGACGGATTACAATAGTTCCCTGACTTTCAAAGTGTACTGTTTCCAATTCGTCAACTTCTACGGATCGCTTTTTTACATTGCCTTCATCAAGGGAAGATTTTCAGGACGTCCTGGAGCCTATAATTATGTCATGGGATATCGTCCTGAGGAGTGCGATCCGTCTGGATGCCTCATGGAACTTTGCATCCAAATGATGATCATTTTCATTGGCAAGCAAATATTCAACAATTTGGTTGAGTTAGGAGTTCCGATCATCGCTAATTGCGTCGCACGCTACAGAATCAGGAGAGAAGCGGAGAAAAATATGATAGTAACCGAGGGAAATAAGCAATTAGCGAAGGAGGAAGTGAGAAAATTAGATGAATCCCGTCCACAATGGAGTTTGGATTATCCTTTGAGGGAGGTCACTCATTTAAGTCTATTTGATGAATACTTGGAGATGGTTATTCAATTTGGATTCGTCACATTGTTTGCTTCCGCGATGCCATTGGCACCACTCTTTGCACTGATCAATAACATCATCGAAATACGCCAGGACGCCTACAAGATGCTGACCCAAAGGAGAAGACCTTTTGCGACTCGTGCGCAAGATATCGGTGTCTGGTATCACTTTCTAAAATGTGTCTCAGTGATTGCAGTCCTTACAAATGGTCTGATCATCGGATACACCTCAGATGCAATTCCAAGAATAATGTACCAATACTACTATAATCACCCTTCAAATACACTGGACGGATTTGTCAACTTTTATCTTTCAAATTTCAGTATCAAAGACTTTCAAGCCCGAAGCATTCCAAACTATGTACACCCGTCTTTCGGAGATGTGAATGTTTGCAGATACCGAGGTTTCCGGGAACCCCATTGGAAAAGCA
Organism: Prostheceraeus crozeri; assembly: GCA_907163375.1. NCBI lineage: Eukaryota > Metazoa > Platyhelminthes > Polycladida > Euryleptidae > Prostheceraeus > Prostheceraeus crozeri. Next base: position 400,116 of record CAJQUW010016240.1, read on the forward strand.
ATAAATACGAATTCACGACTGTTTTTTGGCATATATTAACAGCGCGCTTCCTTTTCATCCTTCTTTTTGAACATCTTGTTCTCTTGTTAACGAACGTGATCGCATGGTCGATTCCAGATATACCACAGAAGTTGAGGATGCAACAGAAATATGAACGATACCTTACACAAGAGATCATGTTTAATGCCAATGAAGATGTTTCAAGTCCCGCCAAGGTTGCTTAAGAAATCGATGGTGAGTGTCTGGAAACGCAGCCTTTTCTTTCATTCAAACAAGTTCTCATGAGCCCATGTTGATTAATTGGTGTCGTGTCAATACTACCTTTACACTTACTTTATTGACTACTTTTGCCAATATTTTCTGCTTCTTTAAAAGTCAACTTTCTCGATTTTTGATTTGCTGTATTTTCACTACAGGTTTCTTGAAGGTGACTCGACAAGTACAATGTATGACTAATAATGCTGGTGTTATAAAAGGACAAAGTATGACACATTAGTGTTAGAAGAGGCTAGGTCTAAGATATTATTTCATCATAATCGGCCTCACTGAAGACACGAAACAATACTTATACTAGCGAGTCGGTTGCGAGACAGCACTCATGCAGTAGAAACTCTTACCACGCTAAGTTTAGTAACCAAAGTGTCGACGATGATGACACCTCCCTAGTGGAACAGACTTAAACTATGGAACTCCTGCATTTCCGTGCCGAAGTGCCGCCCTCTACCACCTTATTTGTGCGTGTCACTTTATTTCCGCGAGTATATTTGTAGGTGGCTTATCACGATTTCAGGTTCTCATATCCGAATTTTAGATGTGCTTTGTTGCAAGCCGTGCAACATAGGACGTCAACGGTAAACAAGAAAAGTAATGTGAATTCACAACCAATGTAAATTTCACTATTTTACATTAGTTGTACAGGGGTTAAGAACTATGTTTTTATTCTTATTGTTTTTAATGTCATTTTCCCTGCATTTTCCCTGCCTTTTTTATGTGAAAAGCGTATTAAATGTGTCGCATTGGATCGGTTTTTTTGGAATAACATGTTGATTATGTTCACGTTGATGTGGCATGAATTTTTACATAAATTGTTTTGTGCTGAAGCTACATATGCGAGACTTATTATATACACATCCAAGTTTAGATTCTTCCGCACACGAAGGAATGTGCCCATGAACTATAAGAGTAGAAATCAGCCGTCGACGTAATATAAAAATATGCGACAAAATGATATAGGCCCATAACCCTATAACCGTAGGCTTCCATAATAGAACATTAATTATTTTTGTTATTTTGCAAAATATATAAAAGAACAAGAATTCAAAAAAATTTAATTATCTTCATCAAAATTCAGTCTGCATTTTGACCTTTTCTGGTGGTCATATCTTACAAAATTTGATTTGAAGAAATTGAAATTTGTGTCATCAATCATTAGCATTTCATCTTTATTGATTTCATTTTCGTTTCTTTTCAGTCAGATAGATTTAGTTGATTTTCATTTTTTCTTTCTCAGTGAATTCCACATAAATTTATGTTATGGTGGGCCCAATAGTTTAATATTCGATAGAGAAAGGTTGCAGACATTCAAATTACCGAGAATGAATGCTATACACCAAATTCTTTTAATTCTCTTAATAATTTCTTGTTAGGCCCCCATGCATATTTTCCAGCAGGAATTGGTCAGTTGAACGAATATTACCAACTAACGTTGCACTGAAAACAAGCTAAAATTCTGACTTACATTGGCAGGTATTCCACCGACAAATATTCTATTAGGAATAAGTGTTCCAAATTTCGGAGCATTAGCAGATAATGGAACAGCACTTGAAGATTGACTGGCAGGAGTAGATGCTGGGCTGACTTCTGGGGATGTTGCCTTTCCTTGTGAAGCTGTGGTACCAGTGGTCGATGCTGTAGAAACAGCGGCTCCGGATGGACAATTGGTCGACGAGGATGTCGAAGTTGTGATTGGAGGACTTGAGGTGACTGCTGGAGCATTAGTTGAACCGGAGTCCGAATTGGAATGCGGATTAGAAGAACTCTGAAATATCCAAAAAATTCAATTCATCACTTTTACACTCTGATGCTTTATTTACATCAATATAGAAAGTTAGCTGATCTGCATAGGCCTACGTGTAATTTTGATGGTGGATTTAATACGAAAAATGCTCGAAGAAATTTGAAGACTGGCAAACTTACACATGAGTATGTTGTTGTATGAATCAAGCGGTGTGTAGTTCAGCGAGATGTTATCCTGGTCTTTTTGGTCACGCTTTGGTTTGATCAGGGTGCCCTTCAATGAACCAGTCAATGACTCTGTATTTTCATTTTTGGGTTTTTCTGCACATGTAGTGTAAGAACAAGTTTGTAAAGGCATGGTTGAACAATCCAAAATAAGTTGACTTTGAGTTCCTTTTATTTTCAAATTTGTTTTTCTACAAAGACTTCCTCTCAAAAATGCAGCTACTGTAGGACCACTACTTCGCAAATAACTAAACTAGTCCTTTTCCTAATTTATCATTTTTCTATATTTTGCAAGATGTCTCGCAATACCATAATACTTCAGCATCACTAAGAACAGCTGAGGATGCTATTCAAATAATTCGGATACTACTCTCCGAACCGAAGCACAGTTAATATTTTCTCTAATACAGTAGGCCCAGATTTTAATAGTCAATAAATTAGAAAAGGAAATTATGATGGAGTATGACTGGTACAGAAAGTTAACTTTGATGTTGCACGAAAGAAGTACACTGTATCAATAATTTCTGTCTGATTCCATCATTCGCAGGTAGTTTTCGATTTAATGTGTTGTCTAAATAGCGATAAACGATTAACTTAATACATTGCGATAATCGAATAATCGAATAAATCATACTTTTGATGTTAGTGATTTTCGTGTAGCCATTATTTGTAAGTGCACTTCAAACGTGCGGTCATATTCTTCAACAGATAAGTTAACAAAATCATCCCATTTTTCGGTCTCAGCATAACAATAAACTATTCAATGCAAGCAGACGACTTTAACAATGAAAATAGAGAATGAATGGCAGACACCCTTTCGAACAAAAATGAACTTCATGCGTAATAATCTAATCAGCTGCGCTTTTAGTTTGATTGTGTTGCATTGTTTACAGAACAATGAAACTGACTTGTGCTGCAGAACAGAAATTCTAATGAATTTAGAGTCCATTTCACGCAAGATCGCGTGGTGTAGCGGTTATCACATCTGCCTAACACGCAGAAGGTCCCCAGTTCGATCCTGGGCGCGATCAACTTTTTTTCATATGGAGAATATACTTAAGTGTCGTTATGTGCTTTGCCTATAGAACTGCTTATCATTATTCTGCGCATAAATTGTAACCAGGGTTTTTGTAGGGTTGCTCTTTAGGCGGTGGTCTCAAATCCTTAAGCGGCACTCGGACGGAGCTCGAGTTCGTCGGATGCGGAATCGAAGACGCCGTTGACGGTTTCGATCGTTTCACGATAAAGCCATCGTGCGCTAGAACTTTTCGCTTCCACATCGTTAATAACTTGATTCACTTGTCGTTTCGCAAATACATTTGAATACTTTATGGCTCGAGTTAAAATCCTTAAAAAAACCCTCATAACTCCTTATAAAACCTCTTATCACAAAACTTAAGGTGTCTCAACAAAAGTCTGGTGGCGCTCCGCCGCCTAAGATGGCCTTAAAAGAAACACTAATTGCAACCTAAGCATGTGTTTGACAAACTGATGCTGCAGATGCAGAAAAAATCATTCAGTGGCGTTATATTACTTAGGCTATTTACATACACTTACATAACGCCGTGGTGACACTATGCTAAGGGTGTCAGTCATATTTAGGTGTAGCCTACGTGGCCTACATAACGAACAGATGTAAAATGCACGTGCATAATTAATTATGTTTAGGAGATCAAAATCGCTTCGAAACAGGAATTTGAAAACGGAATTTGATAAAACTCCGACTCCGAGTGGCCTATTGAGAAGAAGCTTCGAATTGGCTGCCGATTCGATGGTATTGTGATTCGAGAAAAAATTGAATCAGTTCTCTTCGGTTGGCCAAAAATAACCGTACTTGTTTCGTCAGGACTTCTTCTCGTTCGTTGATGGTAGTTGTACGCTAATATGACATTGAAACAAGCTTATGATATTGAATTGTCACTGAAATCTGTTGAATACGTTGGCTAGCCATATGAAGAAATTCCATATTGTAAAAAATGTAAGTAATCCATTTGTATCACTGCAAGGGATCATGGCGAGAACTGCAAGCTTTTGTAGAATTGATAAATAGAATTCATTGAATATGTTTAGCTCAATCATTAGAACATCTATTGAATCTAAATGAATAAAACCTATGCAAAATTCTTTTCTAGTGAAGACAACTAATTCGAAAACAATTTGGAATGTGTTGACGTTGAGTGCCTTAGCAAAAACTGTATGATATCTTGTAAGACATCTCTTATTGAATTCCTATATATGAAAGTAAGACTAGAGACTAGTCGAATAGCTCATTATCTAATCTATATCATCTAATATATTATCAGTCGATCACAACAACAATATTATGTTAAACATTGGGAAGATGAGAACCATTATAAAAATTATCATCAAATGAAAGATGTTAATAAAATCTGAATAATCTAAAATCTGTACATTTAATACATGCATTTTGACAACTTTGGCATAGCATTATAGGGAATACTAAGTGTAAACTTTGAAACCACAAGAAATATTTAGTTTCACAAAAAACATGGGTTCAATTAGTCAATATTATTTGACTCCAAACCGAAGGGAATGTATTTAATGATGTCTTGTGAAAATTTATTTTAAATCATATGAAGACAAGTTTATCCTTTGACGAAGTATAGGTACTGCAACGCTCGCAATTTATTTCGTAATGAAGTCGAAGATGCTGCATTAATATGGTCGGTCAAGGAATTAGTCATTTTTCATGAAGTGCATAGCTCTCTATCACAAGCTTAATCTCACTTACTTACAGTTGGCTTGGAATTAATACACGTAAATTGCCTTTGATATAGTGGAAATTCTAATCAAAATGATAATGTCATTCAGATTATCTCATTTTTTGATCTACCATCAAACAAACAGACACGAAATTTTGCGTTCCGACTGTATATGGGTGACCTTTAGCATGTCTCTCCATGGGGAGAATGATTCAGTAGACCTTTAAACGAATCCTAATAACTGCTCGTCAATCTTACGGAATGCAAATTGCAGTAGGCAGATCGGAATAAGTAAGCAAAGTTCACCTAGGTGGATATACCATAAAAAATCAGTTGCCTTTAATGCCTCGGTTGCCGAAACATTTTGTAGAAAATTCATGAAACACATTTCGTTCAGGTTAATGGATATTTCTTGTGGTTTGTCTCCACAGGAATCTTCCCTGAAAATGTATCGAAGTGGAAAGCCATCCTTCCGAAGAGAATCATAAATGTTTCTGCAATCTTGAGAATTTTTTCCAGGCTTGTCTGTCCATTTACCTGTACGTTTACCCTGGAATAAACCTCTACTGACTGATTTACTGTATGCGAAGTGGTCATATTCCAATTTCAGTTTGAACTTTGGTTTCTTTCACATAAGCATGCATTGATAAGGTCACATACTGAAGCGTTTTGTCCTAGCACCAAGCAAGTAATGCCTCCTTAATGTCCTACAAATTCATTTGGTAGATATTAAGTTCTTTACACTTTTGAGTCATTTTATTTGTTTATAAATTATTGGTAAAACAGTCGAAAGTAATATATAAGGATAAAGAAGGAGTCATGATTCTAATTCAGCCTTTTTAAAATTTTTTGGACTGATTCACGTTTCAATGTGTAGAAGCAACAATATTCACTCATTGCACTGCTTCGGTTTCCATTTACATCATAAATCTGTGACGTAGCCATTCTCTAAAGTCAAGAGAATTGCTCAGCAAAATAAGAACATTATCATTGAAAAGCTGTCTGATTCGGTAAACTCGAAAAAGATCATTTTTAACGCGGTGCACTATTAGTCCACATGCAAAATTAGTCATCATTTGCACCGAGATAAACTTATAGGAGCAGAGGGTACTCAGATTTAATCAAAAGTGACCGAGTGAACAGTTGAGATTTGCAATTAGCAAGTTACGTGAAATTTCGACGGGCATTCATTAAATGTCACATTAAACACTCCACTGGCAAATCAGTGCGCCTGCAATAATCAGTAAATGCTGCTTTTCAAACACAATGTAAATAGAATAATTAAATATTGAGATGGATCCTTAGTTGAAAAATGGGAACAGACATGAATAGCTGAATCATCATCCGATTTAACGATCGCAACAAAATTTGAGATGAGGGTAAATAAGTTTTCATTCATGTTTCCATGTTATGCCTACTTAATTGACACAGTTTTCACATTGACAGCGAGTTAATATTGTAAACTTTTCGGTCCAGTGGGGACCCACCGGTTCATGGTCCAAAACTGTCTTCATGTAGGGCCATTTCCCTCACATACACTGTACATGCCAACTACATAGTCCGGCAGCCAGAACGAGTTTCTGCAGCGAACGAGGCCGAAAGTGAGAACTTCACAGAATGATGTACACTCTATGCCTTCTGCGAATCGGCACGTCTGCCGAGTTCTAGTGAATTCCTCTTCTTGTCAGACAAGATCAAAGAAAAACGCATGTAAATCCAATAGGACGCAGATTGCAGTTTTCGGCTAAAATGAAATTTTACTAAGCTCAGAATCGTAATTTTTGTCATAGAATGCCTTCAGGTCATTTCCTTTCATGCTCATGCACCCCTATCTATAAAGCTAGACACATTTATTTGGCAAACCTTTTAATGTCGACAAACATAAACATTTTGAGCAACTTTATCCACATTCAACCACATTTTCATATACATTGCCGATTAGATGCATGATGATAGCACATGCACATCATAGGAAATGACTCGAAGATATTCCATGTCAAAAATTGTGAGTCTGGGCTTAGTACTTTTCGTTTAATCAGAGAAAACATACAAAATTTCATTTTAGCCGAAAACTGCAATCTGCGTCCCATTGGATTAACATGCGTTTTTCTTTGATCTTGTCTGACAAGAGGACTGAGGAGGAACTCACTAGAACTCGGCAGACGTGCCGTTTCATTCTGTGAAAGTCTCACTTTCGGCCTCGTTCCCGGCAGAAACTCGTTCTGGCTGCAGGACTAACATGCAGCCCCATCTTTATTGGCCATTCGAGTATATGGTGCATAAATATCTCATCAATTTCCGTATCAGAAGCATCCACTTTTCAATATTTATTGCTACATGTAGGACAAATATTCCAATGTTGCTAACATTTAAAGATAGGGATAAAGTGATTCACAGCCTAGATTATGGCATACCTGAGAGCGAAAATATCTTATTCAAAATGCTTTGAATTGGTTTCGTGAACACATTCTTTGAAAGGATTCTATTTTGTGTTTGTGACGAATGTTTGAATGAAAAAAGCAGTAAAGATAATTTCACAGCTCTATCTTAAAAGTGACTTCTTAATTGCGAACGACCGAAATATTCTTAAAGTTATCTGTTCATTTCTTATACATGTACAATTTCATGAAATAAACGAAGTTCCTGAAAGCAAGAATACGAAATATGCTTGCGCATAATTTCGCCTGCAGAAAACTCTCAAGAAGTCAAATAGTTTTATCATGGCAAATTAACGACAATGTGATTCATATCACTGATATGAATAGAAGCAGCGAATTTTCTATTGAGTATATGCAAAGTAATGTCCTCTTCTCGAAAAGGTTACTTAATAACTGGATGCTCAATTGTTTTGCGAGCAGTCGCACGTCATTATGCTCAAGTGAGCTGCATTTCTGAATATGAATGACGCTAAAATTCGTGTTTATGCCGCCTCTTTCTATAACACAGCCAAACTAGGAAAAAGTCAATCGGTACATATTCAAGCGCAGTTTGGATTTTGGATGAAATAGCAGTTATTCAGATCTGTTCCCATTTTTCAACTGAGGATGCAACTCCATATTTAATTATTCTATTTACATTGGTTTATACTCTGATCACATAGCTTATTTGTTATCAATTTTAAAATGTCCACAACATGTATCATAAAAGATGCCAAATTAAGTGACAAGATCTTATAATGCAGTTTTTTGCATGTTCCGAGTGTACTTTGAATAGGCCATGCCGATCCACCGCCATGAGTTAAATTATTTTCCTAAAATGAGAATAAATTAGTCTATCATTTTGAATGAAAATTTGGTGCAAATGAGCAAAATGCGTTTGTACGTCGAAATTGTAGCAAAAATTGTCGTTTTCTGTTACATCGTGCGAAATCTCAGTCTAAATGATTTATGGAAAATATGCAAAATCTTTTGTTTTGGTAATGCACGAAAGCGCATATTCTTTGTCATTTTCTATCATGCATTGCTGTCAATCGACTTTTATCATAATGCATGCATTAAATTATATAACAATATTATCACAATAACATGAAGGCATTGGGGGTAACAACTGCATCAATGAAGTAACAATCGTAGTTAAATACTTCGCAAAGCCGGATGATGCTTCGGCTTTGACTGAGCTGTCAATTGTATCATTAAAGTCGCATAGATCACATCTACTAAATTTTGTAATGGAATATTGTGCAAAGATGATAAGAAATGAAAACGATTAAGTTGATTGTGAAACTGCAAAGTTGTCTAGCTTTACACATAGGAGAGAGAAACACTGTAAATGACGATTCCGTTTTTTCATCCTCCTGCTTCCAACCAAGGAACATTTTATTTTCTTTTAGTTTTTACCCCTGAAAATCTACCCTGCTTCTGATGATCATAATGATAATGATTGCCCTTTCTCCCATTATAGTAGAAGAATATCTTCTTTTCCTGCCTATGATGACCACAGAAACATTAGAATCCCATCACAATTAAGTGCCCTCATCTATAGCATCAATGCCGGAATTAATCATATTGACTTTCAACTACGTTTTAGTAGCTATAAATCAATGTAACTCATGTGTTTGCACGAGTGATGCAATATATGAAATGAAGGATGAAAAAATAAATGAAATGCAACATCCTGTCATAAGTAAGAAATAATAAGATGATTCATACTATTACTCTCCCTTGACAATGACACAGCTAGTGTCGAAAGTAAAAGATAGGATCTCTTTATTTCATTTAGTTACATAGTACATTAACTTCTTTCATACGAAATGAATAAAAAATAATTTGTTCGTAGTTCACACACATGATGTTGAGCGCAAAAAGGATTTCCTAATTTAATAAGTATTCCACAGTTTGATATGATAGATGATTTTATGCACTAGATTTTCCTGCGATAATTTATATCGCTTTTATTATCTGGGAATTATGTTTGGTCGATGTGCCAAATTTTCGGCATTTGTTATATTGCTATTTTTTAATCAACTATGAACAATTACTGGAAAGAGCTAATCGAGTTTCAGACTAATAAAATTTCATGGGTCTGTTTTTGTTTTGCATTGACAATTAAAGTGACTGTCATTTTGCTAAAAGGTCTCTAACACATTTCTGAACGGATTCCTTAAAGCCATATCAGAACAGAAAATTTAGAAGATTTACAAGTTGTTAACAAGCAAATTGTATGAAGAATATCGAAAACTAGAAGATTTCAATGCAAAGATAAAAATTTGAATTGAGCAATCTATGTACATGTATGCATGCAGGTCAATACCGAAACACTTTTTGGCCTCAAAAACCTTCTCAATGATGTTACAACAATATCGAATCAAATTTTATTTGAGGAAGGATAATGAAATTACTAAGCTTAACTCGTGAAACCAAAAATAACTGATCCATCGTCCTTCCGCTCAGCTCTTGTATGTAAGATTTCCTGTATATGTGTTGTTTAATTAAGATTGAAATACAAGCTCTATATAATGCAAGAATAATAGACTGAAGTATGAAGAGCGTCTCTGCGAGCTATGATTCAAAAGTAGAGATTTTGTGTCACTCTATGTTTCCGCGTATGAGAAAATATGACAAGAAATAGCACCAGTATTATGCTACTGCGACAGCATAACTGAGTTTCATGAATTAATGAATAGTCTGACTCCAAAAAATGTAAAACCCATCGCTACATTTCTTCAAAAATGCTCTTGATCTCCTCTTCAGAAAGCAAACAACATGCTCTTGATCTCCAAAGAAAATAGTTAATTAACATCCAAAGAAGAGATCAAAAGTTCAATAATCTCTCCTTCCTTATTTAAAATTGCTTCTTTTTTTCTTGACCGCACTACCGTGCTTGTTCTACCTTTTTCTATGAATGTGTTTCACTGTGTTCGATGTGTTATAATCGAATGTTTCAATTGTTTTCTAAAAGTTTTGGAAATAAACATTTATTGAATTATTGGTTCTAATTTTATTCAAAGTCTGCAGTGGTTCATCAATACATAGGCCTACAGTCGCATCTAAACATCTTGCTTATTTAATTAGTATTTGATCAATGACTTGACCTGCTACATTCTGACCCACTTAATATCACAATTTCAAAATCATGCCGCTTTAATTTCAAGTTGCAACTTATTTAAAAGCAATGTAAAGATATAATGTTACATGAAGAACATCAGGAAATACTTGGTTCAATTTAGATTCCTAAAACGTATTTATGTAAGAAGGTCAATTTTTCAGCATCTCAACCCTTTTGTGGCTTAAAACATATGTTGCTATAATGATACCTGAGTTAATCCTGTCTGAAATAGAATAATGAAATATCGAATTTGTAGAAGCAAGATCTTTCCTTGTTCATGTGGTTGAAATATAAAATCAAAAGCAATTTGAGTTTCGCTTATTTAGTCTGAAATAGTTCTTCCACGAATACAGTTGTACGTGCACCAAGACATTTTACGAAACTGAATATCTAATAAAAGACACGACCGGTAGGCATCGCGTATTTTTGAATTACTATAGAGGTATAGAGTAATCGCGACTTCTGAATGCTCGCCTAAAGACGGTTTAATCAATGACAACTTGAATGCGTTTTTTATGCAAGATCCAAATCATCGTTTTCACACCATTACTATTTCGACCACACACCCAAACTCACCATGATGGACGGTAGGCAGCAAGGCAACACGCCGGTCGACTGTTGAAGAGGTAACTGCAACCGCTATCATCATTCGCAACGTTTTCCCGATTCAATCGATTCGCTTCCATGTGTTTCCTAAGCCTTTGCTGCCTGCCTGGGGTGGGAGGGAATCTTCCTGCGAACGCTCGCATGTGACGTGGGCAGCTATCTGTGGCATGGATTGACTCATTGGGAAGATGTGCTTGCAAAAACAGCTGTACGGTGCTTGTGAGGCAATTACATTGCTTCCGAAGCAATCGCCGAAGGTTTAGCCTCAACTTGCATTTGGAAATATGCGCACAGTTTATGTTACCTTAGAAATAAATATCTTGAGATGCAAATTATGTGAGAATGTTGAACATGATTTGACGATTGCCTCATTAGCTTGGCTTTTTAGGGAGATTTTTAATGCTCGGATATAGTGATGAGAATAAAACTATCTATTTCAATGGCACAATAACACGCATCAAATCCCATAATAATCAATGGAACAGAGATAAAATAAGATGTCCATCACCAAACAGAGTTTGAGTGCAATAATAGATCATGATCACACTTAATTGATGCATAGATCACGCTTAGTATCACAGCCAAAGCAGATCATATTTTGTCTAAATATTTGATATCAATATCTGTCTGAATATAAGCCTTTGATTTTGTCCAAATATTAACTGAATGCCCACGATTATTTGAGTTTAATACTCGTTCTCCCTCATTTGTGATCTATCTGTGATATCTCATATGTCGCATGTTTAAATGCATTAATTTGCACTTGAATGTGCTTACACTTTGTGCTTACTTACTTATTTGATTCATTTGTAATTATTGTGCTACTCGATCGAGTTCGGGTTCGTCCCGAATAAGCACCTGTAGCGTGAGTCTCTGCTATCAAATCATTGATCAGCTCATCACGTTTATGGATGCATGTCCGAAGAATGCAATGGAATTAGTATTTAACTAAATTGTCCATAAGTTCTTCTATCATCTAATTTGCGAAAATAACATGGTCGTAGGTTCGAATCCTACCAGCCGCACATCTTTTGCATGGCAATCTGATCTATCGTGTATTTAATCTCATTGTTGTTAATTGCATTCACGACATGTCTTAAGATGCTTTGGTGGACAATCGATCCCCGCTACTTGCCTTAATGTCGGCGGTCACAATTATGACGTGTTATTTATCCATTGATTATTATTGCCTTGACAACTGATGTGTGGTAGTGAGGGTTTGATCCTGCCAATTGACACAGTCGAATAAGTGGCTCGTAGCTCAGTTGGTTAGATCACATGTCTAGTTAACCTTGGTCGTAGATTCGAATCCTACTAGCCGCAAATCTTTTGCATGGCAATTTGATCTATCGTTTATTTAATTTCATTGTTGTTAATGGATAATAGGCATAAGGCTGTTATTTTCAAATAAGCCCAATATTTATCACAAACAAAAGTCCATTTAGGCCTGCTTAACGATTTTCTGATCATGAAGTTGCAGTGAGCATCCACATACGAGCGTATTCTTGAGAGGACATTTGATCATCCTACAGGTGTAGCCGAAAGTTTTACATTCGTTTGTTTTTTCCACATGGGACATATTCTTCATCAAAACTATCTTGCTAAGTTATCTGATTGAGCGGAACAAATATCGATGGCTGATGTGTCAACGTAGTAGTGATCCTGCAGCAAAGCACATTATCCAAATGCAGCAATACTAAGATCCATGAATTTGAGCTTTTGAATACATGCGATTAAAATCATTCGCATGAATGCAGCTATTTTTATTGACACTTATCTCGATGCACCGAAATATCCAATGATCTTTGAAACTCTTGAATTGATTGATATTGGGCAATGAATACTATTAAGCAGCTTGTCTTACTGAGAAATTCAACCTAAGTAGAAATTCAAATGCCTGGTTGTCTCATTTTAAAACATTCTATGTAACCTGAAGAAAGAGTCTTATACATAACGCTTCTTGTGGCTATCTGATAGTATCATTCTGGTGTGTGAAAAAGAGAAGCTGGTAAAGTGATTGACAAAGGAGTTCTCTTGACTGCTATCAGCTCGATCTGAAACATCTGCTTCGGATGGGGGATTTTTTAATGCTGTATATACAATGTAGTGTACATCATAGATAACTCCTTGATATTGTAGGCCTATCATCTAAGTGACAGTTAGCCTAACAACAAGCATGAAATGAATGCACAAGATAATGATATCAGGATTAAAGTGAAGTTAGATTAGGTGAAATTAGCAAAGGTACCACGTCAAAAATCATAGGTTTACTATTGAATATGACAAAAAATCAGAGCCAATCCAATATCTTTTCAGATTGTTAATTTTAACCTCTTTCTTAGAATTGAATGCATTGCATTAGGAGAGAAGTCCAATAACACCATCTCAATTGAAAATGATAATATAACTAAGCTCATTCCGAAGTATTTCATGACAATTTGCATTTTATGTTGCAAGCATGCAAATTGTAAAAGATCTAAACATGCACTCTGCACATATACTATACTTTGATAAGGGGATATAAAACATACAGCACATTAGAATCTGATAATCTTAAAACAAAAATTTCGCTTGGGAATGGGGCCTACCAGCAAAAATTGATTAGCATATAATTGTAGCCATAATTTAAGGTGACTTCGCAAATTTATAAGATCCCAACTTGAAATTTATACATGAAAATGTGAAAAAAATCACATACCAGGTGTTTTTTTATTGCTTCATCTGCTGTTAAGTGTTTTCTGTTGTTATTTTCATTCTTATGCAAAAATATGTGTCATACACTGAGCTCAGGCATTCGATAAAATATCAATATGCAAAAGTTTGCAGGAAATGAATTAATTACATTTCAATTCCAGAAATTTTTTTGGCATCAGTTTTTGATTGCTCAAAATGTTGTTGACTAGGAAAAATAATTTGATCATTAAACACTCAAGTGGAGTGGATTTTTTTTTTTGGTATTTTTTTTTTTTATTATATTAACCCTTGAGAATCTCTTTATTTTTTAACATTTAATTGTTTTTGAAAAAGTAGTAGATAGTTGAAATAATTTTTTACTTGAGTTTTAGGGTTTCAGCATAATGTTCATTCAGTCATGTCTCATCACTATTTTTTCATCATCAATGTGTTTCTGCAACACTTCACAACAAAGTGTGCATTCGACATTGTAGTGTTGTAGAGCAGCAGTCGAATCACGGCATTATTCATGAAGTCATGAACAGAGAACAACATTGAATATTGTGCTTTGGAAGTGGGACACTTGAATTCACTTTGTAGACCAGTTATATCACTCGTATCTATCTTGTTTAAAGAAAAAAAGTCGGGATCGATCACTTATCGGTTCTGTCCTGATGCTATGAGTATGAAAATAATCGTTTATATTTGAATTGCCTCAATATTGGAAATCGTGTGGCATCTTTTCAAAAAATGATGCAAGATAATGAAACCAAAAGAAAAAAACTGACAAGAAAATCGAGTCGAATCAGAGTGATGGGGAAAGATTTCTGTCTGACTGATGCTGATAGCTTGAGCATTCTGTATGTATTCGAGTAGGTTACTACTTCATCTCTGTACCAATGTTTTTCAGGATGTGTTTCATCCTGCACCATTTTATTCAAAAGGCGGATGCGTATCACGAGTCGACTATATTTCAAAGGTACAAAGTTTGCACAATCAGTGATCCTCATATTATTTTGTGAGCACGTCCTTGAACTTTTTCAATTTCGTCAATTTCTCCTTTTTGCAGATCAACAAACAGGGAGCATCATTTTCTAAAACTCCTCTTACACAATGTAGACATGCTGTCAGTAGTTCATCGCGATCAACGAAAAGCTTCAGTTGCCTTAACACGGGTAATTTCGAAGATGCTTTCCGAGTTATCTGCTTCACGTGTAACATTCATTTCAAATGCTCATCAAATGTAATTCCAAGAATGTTGAACGATGATCTGATAGGAATGTTTGGGATCTTAAAGTAATTACATTAGGTAGAGTAGCAACTCAGTTTTAATTAAATGCCCACTGTGTAAACAGTTTCGATTTTTTTAGTGAACTCGAGTTGAGACCCAGTACCACATGTGAGACATGCAAATTTTTGCACTTTTGGAGAAATTTACATGGATTTAACTGATCATGATCGCAATACAGAAGGAAGAAGTATTTTGCAAATATTCCTTGTCATGACAACCTTGGAGATTCTATGTTTGCTAAATTAGCAATTCGATAGGTTACTACATTACTTCAAAACTCAGCATCTTCACGCTCATAGTATCTTCTTCAGCGTGATCATATCACAAACTACCTGCCACTGAAAGAGCAAAACATAATGAAAGACAATTATGATAATAAACTTTAAAATGTAAATGGGTCAACATGCCATTCAGATTCAAAAAATGAAACACAAAGCTAGCGAATCACAAAATCATGGTGATAAAAACTGAAATGTTGAAGACTTGCATTATAATGCGGTTCATGAAATTTCCTTAATAAGCGGCTTAATTTCCGCTTTATTACGATGCCTGTTAGTAAATATTCATTCTTCTTGATAGCAGATAATTTTTAGGCACCAAATCGCTGGTATATATACATAGGAATAATTTGCGAAAATTTAGCTTCTTAGCGATTGATCAAATATTTTTTGACCGCAGGAATGCAATCTCCGCAAAAAACTTCTCGCCAGCCAAAATTATTCAGTAAGCATCACTGAATGATTTAGTCCGGCAGCCAGTACGAGTTTCTGCAGCGAACGAGGCCGAAACTGACACTTTCACAGAATGATGTACACCCTATGCCTACTTCGAATCGGCACGTCTGCCGAGTTCTAGTGAGTTCCTATTCTTGTCAGACAGGATTAAAGAAAAACACATGTAAATCCAATGGGACGCAGATTGCAGTTTTTGGCTAAAATGAAATTTTGTATGTTTTCTCTGATTAAACGAAAAGTACTAAGCCCAGAGTCATAATTTTTGACATGGAATGTCTTCAGGTCATTTCCTTTCATTTTCATGCACCCCTATCTATAAAACTAAACACATTTAGATTTGGCGATCCTCTTAAAGTCACAAACACAAACATTTTGAGCAACTTTATCCACATTCAACCGCATTTCATATACATTGCCGATTAGATGCATGATGATAGCACATGCACATCATAGGCAATGACTTGAGGACATTCCATGTCAAAAATTATGACTCTGGGTTTAGTACTTTTCGTTTAATCATAGAAAACATACAAAATTTCATTTTAGCCGAAAACTGCAATCTGCGTCCCATTGGATTTTGATGCGTTTTTCTCTGATCTTGTCTGACAAGAAGAGGAACTCACTAGAACTCGGCAGACGTGCCGGTTCGAAGTAGGCATAGGGTGTACATCATTCTGTGAAAGTGTCAGTTTCGGCCTCGTTCCCTGCAGAAACTCGTTCTGGCTGTCGGACTAATTACTCGCCCGCCGCTGCTGCGTTTGTTTGTGATGTATGTGCGCCTTGCTAGGCGTCTGTGTGTGCTTTAACACCTCAAATATGATCGATTCATTTGTTCGTATGTCATTCATTACATCGCTTTTTATGTCATACATTGTCGGGCGAATCATTTAGTGGCATTTACTCAATAATTTTGTTGGGCGAGAAGTCATGTTGCGCCGTTTAATGTAAAATTTTTCACAGTATGCTGACATTTTTTGAGGCGACACTGTACTTAGGATGGAATAATAGATTGAGAAATTTTGGCATTTTGAAGAGGTGGGAACATTTTCGGCACACTTTTCTTTCCTTGATAGACGTTTTCTTTTAAGTGGTCCAATTAATAATAATATGTATCTATATATCTAGAAATTTGAATAAAAAACACGACTTTTACTTAAAAGCATAAGCGCTTTCTTTTCTTCAGAGCAATGAGATTCAGATAACATGCTATTTACAAAATTTGAAATATACAACATAAAGTAAGTCATTAAAAGTAGCATGGAAATTTTGGAACATACAAGTTCAAAGTAATAGGATTATGTGCAGCATAGATTTCTGTTGATGATAAGATATTTAAGTGGAATTGAGTAATGGATGAAAGGATTCTATGAAGTACCTTTCTTTGTTGTTTCTTCCTATATCACAATCAGAAAACATTTTATAAAAGGGGAAAATAGAAGATTTTTGTCCACATACATCTAAATGTTCACTTGCACTTATCTGTCTATAATTAGGGTTGTTCATCTGTTGTTTGTGAATTTTTGTTCTGCACCTTATTGTATTTTTAGTCTCGCCAATGCAATATTGTCTGCAACCGTGGCATGTAATTACGTAGATCACATTTTTCGTTGAACATTACATGTCATATCCTATCGCAAAAATCTTTCCATTGAAATCATATGTAGATCCTTCCATAAAATAATTGCAAAAGAAAGCGCTTATGTTTATAAGTAACAGTCGTGTTTTCTATTAAAATTTCTCTATATATTTTTCTCCGGTTACTGACTATAGTTATTAACATTTTTTTTGTATATATATATACATATATTTAATAATAATTTTCACCATTGACCAAATGAATAGGTTTTAAAAAAGAATGACACGGTCAATAAATAAGGTCTTATTTCTGGACAAAATGTGAGTTGTTTAAAGGAAGATGGATACGTTACCTGGACGATTGTTTCATTATGGCTAATCGTCTAAGGAGGATAGTTTCGGATAACAAGATACTTAATTTACGAACTTTGGAACTAAAAGAATACTTGAAGAAACTAGGTTATCCATTTCAACTGATTGAGGGGTCAATAGTAAGAGCACTTCCAAGTACTTTGAAATCAGAATCAAATGCTAAAACTAAAAGTGTTAAGTCAATTCGTTTTGTTCACACGTACAACCCGAACAACCCAAGATGTTTTATGAAAGTGACATTCCATTTCCACGACACTACATTCAGCATCAAGCGAAACATGAATTGCTATTCGAACAACGTGATATATGTACTCCGTTGCATGGGCTGTCAACAATACTACGAGTACATTGGACAGACTGGGGACCAACTCAAGAAGAGGCTGACAGTCCATAGACATGACATCAAACATCCTACTCAAGCCCCACTACCAGTGAGTAAACATATAGCTAATTGTGCGAAGGACTATCCCATCAAGTTCAAAGCTATGCCGATTCTCCAGCTTTCTTGGAATGTCACTAAGTACATCAGAGAGGCTAAAGAAAGCTATTTTATTTCCAAATTCAAACCTTTGTTGAACTCTTTATGATTTCTATGTGCTTTTTGGTAATTTTATCATTAGTTGTCATGTTACTTTGACTTCCTGTGTGCATGATTAGATGTAAAAAATAATACACCGAAACCGATCGCATTTTACAGGCATCTGATTTTTGGCTTTTAATTTTAATTTTTATATATACAGGGTGAGCCGTAAAGGACCGATGAATTTCTTCAAATCTTTAAATTCATTAATCTAACTGTTTAATTCAAAAGAAAACGCAGCAGGATTGTGTGACAGAATAAAATAAAGTTCATTTCGATAAAAAGAACACAACATACATAACATTGGAATATAACAAATATTGCAAAAAAGTTAAACACAGGAAGTAACCACGTAAACTCTACGAACTTTATATTCTCTTATTTTCGAAATGACCACCTCCTTCACCGATACATTGTCGGATTCTCTCACGAACAGATGAACAAATAGCAGAAAAAAGAGTTTGATCAAACCTCGAGAAAGAATTGAGGAACATCTCCCTGAGATGTTCTAGTCCCTCAACTCTATCGCTAAACACGTAATCTCTAACAATTCCCCAAACTGAGAAATCCATAGAGGAAAGGTCTGAGCTACGAGGAGGCCATTCAAGTGGGCCTCTCCGACCGATCCATCTGTCTGGAAAAACGGCATTCAGACGATCTCTTACATTTCAAGCATAATGCGGTGGAGCTCCATCTTGCTGCCACCACATATCGCCGTCGAGCAATCCCATTTCATTAAGTGTCGGTAATGCAAAAGTCTCAAGCATGTGAAGATATGTTTCACCAGTAATAGTACCTGGGGAAAAAGAAGGCCCAATTACAGCACTAGGGCAAATTCCAGCCCAAACAGTCATTCTTGGGCTATTCACACTTTTCTCAAACACTTCATGAGGATTTTCTTCATGATAAAAGATACAATTATGTCTGTTCACATGCCCATTGAGTTTGATAGTGGCCTCGTCGGTCCACAAGATATTCACGTCATTAGCGAAACCCTGTTCAAAATGTTCACAGAATTCTAATCGGCGATCATAATCATCTTCGAGAAGTTGATGGAGCAATCTTGGTCTCCAGATCTTGAACCCTAGATCTTTAATGATACGTCTTAGGGACGTTCGCGAAATCTGAAGCTCAGCAGATAGAGGCCGGCTTGAATTACAAGGTTGTTCATGCAACCTTTCTCGAACAATTTGTTGACTCGAAGCAACATTCACTGATTTCGGATGACCGGAACTTTTCTTATCAAGAACGCTACCCGTTTCCTCAAATTTTTCGATAGGGTCCTTAACCGTATTCCATCTGATAGTGTTTCCATGTTCTTCCTGAAAAGTTCGACAAACGGAGGATATGCTGTTTGTAGAATAATATCGCTTAATACAGAATATTCGCTGTTGTACATCCAACGAAATAAAGACGAACGCATAAGCAAACACTTGAGCGAAAATCACCTAATTAATCTGCACGCATGTGTCATGAAACACATCAGATACTATTCATTCAATTAGTCAATGGAAGGAAGCTAAATTACGGTACACATCAGAGTTGGAAGTGGGTCATGTGGGTCATGTGGGTCACAAAATCGCGTGGGTCACGTGGGTCATGTTTTCCCGAAAAGTTGGTGGATCAGGTGGGTCGTGGGTCACATTTAGCGTGGGTCAGGTGGGTCGTGGGTCAGACTTCGTTGACCCACTACCAACAAGTTTGACCCATGATAGATTTGACAATCTCAAATACAGTAAACTTCATTTTTCGTCAAAGGTTTTATTCATCTTGAAAATTTTCTTGCAATGCCAGCTGACCTTCGTTTTGTTTGTTTCGTTTGATTTTGTTGGTCTTTCGTAGAAAATATCCTCTGGTAGAGATTAGAATGGTAAATCTGTGGAAAAGATTGATCAGAGCCTAAATATTTTTGAAATATGTAATTGATCAAAATATCTCATTATACAGAGTGTCTCAGAACTAAGAAGGCAGCATAAAGCATCTATGCAGGTAGTTTAAAAACCATCAATGACTGCAAAGTACGGTGCCATTGTTTGATTTCTGTGTGTAGTACATCATGTCAAACGCTATTGTTGATCTTCTCATACTTGAAAGCTGTTTGAATCTGAATTTTATGAATATTCATTGTCGTCTGAATCCTTCATATTTCGATAAATATTAGTCATGTCAAGTGAATTCGGCTTGCATTTGAAGAAAGTAATCAAGATTTAAAGTGATATTTTGAATACGAGAATATCTGTGAAGTCCAGAGACAATGGAAAGGCACTTATGACTCTGAATATCCACGTCGAGACACAATCTCCCGAATGCGTGACAAGTTGTAGAACGCAGGAACAATTGGAAGCTTCCCAAAGGTCGTTCAAGAACTGCGCGGTCAAATGACACTGTCAATTTAGTTTTCTCTGCATTCGGCGATGACTCAAGAAAGCATGAATTAAATGAAGATGACTTTGATAGGCGGGTCGACTTTTGTGAATTGTTTTGGGTGAAACAGTAACCGATCCAGACTTTCGAAACATGATCGTATGGTTTAATGAGGTCACGTTTAAATTGAATGGTCGACTCAATCACCACAACAGTATCTACAATGTACTGGGCTGAAGAGAATCCTCATCAAATTTTACAGCATGATGTTAAGCTCCTTGGTGTTACCGTATGGGCATCTTTCTTCGCGCGACTTGATAGGTCCATTCTTCTTCAACGGGACGGTGGATGGTGAGAAGTATCTGGAGCTTCTACGTCCCCATGTAATATAGGAAATTAGGAGATTGTATCCGAATGACGAGGAGCTGCCATACTTTCAGCAGTCTGGATCTCCAGCTCATTATGACTCCACTGTACGAAGCTATCTCAATTCCTGAGTTAGCAGTGCCATCACTTCATGGATTGGATGTCGTGATGACATTGAGCATCCCCCAAGAAGTCCTGACCTAACTCCATTAGACTTCATGGACTTCTTTTTTTGGGGTTATTTAAAAAACAAAGTCTACAAGAATCCACGTCTTCTCAATGTGCAAGAAATGGGAGATAAAATCACATTAAGTGCAAGAAACGTTCTGATGGATCTCATCTCAAAAGTCTGTCGCTCTGTGACCTCTCACTGTCATGAATTAATCGCTGTCGATGGACTGCACTTTGAACATTTACGTTGAGAAAAATGTACAAAATTTTCCGTACTGTTAGTTTGAAATAAATATTTGTATTACTGCCTACATAGTTCTGAGACACCCTGTATTAAATCAAAATATTATCAACTTACATGCTTCATATCTAAAGCATTTAGCCGCTCAATATACTTTCGCATCATGCATGTTCCATGCATCTCATTGCTCATTAGATACATGATAATCTGAAATATGATAATTCATACGACGGTCATTGATATAGACTTATCCCTTTCACACAAACTTATTACGGCTGGAGCTCTGTGAGGAGATCTTTTTTGACACTTCGAATCAATGAAAAGTTTCGTTTTGATATTTGATGTGGCATCAATAAAAATAGGAATATTTACATGATGTCGCTAGTGATTGCTATCACAACGTACTCGTAAATGTAGCGGCGCTCAAATATATCAGTTCATCCATATGTACACGTACATCGTAAGCAAATTTATGAATTATAACCTTGTCCTCATGCAATTTTCTATTCACGCATTACGTATGCTTACTCCATTTGCTTTTCAATGAATGTCATTCTTACATCAAATATGCAACTTTCTACTAAAATCTGACATTAGCGGAAGTTAATGAAATTTGAATCGATTGCCATGAGAGGCAACAAACACTAGGTGACATGCCACGCTCAATCACGCGTAATTCACGCGTGAACCATGCGTAATTACACATGACCCCAAACATCTGAGGCTATGCGGGATATTGCTGCAATATCTGTTATATAAGTTAGTATAGTTGGCAGTCCTGTTATGTAGACTTTGCGTCTCATGTGTCTGCATGTATCAGAGGCTAAACAATGTGATAGGACCTCAATTTCATGCTCAGGGAAGACAGAACATGCTCAGTTCATCATAGTGGTTCAAGCGGCAGCGCAGACAACCGTGGACGACGCGCAAACTATAAACGCTCGCCCGCGCGTATTCATAAATATTTCCCATGTTTTAACAGCATCAGATCAAGTGATTTCTGACTCTTAGTGCAGCGCGTATGTACGCGGGTAGAAGAATAGAATGTCCTTAACCACGGATGTTTGGGGTGTTCCGTAATTACGCGTGAACCAGGCGTGGCATGTCACCTAGTGAAATATTAGGTAGACGATTTTTCTGGGATAATTTTCACACATGTAGTATCTAGCATAAAATATGCATGAATAAATGATTTAGGCCTACTGCAATCTTATTTTTTGACTTCATTTGATTAAGAAATGTAAAATTTGAAATTTAGTCTATAGGCCCCTCGACAAACTAACAAATAATCTCTCTACGAGTTTTATAGGTAGCACTAAAACGTATAGTCAAGAATTATAACAAGAAATAGAACCTTAGGCATTTGTGGTGCATGAACTTGCTTATAAGATAATTTTGATGAGGTAGCATGTCTGTTTATCATGTGACAAGTGATCTGATGCACTTGAATCTTCATAACAAATGTTAACAACAATTTTGATACTACGAGGCCTGTACCTAGATAGACCTAGAATCTTGAATGAAAATGAAACTAAAGATGATATCAGAAAAGGAAATTGCACTGACATCATTCACCCTTGCAGCATGTGGGTCAGGTGGGTCAACTGGGTCAAAGATGTGGTGGGTCAGGTGGGTCGTGGGTCAGGGTACCCTGTGGGTCAGGTGGGTCATGTTTTCGTGAAAAGTCGGTGCATGGGTCAGGTGGATCGTGGGTCACATGCCATGAGTCAGGTGGGTCATGGGTCAAGTTTGGTTGACCCACTTCCAACTCTGGTACACATAAGCACCGTCTAACTCTTCTAAGCATATTTTCTTTTACTACAGAGAATTCATCGGTCCTTTACGGCCCACCCTGTATATATATATATATATATATATATATATATATATATATATATATATATATATATATATTTAGACAAGTAACCTGGCAATTGATAAATTTATCAAATCTCAACAGATGTAACCACCACGAGACATGTTTCGGCCTTTTGGGCCTCATCAGTCGTGGGTAGGTTTGAACCAGCGACGTTGGAGCTAGAGGACGTGCAATCATACCCTCTGACCACAAGGTCACCGGACCATCTGTTGAGAGCGTGAATTAGCCAGGAAGGCACTGCTTTAACGCAGGCACGTGGAGGGCGGACTGCATTCTGCAATCACTTAATACCGCATCCGATATTGAGGCGCTTCACGCAGGCGCTACTCATTACATGTTTAGACAAGTAAATGTTAGTAATGTACAAGTAATGTTAGACAAGTACGTGCCTGCGTTAAAGCAGTGCCTTCCTGGTTAATTCACGCTCTCAACAGATGGTCCGGTGACCTTGTGGTCAGAGGGTATGATTGCACGTCCTCTAGCTCCAACGTCGCTGGTTCAAACCTACCCACGACTGATGAGGCCCAAAAGGCCGAAACATGTCTCGTGGTGGTTACATCTGTTGAGATTTGATATATATATATATATATATATATATATATATATATATATATATATATATATATTGTTGATGCAAAGTTGACCCAGCTTCATATTTTTAAAAAAGAAAACAAAGTTTTTCTGCATGACCGAACATGTTTTCAGATTGTTAACAATCCATCTTCAGCGTATAAAACCTACAATAATAGCAATGGGTTTTTATATTTAAAATGCAAAATGCGGCAAAAGACAAATAAAAAGATTTCAAGTCTCCAGTAGCTGTCTGACCCATGTGGGACCCCTAGACCCCTAGATGCTGCAATTACAATTTCAAGTCAAGTTGTAACTGAACTGTTTCTTTACATTAGAGAGTAATTAGAATTTTTTTATTTTCATTTTTTTAATTTCGCTTATTATTTAACGCAAATAACATTATTGTATTCTTAATTTTTCTTTATTTCACAATTTTCAACCGCTTGAATTTTAAAATGTCAAAGAATGGAAACACAACATTCAAACAATGCAAGAAACTTTGTTTTCTTTTTTAAAAAAAAAAAAAAATATATATATATATATATATATATATAGTGAAAAGAGAGTGAGTCAAAAATGGTGAATTAATAGAGAAATAAAAGCCCAGAAGGAAAACAAACTCAACTTTGGATTACTCCCCACCGGTTGCGTCCCTTTCATGGGACTTCTCAAGGGATAATGATTTTATTTGATATTTTGAATTGGCATACATCTAGCACAGGATCATAGAAATGAGTTATTGATACATAAATATTTCAGCAAAATCGTCTATGGGTCAAAGGTTGATAAAAAAATGGAGATATCTTTCCGCCGTAGTGGTCAGGATAGTTATTATTGTCACAAAAATCACTAAACGTTCTATTCCGCCAATTCCACTGTTTGTAGTTATTATGTTGCATTTCATACCGTTCGTTGTTCCTCCATTTGTTGTAATTGCAGCTTCTGTGTTTGATATAATGATCGTAATTGATGTACCTTTTATTCATATTGTAGTTTTGTATTTCACAACATTCGTTGTTTCTCCTGTCGTTGCGTTTAAAGCCATCGTAGTTTGCATTAGAATAGTTATTATATCGTTTGTTATAATTTGTTCTGAAGCTTCTCCAGTTATTATAATTTGAATTGTTATTCGAAAGTTGACGTTCTTTTGGTACCACTAATTGTTTTTGTACTGTTTTACTTTCACTATTAATGGAAATTAAATGTTTGTTTGATTCAAAAAAACTTTGTTTTTCTTGCCAAATGATAGTACTCCTTTTTCTCTTCCTCCTCAATCATTTCACGCCATTGGTCTTCGCGGAGTTTAGTTTCGTCATCGTTGTAATACACCTTTATAAATTCCATCATTTCTTCATCTATTCTTTCAGTAATTTTACTCTTTATTTCTGCTATCAATCTCAGTCTCTTGATTTCACATTCACAACGTTTAATACATTGTTCCTTCCGCAGTTCCTTTTCTTGTTCAATATGTTGAGCTACCGGTTCTTTTAAAAACTTCTTTGGGATTCTTAAATTTCTTTTTTTCAGTGCTGTTTCATAAATATTGGCGATTGCGTTGTTTCGTGTTGGTGGGGAGTAATCCAAAGTTGAGTTTGTTTTCCTTCTGGGCTTTTATTTCTCTATTAATTCACCATTTTTGACTCACTCTCTTTTCACAATATAATTTATCAAAAATGGATTCCTGGAAGAGGCAAGCTGCAACTAAGGATAAAGCACAGATACTGTTTGACAAAATGGAGAATCTGGAAAACAGATTTAATGGATTGACGAACGTAGTAAATTTACTCTATAAACTATTAAGTGCTTTTCAAATAGACATTAAATTCGATTTAAATAAAATTATGAATGAAACAACAAAAATTACAAATGAAAAGAAAGAATTGAAGATGGAAATGTCCGAAATGAACACGAAATTAACGAAAATGTCAATAACAAAATTAGATTGGAATAAAAAAATTCAACAACGCAAGTTTGCGTTTTATGAAGCACTACGAAACAACGCAATCGCCAATATTTATGAAACAGCACTGAAAAAAAGACATGTAAGAATCCCAAAGAAGTTTTTAAAAGAACCGGTAGCTCAACATATTGAACAAGAAAAGGAACTGCGGAAGGAACAATGTATTAAACGTTGTGAATGTGAAATCAAGAGACTGAGATTGATAGCAGAAATAAAGAGTAAAATTACTGAAAGAATAGATGAAGAAATGATGGAATTTATAAAGGTGTATTACAACGATGACGAAACTAAACTCCGCGAAGACCAATGGCGTGAAATGATTGAGGAGGAAGAGAAAAGGAGTACTATCATTTGGCAAGAAAAACAAAGTTTTTTTTGAATCAAACAAACATTTAATTTCCATTAATAGTGAAAGTAAAACAGTACAAAAACAATTAGTGGTACCAAAAGAACGTCAACTTTCGAATAACAATGCAAATTATAATAACTGGAGAAGCTTCAGAACAAATTATAACAAACGATATAATAACTATTCTAATGCAAAATACGATGGCTTTAAACGCAACGACAGGAGAAACAACGAATGTTGTGAAATACAAAACTACAATATGAATAAAAGGTACATCAATTACGATCATTATATCAAACACAGAAGCTGCAATTACAACAAATGGAGGAACAACGAACGGTATGAAATGCAACATAATAACTACAAACAGTGGAATTGGCGGAATAGAACGTTTAGTGATTTTTGTGACAATAATAACTATCCTGACCACTACGGCGGAAAGATATCTCCATTTTTTTATCAACCTTTGACCCATAGACGATTTTGCTGAAATATTTATGTATCAACAACTCATTTCTATGATCCTGTGCTAGATGTATGCCAATTCAAAATATCAAATAAAATCATTATCCCTTGAGAAGTCCCATGAAAGGGACGCAACCGGTGGGGAGTAATCCAAAGTTGAGTTTGTTTTCCTTCTGGGCTTTTATTTCTCTCTCTCTCTCTATCTCTATGTATATGTATACAAGTAATGACGTCAAGAAAGGCCGACATTATGGGACTTTCCACGGATCTTTGTATGTCAAACCTATTCCACTGTATGTTAAATATGGACAAGGTCAAAAGTCCATTGTAGCCTACACGCTTCGTGAAAGAATTTACTTATTGATCGGCCTTAGATTTTATTGTTAATGTATTTTGCTAAGTCATTTATTCTTCATGTCAGCTTTTCAAAGCCTTGAATGAAATCAAGAATAATGTAGTGCACTGTTGCGAGCAATATTGCGGTCAACACGGACTTATCGGCCTACTGCAGCATGTGCCAATGATACTTGAGAATTTCTTCCAATAAAATCCAAAATTTTTTGTTGAAAATGAATGCGAAAATCCAAGCATTCCAATAAGCATGGATGCTAAAAGTTCCTTTTGCTGTGGTTGAGGGAGTGTTCAGACAGCCTGTGCAATGCATGAAAATGAAGACTTTGCAAGAATTTTAAAATTCCAAATTCATTTCACTGAAAATTATTTCAGATATTAAAAGAGACAAAAACTGATAGCCGTAACTTTGATAGTTATGAATGAATAGCTTTTTCAAAGACGTGTTTATTGCATAATTGAGGACTGAATGAATTAGCTGTAAGCAGGAATTTCAGTGATGAGGCATTGCATGTAAGAACATCACAATGAGAGGAGCACGCTTCTATTTTTAGTTAAGCTTTACTTATCCTTCACCATTGCTGTTTACACTCACTATTCATCTCTTTCTAGCAGCTGTTGTTTTCACGAAATGGCATGATGATATTCGTGCTTCAATTCTCACAAGTTAATTTGTAAGAAGGCGCGATCGCGTGGTGTAGCGGTTATCACATCTGCCTAACACGCAGAAGGTCCCCAGTTCGATCCTGGGCGCGATCAAATTTTGATGTGGGCCGTATTTTAAGTGACTTGACATAAAGAAAATATTCAATAATCAAAATTGAGCCCGAATAGGGAAAAATTTATTGCAATAATATTTTGACTAATAAATTGATTGGAAGAATTTATCGAATTATAAATATACATATTGATTTTTTAGTAAGAAATTGATTGCATTTAATTGATAATTAATTTCCTTGAGCGATTAACTTGTGTTTGATAATTTTTCCTTTATCGTGAATCAGCAGTTTAAGACTTGCAGTGATGGGTGCATTCCAAAGTGGTGCATTCATTTCAGATGATGTCATGACCAAAGCTCAAAGTCAAGAGTCAAGTGAATGTACAAAGCTGATAGCTATGGAGATTATGGAGAAATTGCACCGTCCAGCATAATGTTTCAGCTACAACTCAGTAACATGGTTTGTTTTTACTCACTCTTGAAATATTGTCTCACTTGATGCATTATGCGATATCAGTACAACATCAAGTTTAGGGCTACCTAATAGTTCACTCGATATGGTTGGCCTTGCCCCGCCATGTGGTACAGGTTGGAGGCTAAGGATGGAAACTTCACTTTATGTAGTCACTTGGTTCCTCCCTGATGACTCCGTGCATAGCGGTCGTATTTTGGTTTCCTATGTTTTTTGATTTTCATCATTTATAATTTTGGTTCGTTTCTCGTCATATTTCATGCCGAGCTCTCATTTTAGTTCATAGTTGTAAGTAAAATTAATTAAAAATTTTGATTTATTTTCCGTCCCTTTAAAAGTTAGGTCGACTAGCCGTTGTATGTATTACGTTTCCTACTCTGTCCTTGGGTAAGAAGCTCTATGTTCTTGTAAGTATTAATTTATATTCATACGCTCTTGACTTCAAGTAACCTAATTTTTTTGCACGATTTTTCACTCGGGTATCTGTTTAACATTGGTTTCATCCGTTTCCTGGATTCTTCGGATTTTTTTAACGGTGTCGTATTTTAATTTAATTATGTTGATGTTTTCTTGGCTTACTAGGTAAACCGAGTAGGACGGAATCAATGTAGATAAACCGGCTAGTTTTAATGCAAATTTAAGGATTACGCAAATAATCAGCACTCAGTATTCTGATGCAGCTAATGCAGATTTAATTCTGATCATTGCAATTGATTGGTTGCTAAAATCACCAATTTGTCTTATCAGCAGTAGATCGTGAGGTCGGAACCGTAGAGGTGGAGAGTTGGAGACAACAATTTATGTAGTTACAAATGTACGAAAATTGAATTATGAAAGGAAGAGACCGAAGTCGTCATTAGACGGCATTTTTAATTCATTATGTGAAAATGTGTAGTTTACAGCCACTTTCTATCATTCTCGTGCCACCGTCAATGACCATGCGTGTTAACATTCGGCATGCATCCGTGGCTTGGGGGAAAGGAATCGTAAAATTGTCATAGAGGTAGATATGGATGAATAGGGAAGATATATTCTACCTCTATAAAAATTGTTCGGAATATCTCTGACATCCTTTCATTTTAATTCATCGCATCTTCAAGCATCATTTTCTGCATGAATAATGATAGGAAATAGATTTGGACCCTCGGACGGTCAAGAGTAGTTCTGAGAACCTCCCAGTTTTTTTAAATGAAGATATCGAAAAAATGAAGGAGTTTCGAATGCTGACAGTGAATGTGTTATATCCTATTTATTTTCACATCAGAAATTGAAACTTTGAACAGTACATTTCAGAGACCAATGGATTTAATCTTTGGTTTTGAGAATCACTTAACATCAAATAAATAAGAAAAACTTGTACGTTTCTGTTCAAAGTTATCGTCTCTTTCTGATACAACTCTCAATATGGAAATGCTTTTACAATCAAGCGTATACATACCGTGTCCATAGACTACAGAGAAGGAGTTAAGCATACATACAGTTAACAGAAACAAATTTGATAGTCGCAGACACTGATAAGTAATAACACACATAATTCGTTGACTGAGAATGCTTCCCGCAAACCGGCACCCTGCATTTGCAGCAAAAGAAATGACTTTTCGTTGTAATTTCTGCTCGATTTTCCACTTTCCCTACACCGCAAACAGGTTTGAATCCAGGTCCGGGTCAAGCACATCCGCGGGACCGGACAAACCTGGAACCGTAGGACCCGGAGGCCTCAGGTCAGGAACAAACGCGGACCCAGACGGAAATATTTTCCACATTTCCATAATTAAAAAAACGGTGCCTGTACAAAGGTCGGATCCATCTTGCATTGACATCGCCTTACATTGGAGGCCTATATTTAGGCTTGGATGATCAGTTATTCACAAGATTTCCCTTTATAGGCCTACAAGTTTTGGGGCTGATCGATTGTGATAGCCTCGGCATTAGGCTACTAATTTTAATGCAAGCCTATAAGCGGTAAACCCTAATGCATCGGTAGTTAGACTATAGGCCTAGGGCATAAAAAAAGTAGCTATTCTTTTCGTCGGGTGGCGTAGCTACTTGTTCAGACTATAGCTCCGCAGCATGCTGTTACCAATTATTGACTAAGCCTAGAGTAAACGATTTAGAAATCATGATGTGAATTATTATTGTAGATCATCCTTTAGTTTTGCCATTTGGCAACCATGCAGGGCCTTTGTAGGCTATATGGCTGAATGTAGGTCTAATTGTATGACGTAGCCTATATGTGTAAGCTATTGGCCATGCTGGTTTGCGTGTAGCCTATCGGCATGCGTCATATAGCATTAGACCTACATGTAGCTATTGCCTAGGCACTGCATGGTTGCCAAATATCAAAGCTGAAAAATGATGTGCGGTAATGATTTTACATCATGATTATGAAATCGTTCTAAAACAAATAAAGCTAATTTCTGAAAGTTTATCGCATAAAGTAAGCACGTAGGCAGAGTGTCGACTCAAAAAAGTATCTGTATACAGTGAAAATTTTTATATCAAGAGATTCAGTTTTTTGCGGCGATTACGTTCTTGCGGTCCAAAAAATTATTTTAGCAGTTTTGAAAAAGCTAAATTTTTGCCAAATTATATACTGCCGACATGACGCCCCTTTATAAGTAGCATGAAACAAGTTGGATATCATAAGGAATCAATATTTACTAATAAACATTCTAAATAAAAGCGGAAATTAAGCTGATTATCAAGGGAATTTCATGAATAGCACTATAATGTAAGTCTTCATGAAAAAGTCGCGATCTTATTCATGCTATCTTGGCTGAAACTTCAAGTTTTTGATTTAATTTTCATCGGCATGATTTTATGATTCACTAAATTCATGTTTCATTTCTTGAATCTGAATAGTGATGTGGACCGATTTACATATTTTAGAGTTAATTGAAATCATTGTCTTTGATTGTGTTGTTTTTCTCTACCAGTGGCAGGTTGCTTGTGATGTGATCACGCTACAGAAAATACTCTTGTGGTTGAGCTTGAAAGTATAATAGCAAACTGTCGAATTTCTAATTTAACAAACATTGCCTCTACAAGGCTGTCATGACACGGACGATCTGTAAAATACCATCATTCCTTCTGCATTGCTATCATGATCATTCAATTCTGTGGTAACTTCTTCAAAACCTCAAACATTTGCAAATCTCACATTTGGTAACAATATACATCATGTCTCCTCCTCGAGTTCATTTAATAAAATCGAAAGTGTATACACATTGCGGATTCAATAAATGCGGAGTTACCACTCAACCTAATATACTTACTCTATGGTCTATCGCGCATATGGGATAGCTTTATTACATTGAACAGGAAGTAATAAAAAACTTACTGTAGGGCCTAAGGCTATGTATAAGCCGCGATATTGATATAAATGTTAGGACACTTATATTTCAAAAAATTCAAAACGAAGAGTTTCATCACTGGCCACGCTGCCTCTTTTAGTGACTACGGCAGAACAACTGAAACAACGAAATGGTAGCGTTTACAGATCACGAATTGAATGTCACTCACAATGTCACGCCATACGTTGGATCTACAAGCGATATCAATACAGATAAAAGTAAGATATAAGTCAGTAGTGAGAATAAATATGATAAAATGCTAAGGGAACGAAATGAGAAAAGGAAAGTTACTTCTTAACAAATAGTTTGCAATTGTAAATAAAGTCCTTTTGGAGGCACAGTTCTGGACGAAGTTGGAGGTTGCTGTTAAACTGCTTCAGTACAGAAAATGAAGAGGTACTTGGAGGGCAAGAGGATGTAATGATGTGTCTCGTGATAGCTGAGCTCGGAGGTTGCTTGGATCGAGGACGAGCTTTACTGTGTTGGAGCCACTTCGGTATGTGCTCTTTGACCCTTGTGGACAGAGGACGCTCTGTTTTTCCCACATAACCTGCACTGCAGGTGCAATCGTATTTGTAGATAACCATGGAGCGATATTGAATCATTGTTCACAAACATTCCCGTCGAAGAGACTCTGGATATGACATGTAACACCTGGTTCAAATCTGGCCATATACAGTCTCCCTGTATTGGCAGTCAGCCCATATCGGAAAGTAACTTACGTGAACTCCTCCTTCTTCTATCCAAGGATGTGCATTTCGTTTTTAATAACAAGCTGTTCAGACAAAAGGATGGTCTTAGTATGGGCAGTCCCCTTAGTGGGTCGTTCGCTACAATTTTTATGGGGTACCAAGAAATGCGCCTACAGGGTGCACTGCAAGGTGTGAAGTCATATTATCGCTATGTTGACGACATTCATGTTGTCGTGAAGCACAATAAAAAAGACAATTTATTACGAGAACTCAATGGTCTACATCCCAATTTGAAATTTCATGAGGACACTGGCAGCCATTTCTTGTATGTGAAAGTTACTGTGGAGCATGGTTTAGTTTCTACCTTTTTAGTGGAGTATGGTTTAGTCTCTGGAGCATGGTTCACGGGATTATATATATAAATTATTTGGCTCACTGTCCAAGACAACTTAAGATAAACTTGATCCGTAATTTATTCAACCGTTCTCGCAGAATTTGCTCAGCTCAATTTTTACCGTCTGAGCAGGCATATCTGACTGAGATAATCCTGCAGAATGGGTATCCGGAGTGGTTTATTCAGAAACATTCCCGTTTAACGAACAAGGAGCAGTCGATGGATGTGCCGAAGAAAACTATATACTTTTCATTACCGTATATAAATGAAAATGTTGTTCAAGAAGCGAAGCGGATCGTAGAAGCAGTTGAGAGAGCTTATTTTCACGTCAGAGCTGTGCCCTGGTTTCGTACCAACCGTCTCACCAGCAAAAGTGTGAAGGACAGAATCCCTGATTCCCACCGCTCCATGGTTATCTACAAATACGATTGCACCTGCAGTGCAGGTTATGTGGGAAAAACAGAGCGTCCTCTGTCCACAAGGGTCAAAGAGCACATACCGAAGTGGCTCCAACACAGTAAAGCTCGTCCTCGATCCAAGCAACCTCCGAGCTCAGCTATCACGAGACACATCATTACATCCTCTTGCCCTCCAAATACCTCTTCATTTTCTGTACTGAAGCAGTTTAGCAGCAACCTCCAACTCAGCATTGGTGAAGCAGTAACTATTTCGTTGCTTCGTCCAGAACTGTGCCTCCAAAAGGACTTTATTTACAATTGCAAACTATTTGTTAAGAAGTAACTTTCCTTTTCTCATTTCGTTCCCTTAGCATTTTATCATATTTATTCTCACTACTGACTTATATATTACTTTTATCTGTATTGATATCGCTTGTAGATCCAACGTATGGCGTGACATTGTGAGTGACATTCAATTCGTGATCTGTAAACGCTACCATTTCGTTGTTTCAGTTGTTCTGCCGTAGTCACTAAAAGAGGCAGCGTGGCCAGTGATGAAACTCTTCGTTTTGAATTTTTTGAAATATAAAGTGGCGCTTACCAAAAAAGTATACTTTTATTTCATTGGGAAGCGATGATTATTGTCTCTCATTCCCAGGTAAACACCTAAACCTATTGAACTTAGAATATGCAAACGGCAGGTCCAACTATTATGTAATTGTTCGCCTTTTATCATATCGTTTGAAAATGCATACGAGTATATACAGCATCTGTGCGCATGTACCTTCTAACTGAAGTAAAAACAAAGAATTCCTAAACATTTCTTCAATTCTATTCTTCTTTCTGACGCTGCAAAAATGTCGATGACATCTAAATGCCATTTTTCAGGGCCACTTTTTATCATACGGGCTATGAGCTCTTTTTCAATTGAAAGAAAAGACAAACTACACAGTCTCTCATCGGACATACTCGTCCTAGAAAATCTTTTAATTCTTTTGAGAGTAGAAAAGGATCTTTCACAACCACAACTACGTCAACTAGACACGCTAAGCGTGATGAGTGTTTTTAGTGACTTTTCAGTCCGGAAAAACTTCATAAAAATCACGCATCAACAGGTTCAAAAACCCTGATGCTGCCTGACGAACAAACTCCTTAGGTTTGTGCAAAACTTGCAATTCAGCACGCAATTGTCTGGCAAAACATGCATCTTCTCTTTATCGATAGAACAAAACAAATCATTAAAATATTGTTTTGAATAAACTGGAAACCTTTTGATATCAAGTGAAATGACTTCAGTTCATCAATATCTTGAAAACGTTCTTTGATGGATGAACAAGTTTCATCAATCGAGTTCACAAAAAGTACAAATAGACCATCAGAGTTCGTAACACTACAAGTGACTGGTAAATCAATTGGCACATTATCCGAACAATCTGTTAATGATTTTGTTTCTCTCATGATATCTTGAGATGTTAGATTTTAGATCACCAATGCTTCGTATGCGCGTGTTCATATGTAAACAGCATTTCAAGATATCCTCAACGTTCTGACGTTGTCAACGTTGGATAAGACATCCAAGATCAAAAATATCCCTCGGTTTCACAAGCACACCAGTCGATCGGTGAAATTGTTTCGCTCCTACTGAGGAAATAAGACAGATAGCATTACCGCAACTCAGGGTATTGTTTGATAGGAGTGTTTACCCTAACGCACCCTAACGTCTGGAAACTCGAGATATTTTTGGATGACGTTTATCAACAAATGGTGGCTCACATGCTGATGAAAAATCACCTCAGATCTGTGATATTGAATATTCTTTCACCATTTTGTTATTTTTTTACTGATAAGTCTCAAATATAGTAGCACAAATATTAATTATCACCTATAAATAGAGTTAAATTTCTAAAATTTACTTTTAAGATTCCGAGAGTAATAATAAATTACTCTATTATTAAGAATTAAACGGCAAAAGTTGGTTTAACAAGATAATTTGACAAAGCACTGTTTACCTTAATAACTCTAAGAGATCCCCACTGGCATTAGATGTGTATATAGCCTAAACCTAGGCTTACTTGCAGATACAGATGAATAAGGGGCCTAAACTTTGGCCTATTACATGTCTACAATCGTAGGTATTGACTTTAAGCTTATACAACCCTAAACGATCTGACTCCAATCTAATGATGTTGGATAGGTAAGGGATGGACCTAGTTTGACTATAGCCATAGGTCTTGCACGTGCTGCAATCCATCGATCTTATCAATTGTATAGGCTTATTATTTATTAACACTATAACTGTCAGAAAATAATCTTAATTACACTAGGCCTATATACTAGCATGTCAGCTATTTTGTTGGAACTTCTTACTCAAATTCAAGGAAGAGACTAGCTAGATGAGCGTTTTTTGCGCAAAGAGCAATATACGGTATTCAAGATGGATTTTGCGCAAAGTAATTAAATTAAAATTCACTGTAACTAGTTACATTATTTGTGTAAGAAAGCATCAAAATGTAAGACCAAACTGAATTTAATTTGTCTACTTAAGAAATTGTACATTTTTATAGGAAGTATAGGTCCTAGTTCAAGCCGTGAACTTTTACTGAATAGATACTAAAACTGAATACTCTATGCCTATTGTAAATTAGCCTACAGCTACCTACATTGAATAAAATTTTTCATTACTGCTGTGCCTAATATAATTGTACGTTTTACAAAGCATTGTACAAATAGTTGCATTTTCCGGTACTTCATCTGAATCAAACGTTCAAAATACAAGACAATTTTTGAAATGCACAAATCATGACTTCTTTTCCAAGATTGATGAAGAAAGGTGGTTCACAAAATGCGTCACAAGGTATTGTTTACATTGGAGCGCAAGTACACTTTGAAAAACGCAACTTTCTGGAGTTTCTGGACTCATTTAGTGTCATGCACTGTGATGTACAGTGCACATTAACTTTATGCATGCAAATTTCAAATCTCCAGATTCATAACAATTTACAATAATATTATAAGTGCAAGAGGCCATGTAGTATTAGAGCTACAAAAAAGCGACGGAATAGAAAATTACAAGGCCGTGTCCATGGACCCGGATCGCTGGACCAGGACAGATCCGCGGACCCGGACAGATCCGCGGATCCGGACGGATCCTCGCATCCGATTCAACCCTGATCGCAAACATCTTGAAAACAGGCAGTGGCGTCGCCAGGGGGAGGGCTACCGCGCGTGCCCCGCCCCCCCCCCCGAGAAGGCGACATCAATAAGTAAACTCTCTCATTATAATGTGGCCCTGAAATTTAATTTTACAAATTTTTCACATTTTCAGTTAGATGTCCCCCGCTTATCCAATTTCTTGTTAGTGTCAGTTATAACTAGCAACTAATTTAAGTCATGTTCTAAGGCGTGCGCCTCTAATTTCTCGTGTGGGAGGCGCATCCGATCCGTATTATGCACGTTTCCTCAATTGAGGAATCTTTTAACAACGTCCACACCTGCAGCAATGAATGAAGGTTTATCTGTTAATCAGATGAAGTCTTATCAATAGACACTTCAGGAGTGACCATAATTGTTACGCCCGCCGGGATATTGACCAAAGAGCGGCGTAATGATATAAACACTGATCTCCTATATTCCTTGAGTCAACTAACAGGTTGAGACAAGCTTCATGATTGATTGCTGAAGCAGGACAGGTCTGCTGTTTCATGGAGATAAGTGCAAAGTTTTTCACAAGCATAATCCGTTATGTAAACATTGTGTTTCTCATCTTTCTTTCAAGAACCTCTTGAAGAATAGGAAATAGAGAAAGTTAAGCTTTTGACATACATGTAAAATGAGTTCTTGATAATTAATGTAGGCGCAGCCGATGGTATCTTAGTCATCGGTCAATTTATCAATGCTGAACTCGATGTCAATCAGTTCATTTCATTTATTCTCGCCTTTGACATCAAACGTTCGCTCTGTGAAATTTCTGTTTAAATCACGTCTTTTCATTTGATTCAAATCTACAACTTCGCAATTTTCAAGAGCTGTGACCATTTGCAACTTCGCAAGTAAAGTAAGTTGAAATCCTTCTTGGCATAGGAAGCCAGCAGCTTTTTCATAAAGATAAAAGCATCGTGACAAAAGTTATCACATCATGGATTTCTAAAATAGAAATCGTACTTAATCACTTTTTCTTGCATGCTCATAATTATATTGAAACTGCAGCCTATCAATTTTCCGGGCTCGGCCCCTACCGTCCCCCTGGCCAAATTTTCTAAAGTAGAAACATACTTAATCACTTTTTCTTGCATGCTCATAATTATATTGAAACTGCAGCCTATCAATTTTCCGGGCTCGGCCCTTACCGTCCCCCTGGCCAAATTTTCTAAAGTAGAAACATACGTTATCACTTTTTTTGCATGATCATAATCATATTGATTTTAATTTTTATTATTTTTTCATTGCTTAGAATGAAGAGAAAGACACTTTTTGATTTTGGCATCGAGTCGAAGCGTCCTCGACTGGATAGCACCAAATCAGTGTCTGACGAAGGTGATCAGAATAAGCCGTGCTGTTCAAAAGAAGAATCAGAGCCTTCAATTCCTGTTCCAAAAGTGACCTCCCCTGTCCCATTGTCTAATGACATAGCTCAATATGTCGGAAGAGTATCCCATCTTTCCCCGGTCGTACTACTGGATATCCTTAACAATGCATTCGTTCCCGATGATGATTTTGATTGGCCCTACACATCCCGCATGAGTCGAGGTAAACCTTCGAAACGTTACCTCAAGAAGGAGCATTTCAGCCGATGTTCATCCCTGACATTCTCCGCTACGCAGCAGGGACTGTACTGCAGACATTGCGTGCTCTTCGGCCCGTCAGAGCGTTCCGGTCACCACAGCGGTCAGAAGCTCGGGAGGTTATACAAGGCCCCCCTGACGAATTACAATCATCTTTTCGGTGCTGACGGCTATATTGACTCGCATGTCAAGACTACGTACCACACCGATGCCCTATTGCAAGCGGACAACTTCAAGCGGCGGATAGCAGAACCAGCGCTACAGGTTTGTC
This sequence comes from Prostheceraeus crozeri, assembly GCA_907163375.1. Classification (NCBI taxonomy): domain Eukaryota; kingdom Metazoa; phylum Platyhelminthes; order Polycladida; family Euryleptidae; genus Prostheceraeus; species Prostheceraeus crozeri. Next base: position 438,253 of record CAJQUW010016240.1, read on the forward strand.
CGAAATTCATAATTAGTGTAGTGCATGTGCTTTATAAATATTATGCGGAGTATTGTCTTGACATCTACATTTATGTTGACATCTATCAATATCTTGACATCTACATGTATGAATTCTACAGATGAATTCTGACATCTACAGCTAGGAGGAATTCTTCATCTAATGCGTCTTATTTTTCCACATTTTCAGGTCCATAATCAGATTGAGGCTCAACGTCTTGGTTTGGTTAAAGAAAACGGCAGAAGATTGATACCGATCATCAAGAGCGTCATCTTCTGCGGAAGAAATGACTTGCCGCTACGGGCCCACCGAGATACCGGTCGTGAATTTGAGCTTGAGGAACCAAGTGAGAGCGACGGCAATTTCAGAGCTTTACTGCGGTTTCGTGCGGACTCCGGTGACACGACAGACTCGAATGACATTGTCAAGGCCCCAAGGAACGCTCGCTATCTTCATCCGGAGATACAGAACGAGCTAATAGAGGTCTGTGGTGAGCAGATTCTAGAAAGGACAATAGCTCAGATCAAAGAAAGCGAGTTTTATGCGGTCCTGGCAGTTGAGACGACTGATGTCAGCGGAAAGGAGCTGCTGGTCGTGTGCGCTCGGTACTACGCCAACGAAAACATTTGCGAGGACTTCCTCAAGTTCAAGTCGATATCCGACGTCAGCGGGAAAGCCATCGTCGACGAGATTGAGCGGACCCTACTCGATTGCGGACTTGATGCCAATAAGCTCGTAGGCCAAGGTTGCGACGGAGCCAGTTGGATGAGCGGGTGCTTCAACGGTGCACAGGCCCATTTGAAGAAGCGCTATCCCATCGCTACATATGTCCACTGTGCTGCACACTGTCTCAATTTGTCACTCGTGAAAGGTATGTAGGATAGCTTGTATTGCTTTGAATTAATTTATGCATCACTCCCATTTCTTTGCTAGGGTCAAGTGTGCAAGTCATTCGTAATTCCCTTGGCACGATGAATGATACTATCACATTCATTAACGTGTCGGCCAAAAGACTCCACACCTACCTCCCGCACACGCCTGATCAGACTGTGTGAAACTCGGTGGGTTGAGAAGCACGAGGCCGTAGTCCGCTTTTGTGAGCACTACAATGACATCATATCGGTAAGATTCCATTTTCTTTCATATGAAAAGTGTTCAAACTTGCTATTAAAATCATGTATACATGATTTATAGGCCTATAGGCCCATCAAATCACCCTTCACAGCTTCATGCAATATGTGTTTCATCTTCCTAGGTTTTGGAAAATATCTCAACCTGGAGAGATCCAATCTCTTCCTCAAGGGCGACAACCCAGAGGAACGCCATGCAGAGCCATCCGTTCGTCGTGGGTATGGTGACAGTACGGGACATTCTTGCTGTCACAAAACCGCTTGGAATTTCCTTGCAAGCGGCAAACAAGGATCTCCTCAGCTGCTTGGAGGAAGTGCGAGTCTGCATCAGCGTTCTCGAGGAGAAGAGGATGGATCCCCACGACCTGATGGATTCCCTCGCGGATGAAGTCGAACGGCTGCTCGGTGAAGACCTTAGTATGCCCCGAATAACGTCGAAGCAGCTCAACAGGCCTTGTTATTATCTTTTCTATATTCCTTTAATCGCGACGCCCATTAACCCTTTATTTGGCATTGTTGCATATATGCAACAAATCAAACTTACTATGGATAACAAAATAATATTGATAGTTCAGTGTCAATACCGCTCTTAAATATAATTCTTACCTTGATTTACAGTAATTTTGCAGCAAAAATCTGAACAATTGACTTAAAGCATAGTTTCCGACTGCACAGTTTCCAAAAAAAATAACCACTATATTTTTTTCTTCTATAGTAGTGCATTATATATTTTTCAATGTTACTGACGGGTTTACAAAGCAATTTAGCTCATGAAACATATTGAGAAAGACCTTATTACATATAATCTATTCGATGAAAAGCTGAAGAATCTCATTTTCTCATTCTGCGGTTGAAGATATTCATTTGTTGCATATATGCGACATTGTCAAATAGGGGGTGATTTTTATGTCAATATCATGAACATTCCCACGACTTTCGGCATCAAAATTGCGAATCACCATGCAAAGCTGTGTCGTCATTCATGATTGAATCGTCATAGCAAGCTAACTTGAGGATCATTGATTGCTATTTATAGTACTTACGTCTGCCTCATTGCCGGTATATCATTCAATCGAGTCTTCATATTATTCGTTGCGCCGGAAGACTAAGGTGAGTTGAATTTATCAGCATTCAGCATTCAAGTGAGGTTATTCTAGGAAATATATTAGCAGCCACGCATTTAATTAAGATTTTACATTCATGTGAATTATAGTGGAAAATGTTCACCATTCATGACAAGCATTCTGGTGGTTTCATAACCCTGTTATGTCATTATCCATTACAGATAACTAATCAAAAGTCGTTAAGTTCATATGAGTTAAAATATTTCAATGCTTTGAAATAAATATTTTGTCTGTCTGGATTTGAAATTGAAATTAAATTTGCACCAAAAGTAACGGAATAGGTCATGGATTACTTTTTATTTCTCTCTTTCCTATCATTTCTAGTACATAGTAATCCATGGATACGCTACATGAATTCATAATTGTAGACAGATTAAAAAATGTCAGAGAAAACTAGAAATGAGCTAGCACAAAAGTAATCCTAATTATAGATTTAAAATGTTGATGAAGTGCATAAAAAAGCTTTGAATGTTGGTTGGATCTAATGTTCAATCTAATCTCTATTTTATATTGATTTCAGAATGAATCCAGAGAGGAGGAAACGATATTGTGGCTATCGTATAGAAGAAGTTGTAAATCTCGTTATGGAACCTACGTCAGATTCGGAAATATCTGATCTTGATGATGAGGCTGAGGAAGATGCAGAAAATATCACACCAAATCAGCTTGTAAACGAGGCGCATACTGAGGAATTCAATTATGCTGACAATGAAAATGCAAGGTATGTATACCGAAACTATCCAGTCATATTATTATAATATTCTTTGAAATCAATCCGGTTGTTACTTTGCAATTTTAAATGAGATTTTTCTGATATATTGAGGACTATTACTCGACTGCATGTATGTACATTGTAGCCTACATGTTCATATTTAGTTCTTGAAATAATTTCTGACACTTAATTTTTACAAAATGATAGTAAAAGACATTTTTTCTTATTTTCTGCATTGTATAGATTATCAGCACAATGTTTCGACTGGCTAGGCATGGCCCTGTCTGTAGGCCTATTCTTATGAATACATTATAATTCACTCCTATTTGATCCAACCTGTATATGAATATGATGTTTTAAATCAAAATTGAACTTCGTTATGTGATATGAACTCAAAAATATGCCTTTTTTTCAGGAACGATGGTATGGACGACATTCATGATGAAAGTGAAGATGAAGAAAGAGGGCGACCGATTTTCAAATGGCGCAAACGAGAACCAGTGCCGGGAAATATCGAATTCCAAGGAAATTCCTTCTCTTCTCCTCCAGAAGAAAGTCCATCACCTGCAGAGTATTTCAAGATTTTCTGGCCGGATTCTATAATCACTATGCTAGTTGAGCAGACAAACTTGTACAGCATGCAGGAAGCCGGGAAGAACATAGCAACAAATTTCAAGGAGATGCAGCAATTCATCGGCATCAATATGCTCATGTCAATCATAATCCAACCTTGTTATACTATGTATTTGTCTTCCGAAACTAGGTATGGTCCCATCGCTGATGTCATGGCCCTAAAACGGTATCAAACTCTTCGTCGATATTTGCATGTTGTCGATAATACCATCAAGAATGAAAATTCGGGAAAATTATTCAAAGTCGAACCAATTATTCAAGCTGTGCGTCAGAGTTGTATTAACCAGGAACAGGAGCAATGTCAATCTCTAGATGAACAAATGATTCCTGCTAAGACGAAGAGAAGTGGAATTCTGCAGCATCTGCCAAAGAAAATACACAAGTGGGGATTCAAGAATTTCGTCCGCGCCGGAAAATCAGGGATGATCTACGACTTCTTCCTCTATGTTGGAAAGAATAGTGTTGGAACGGATAAATGCGGAGTAGAAGATATCGTGATGAAATTGTTGAAAGAAGTTCCAAGACACAAAGGATATCGAATACTATTTGATAATTGGTTCTCCACGTTAGGTCTCATGAGTCGGCTGAAGGAAGAAGGAATACTTGCAACCGCGACCTTCAGGACAAATCGAATTGCGAGCTGTCCTTTGTCTTCAGAAAAAGAGTTGAAAGCTCAAGGGAGAGGTACGTTTGATTACAAGACGGATCTCAACAGTGGAATTCATCTCATGAAATGGTATGACAACAAATGTGTTGTGGTCGGCTCAACTTTCTCTGGAATCGATGCAAAACAAACCGTTCGTCGTTGGGATGGGAAAACCAAGGCCTTTGTTGACGTCACATGTCGTGACATGATAGTTGATTATAACTCCTCAATGGGAGGGGTTGATCTAGCTGATATGCTGATTTCCTTGTATCGTACGAAAATGAATCCTAAGAAAAGATGGTATTTGAAGCTAATATTCCATTGCGTCGATATAGCGAAGATAAATGGGTGGCTATTATATCGCCGTCACTGTGACCAAAGGCAGCTGCCAAAGAAGGAAATGTTCGGCCTTAGAAAGTTTATTCTCCAGGTGGCCCAATCGCTGTGCTTGAAAGATGTGGATCTCCATCGTCCTGTTGGTCGCCCTATCAAACGAAGCTTGTCTCCACCTCCTATTTGTGGCAAGAAACCAGCAATTGCTAAACCTATTCCGGAAGTACGGCGGATCAACGTAGTCATTGGCCGGAAGTGAGAGACAAAAGAAACCGTTGCCGCCAATGCGTGTCCGGTTACAGCTACATTTACTGTTCCAAATGTGGTATATGCCTATGTTTGAACAAAGACAGGAACTGTTTCAAGGACTGTCACTGCTAAATCTTCCCAGAAATCCAAACTGACGTTTTTGATAATAAATGATGCTAGTATGAATCACAACTTTTTGATTGGGCATAATTTGGATTTTTAGTTAACAGTTTATTAGGGCCAAATATAGGCCTATATATATATACGTATCAACAACTGGTAACGCAAATAATCAATATTTCTTCAGAAATTAGGACGTTTTGCATTCAATAATGCTATAAATTATCAAAAGATGACATCTAAAAGCAGTTTATCAAAATAAGACAAATCTTCGTTTTTGTACCTCTATTTGGCAATGTTGCATATATGCAACAAATTATAAAATCTATCAGAAAACAGATATTGCAAAACAAATGGTACTTTATCTTCAAATAGACAATGTTTAACAAGTTAAAGTTAAAAAATATTTTTTCTGATCACTCTAACATAATGTGCCAAATACAGGGTTAACTTAAAACCAGTAAACACTTTGAATTTATACTTTACTTTTCTTCTTTCCCAGCTGTTACTTTCGTACCTTTCCCAACCAACGTACAAGAGAGAGTGAGCTGCGGAAGGATGCCCTGCTCTTTTAGTTACTTTCAAATTTTAAGATGTTACCAAAGTTTTCTATCAATTTTCAAACCACCGCAGCTAACTCTCTAACACTTCTCCCATTACATCAGAAATTATTATCATACCATAGATCTTACAATAAAATGAACGTCATTAAAGTCATAGCATTTCATTCACATTCTTGATCTTCACTTTCTTCCTCTTCATTACCGTATTCTTCAAGTCTTCACATTAAGTTCATAGCATCCTTTACTGGGTGTGACATTAGCACGTGGAGGCTCTTGTTCACTCAACAATTCTTGGACCCTAAATGCCACACCCGACGGCGGGACAACTGACGACTGGGGCGACCGCCCTCAAAACCCATTCCGTAATGGGAAACAGGGGGTCGGGACTTCCGCGCGATCAGCTGCCGTGAGAGCCCTCTCATGAAACGCCACCGTCCTCTCTTTACTAGCTTGCTCTTCTTTTGTCTTCTCCCTTCGTATCGTCTTCGTTTGTCTCGTTCTCCTCGTCCGTCATCACATGAAAAGACGCGGCTTTGTGTCAGTATCAGGCATAATTCATTTCATTATCATTATCATTAGAACAATTACACATTTACATTTACAATCACATAACATAAAGATTCACTTCAATTACATTAGCATTAATTACATATTACCACGTGACGGGAACCACCGTTAACCTTCGGAACTACGTTCCGAAGGTGATCACACTCCAGCGTCAACAAAAAGATTTTTGATTGTTTTTATTACACTATACATTTACATTTATCTTTAAAAATACTATCATTTACAAAATCAATCTTTAGTTATAACAGGCCTAATGTTGGCGCCTCCAGCGCGCGAGAGTACTACACCCGTACCCTTCTGATCCCTTTCCTAGATTGCACCATCAATGACCTGAAGGACGGGTTCAGCGACCACACTGCGACAGCAATGAAATTCTCAACATTCGTGCCAGCATTTTTATCATCTGACAAGTTTGAAGAGGTAAAATTTACATAATCATTTTATCTTACAAGATAGATAGGCACACATTTGGACTCTTGCTCTTATGTATAAGTAGATCCTACTACATGATGGCTTTCAGCAATTCTTAAGCGAAATAAATTCTTCTAATTGGATGGCATTGTACTGAAAGCAAGCAGGATACATCAATGTCTGTGACACGAAGTGCCGATGATTTTTCCTTATATTTATTAGGTATGGTAAAAGGTGTTAGAATATATTCTTATACTTTTGTACATAAATAATGAAAAATATAAAGAAGGAGTGACCCGCTTTTTTTACAGTCATCTAATCTGAATAACCTCCTGCTCCTAATTTTCAACATAATCGATTTCTTCTAAGTCTGAATATTCTGAAAGCTTAAGATAACTATTCATCACTGATATTCATGCACCTGTATCTATTTTTCAGATAATTCCTATGATCGAATTTTACCGATCTACCGTTGATGTAGAGATCAGCGATGTCAAGGCCGAGTACAACCGCTGGACTCACAAATGGGCCGACGCCAAGCAGCAAGGGCTGCATCTTCCCGCCAATCCCGCCACAGCCCTAGAGCAGTGTGATGCAGACTTTTATCCGGCCATAAATAAATACTTAAAATATTTTGCTGTGTTCCAGCGACTACAGCTACGCCTGAGCGCAGTTTTTCTACGCTAAAGCAGTTGAAGTCATACATGAGATCGACAACCACGGATGAACGTTTGAACGGTTTGACCCAAATTTATACTCATCGCGAATTCAAAATTGACATCGATTCCGTGATTGACCGCTTCGCTCTAAACAAACGACGAGCAGATTTTGTCTTGTAATGCGATTGCGGATAACAATACATGTATATATAAGAATTTTAACAGACGGAAAATAGCTGCGCGTCTTGGTGGATTTGAACCACCGACCTCTGGCATTCTAGGCCAACGCTCTACCAACTGAGCTATCGACGAGCGACAGAACGACATAAGTCCTCAATTGAAGAACCCGCGTAGGAGAATCCGATAGCTTCATCCTCCAAGACAACATAGCATTAACCGTCAAGCCAAACTACTGAAGCAAGTTATCAGTAATTCAAAGCCAGCATTATACTTTGAAACTTTGAAAAAGGTTGAGGGAAATGAATCTTGTTGTTCATGTTCATGCAGTGTTAATTTGCTTTGGGTCAGGAATTGCGGACACAAAAAAATCAGTTTATCTGTGGATATGTAGATAGTTAACTTCACCCACTTTATCCATATGCGTTTGCTGACTTCAACATGATGAAATGCAAAATGACAGTGAATGTTGATATCGCTATGATGGTGCATTACCATAGTATGTCAAATTGCTATAACTGCTGCAAAATGTATAACATAGATTGCAATGCTAAATAGAAATGATAGGGGAAAACAAGAATTACGCAACATTTATCCTGGCCCTCCACCGAAAAAAATTTCTGGCGACGCGCTTGAAAACAGGTAAACCCTGTCTGCTAATGACTTATGATAATAACAAAGCTATGACACTTGACTTGACTGAAATGAAATTCTTTGTCGTGTGCCTATTCATTCACTTCTGATATTTAATGCTGAATTGGGGTTTTGAGCAGTTTGACTTAAGCATCGAAATATCAAATAATTTATGCGAAAAGTCAATGTATGACTCGTATTTCAGAAAGGACTCTTCCCTTGCCAATCACCATACTTGAACTGATTAAAATGACCAAAAGGAATAAAATGGTGAACTATTACGGAAGGTTTTTCAAGCCACCCTTTGCCGTTTTCTGGAATATAGGATCTCAGCCGACTGTCAGTTAAACAAGTGCTTTTCACAAGGGTCATCTTCATAGGCGTCAATTTACTCTGAACTCAGGGGGGCGAAATTTTTTGATTAAGTATGGCTTACTTCCTCATATGGGCGCATTACTCATGCTCGCAAATTTATATAAAACCATGTCCGCCAGAATCATATCAGCACTGCTTTACCAGATATTGCTTGTTGAAATATTATATATACCGGTACTATATGCAGTGCATTCGAATATTTGAGTGAGTGAATGAGCGAATGCGATTTTCAACCCTGAACTGAGCGAACGGGATATTCCGGCTTCTATCACTGAACTGAGAACTAGGAATTTAGTGTTCATGAATTGAAGAATGAAGTGAACTGATGTTTTCCCAATTCTCCCAATTCCTATCGATATATTGACTTTGATTGCTTTTCCCTAAGTTTACAATTCCTCGCATTTTGTAGTTAAGCATTTAAACTCTGAATTTTATGCTATCGGCCCTAATGCCTGAATGCAAAGGTAGCATCCTTATAGATTTTTCTCGATCTCTTCATTCACAATCACATCTTCAAGTGTTTTATGAGATCATCAGCAAAATGGGCTCACCGATTTTCAGTGAGATCAAATCATTTGGAAATTAAGCAAGATTTTATTATCGCCATGTGGGGGACTTGAAATGATCATTCTCAGCAAGAAAAAAGTCGAGTAGATTGATATTTTTCATCTAAAATATAAATGTCTGACAATATGACTCATCTTTAACAATGACAGAACACTTCTCACTAAAAAGAATGTATCTTCTATTGGATGTCAGCTTTTAACAAATTGGTACTTTACTTCATCAAGTATTGAGTATTGAGAAACCTTAAATATTGAGTACCGGCATCGTTATTCGTTCACTTTTTTTCATGATATTAAAAGTTGATCGCGCCCAGGATCGAACTGGGGACCTTCTGCGTGTTAGGCAGATGTGATAACCGCTACACCACGCGATCTACATCCTTCGCATGCTCTCATTTCATGTCCAATCCATGCACTTTACCCTAATCACATGAATGATGAAAAGTAAACAATAACTGCAACCTGCATCACTGTACGTAGCATGAATATGATGAGACGTGTGCATACATGTGTTTGCCGTCGTAAGGTGGTCGACATTTTGATAAGCGCATTTGACAGTTCAATTATTCAACGTAGCAAAGTGCGTCAAGGTAACAAAGTTAAAAAAACAAGCTAATGACTAGTTAATTTTCAATAGGTACAAAGTATGATTTAAAAGAAAAGTTTTATATCCTAAAATGTCTAAAAATTTTAAAAATACTTACTAGAAGGACAAACAACGCTTCTCCTCTCCTCATGTGTAATGAATTGGCGAGTAAGTCGTTCTGTTCAAAATTATGTTTATCACTTATATATTGAAAAGATCATATTTAACAGTCTGCCCATTCAGATGATAAGAGGACAGGTCTGTTTCCAATCGTATTTGAATTAGTCAGATAAATTTCATACTTGCTAATTTTCATTTTTTTGATTTGCAATGAAAGTTTTCCAAGTGCTGAGCGCAAAAAATGCAGATGCGAAAATCGTTTTTTAAATTGAATAGACGGTGGCCTGTAAATATAAAAAGGAGTGCCCTTGATAATCGATCCTAAGACATTTGATACATTTTTTAGTGAAGTGGAAGCTCATCATCGGACAGGATCGCGTTTATTCTATTGCTCATTCTGCTACATATTCTATCCGAATCTTGCATGCCCAGAAATTTCCAGCCGGTTCCAACTCTGGTGTGGTCAGAAAGCATGAATCTCGTTAGGGAGTCATGTTTAATACCTCGCAAACCATTTTTATTTCACTTAATTTGATAATATCTACCTTCGGTCATCCAGGGCCGTCGATACAGGGGGTTTGGGGTGTGACATTCCGCCCCAGACTTCGGGGGAAAGCGGCAAAATGTGTAATAATTCTGCTATCAGTAGTAGGATACGCTGCGTTCCCGAAGAGACCAAATTCTTAGATTTCATGTGAGCGTGAGTGTGCACGCGTGCATGTGCGCTTGTCATGTGACGAAAATAGCAAAAACTTTTACAGGGGTCATGCTTTGTGGGATTAATTCAACATCATAAGTTTAACACCAGTTATTACGTAAGTCATTAGCATAATCATTAGTGTGTAGAAAATGCCTTGACCATACATTATAAAATAATTAGAAAATCTGGGAATAGGCCAAGTGTTTATATTGATAGAAAATATAAAAAATGTGCGAATTAGAAAAATTATTACAAAAATCCAATATTATAATCATTATGCAATGGCTTCATTCGAGAAAACAATGTTGGTAGTTTTATTGATTTTGGGATACACCGATTCAGATTGTGATTTTGTCTGTAAATTAGACACCTTGCGAGTCATCTCTGGCGGCCCTTTTTTCATCAGTCCCCTCTGTGGTTTTCTTCTTCAGCTATTGATAAGTTCTTCTTGCATTTCCTTTCCTTTCTCGCTGCCTCATTTGACTTATATTGTATTCCCAGCTAATCAACACGCACGAGCGTGTTTATTTTTTAATTCATGAGTTTAACCTTCACAATATTCCGGCTCGTTCATAATTACATAACTTTCTTTGTTGATTTGGGTCTGATTGCCAACAATGCTGTCTCGAGGTTAAAGATAAGAATGCTGGATTTCTAGAGGTCAACTTGTTTAATCATAAACAGATAACATCACACCTCCGGTTGCAGGCGTACTCCAGGACCAGGTAGCATTTTTTACCTTGTCAACAAATATTTCTTCCAATAACTCAACACATGATTGCTTTTGCTTTTTGAAACAGGTCAGCCACCTGCTTAAAGTACTTGATAATATAAAACCGACCACCTGAATTGTGCCCATATTCAATACATTCTCATTTCTTCCAATCGCATCGCGCATAAACGTGCCAATCATCATTCGAGTGAGAGCTTACATTCTCAGCTTTCAAATAATGAGTATGATGATATTAATAAGTGCTTATTTCCAAAAATCGACGTCTCAATAGTGAAAATCGTAAGACAAAAAATAAACAATACAAAGTGGAGAAATGCATTTAAGAATAAATTCATAACACATTTATGATGCTGAATGAAAGTTTCTACACATAGAATCCGTGACTGAAGGGCTTTGATATGCCTATGATGAAACTACTGCCATGCAGAGTTGCTACGATGATAGGAACTCGAAACTGTCTGGAATGAGTTATGGCAAACTTGTACTATCCGCTACTGCATTCGCTTGACAGTGGTTGAAATAGGAAAATTGCTCAATTTAAAAATCGCAAGAAGGGGAGAGGCGCTCTCCCCTTCAACATGAATAATAGTACAAATAGGCACTGCGGACATTTTTCAAATATTTCACTATTTCCATCTTTAATCTGAACATAGGTAGCATATGATTTATCATTTTTTCATTTTAGCAATAATCTACAGTGTAAACTGTACACCAAAAGCAGCTAAAATAACCGCTAAACTTCACAGGAAATATTCGTGAATATCTTTTAAAATGATGACGTCACAACGTGATGTCGAGTGATGGCGTAGCAGTTAAAATCCGTTCATATCAGATAAAAACGTCTGCTTTTACGCATAATTACAGTTCAGACTGTAAAAAACCGTGAAACCAATTTTAGTTGATAATTTTAACGGATATTTACGGTTTGTAGTTTACAGCGTAGATAGATGCACTACATACATATATCGGGTAACAAATGAGGATGCAAACCTCGATCACCAAAGCGACTTTGTCAGTCCCTGACACCGTTTAAATTAACATAAAACTTGCAGAACAAGGGAATGAAACGGTCTCTGCAAAATGTTTGCTTGGATGAAATAGATGTAAGGAGCAAAAACGACGGCAGAATGTACATTGTGCATTTGAAATGATATGACTTTGCCAAGACCGCCTCTCCTTTCGAAAAGTTCTGGCAACCTTGACGAAATTCAGAGATTCGTTGAAGGTCACATTGGCGAATGAACAACTTACGACATGGAGTGCCTTTGCCCCTCCTTTGATCAGATTTTCATAGCGAATAGGGCTGTGATATTCCCATATTTAGCCATGGGTTCCATATTTAGCAAGGGTCTGCATTGCTCTGAGGTCCATATTGTGACTTATCGGTTAGAAAGATTTAAAGTTTCCACCTTCCACCAATTTACTAGAAGAACAATTCATCTTACAATTCCTCGGTTGATTTGTCAATTTATATAAAATACTTTGCAAAATGTTTGCATCTAAAGTTAACAATAAAAACAAAAACTTTTTATTTTTTCTACAAATTTTTCCAATTCTGATAATCATTTGATGATTGTGTATTCTATCTTTAATAGCCCTAGATGACTTTGTTTGTCATTTCAATTTTCAAAGGTGCACTTTGGCACCTATGAAATATGCTCACAATACTACTTACAAGTTCATCAAACCCTTTTCTCTTTCGTACCCCAAAATCGTACCCATCCAGAATGCTGACTGAATTTGATACTTCGGACCTTTATTTCTGCTATTTAAATACGGACCTTATCCGGAACTGCATCTTTCTGGAAATATTTCTCTGCATTATATTACACAATTAGTTATTTTCGTGTCATGTGTGGACAAAATCATTCACACAGAATGTGCAATTCAGAAAATTTGTCTGAAGAACTTCTCTATTTTCTAAAAATATGAAAAAAATTTATACAATTTTATACGTACCATTTTGTCGAACAGTGGTTTTTTCTTGTTATATTTAATGGTTGAGGAAGACTCAAGGTTTCAACGATGTAATTTAATTTAGGTATAATTAATTTCGGTTGCTATTCGGCAACCATCATCAGATAAAAAGAATTAAACATAGACCCAAAAGTCATGAATTCAAATTTCACATTTACATAGGAAATAAGGGAGTAGATAAGAAATCTAGCAAAAAGTATAAAACTATGTCAACAAACTTCAGTAGGGAAAAAGAAGGAATAGAAATATGCTAAATTTTGAGTTGCTAGATTTTTAATAAATAAAAAAAATTATTTAAAATAATTTAAATTATTTAAAATTATTTAAAATAATCTTTAATTTTGCTACATTTCTTACATACTCCCTTATTTCCTATGTAAATGTGAAATTTGAATTCATGACTTTTGGGTCTATGTTTAATTCTTTTTATCTGATGATGGTTGCCGAACAGCAACCGAAATTAATTATACCTAAATTAAATTACATCGTTGAAACCTTGAGTCTTCCTCAACCATTAAATATAACAATAAATGACCGGCCAAGACATCTTCAACAAAGTGGTTTTTTTCAATAAATGCAACACATCGTCTATACATTATGGCAAAAAGATTTATTTGCTTACTCATCATCTTTATTTAAATTATGTCTGACTTTAATATTTGATATTATATTGATTTTTTGTACTTGGAACTTCCGCATGATATCAAAACATTTTATGAGTATGCCCTAATAGAAAACATGTGTGATGATTCTAGAGATCCATCACAAGAAATGTGATAGTATTCTTCATCATTAGAGGAACAACTCTTAACAGCAATGAAGATAAAAGGATGTCTGCATCGCCAGCACCTACTTTTGGATCCTATTATCAAGTCTATGTCGACAGAGTAAACCGTGTGAGATGAATCGTAAGCACTTCTAGCGGAAACAAATTATTCACTGGGATAAATCTTTATCGATTAACAATTAAGATCAATCGCTAGATAATCTACAAAAGACATATTTTCTCAACCACGAATAATCCAAATCAATAGAAATAAAGAGATCATAAAAGTTCAACGACTAATAGGTGATTTCGCTCAACCGGTTGACGTGCAGCTATTCATCTCGGAATTACCTATCAATCGCTTTCTTAACAGCGGTTATGCTCCATCGCCCAGCTGATAACAAAGCGAAAATCCCTTTAGGCTGCATCTATTCTTCCTCAGTCACGCTGCCAGATATTAATACAGAAAGTCTTGGACGTAAAACCTTGTGCTTATCTTTTACAGTGAACTGGTTCCATCACATCGCAAAGGCTCATGAGTAAATGAAGTTTTAAGTCTAAGGTTGTATTGTTATTGTTTTCGTTCCATGATCTGCCTCAGCTGGACAACAGTGTCCGCAGAAATAATCCTTGTAAATCAACCGACTTGTTCATTACGATTTGGTTTGTTGTTTAAGCGGAATAGTGATCAAGCATTAGGTCGATACGCATTACAATACATTGCCAGCATCTATTCGCACAATTACAGGCTATTCTGGCCATTGAAAATTAACCAATAATTTATTTATATATTCATTGTATTTTTCAATAGTTTTCACGATTTTGTAACTACAAATTGTTAAAAAGAATTTCAAAATTCTACTCAATACCTAATAATAGTAGCATTTCTGGAAAAAATTTTAGAAAATTAGGCAGTGCAAGCAAAAGACAGCAATTTAGCAAAGATTCAAAGAAATTTAACTACAAATTTACACTCTGATGGAAACTCAGAGCTCAGGTCGAAGTTTTGATCCCGTTACCTGTAATTTGAAGAAAATGTGTCAGATTTGTTTCTAATCAATAGCATAGCATAATCGTTCATTTTGAGAACATCATATAAGTGACTTTTAAGTCACTAGTAGAGATAGTTATAATGAATATTCACAGATATGAAAATAAGTAGTTTCTTCTATCAAGTTGTAGACGGTGGTGAACTACACAATTCATTTTTATAGCCCACCTGTTGGAGAACCTGAGCCATCAAATCTCGCACTAGATTTTTATAACAAATATGAGTTCACACAATCAAAGCGTAGGCCTAAGCCTATTTCAAAACTATTATGAACCGACGAAATTGTCATGAAGTGTCAAGTTGTTGTCATCAAATTTACCTTGATAAACTTGTTGTCCATAAGTTTGAAAATTTTCGTAGATTGATTTAAAACTACAGCACATTACACAATAGATTGTGGTGTATTTCGCATGCATGTACGAAGCCACATTTTACCCTTAACAATTTCCATTTTTCATCTCGATTTTCTCTATTGAAATTCTGTACGGATTCGGATGTTGCGTGCTTTACATGGAATTTCAATCAACATGAATTCATTTTCTTTTGATGAATTCTGATCTCTTTACAATATGATTAGCATAGTCACTGACCTTTGGTGCTTCTTCTAGTATGCGCGTAGCCTGTACTAGGATAATAGGCCAATGTGTATCCACTGAAGAAGAGATACATAGAAAAGTACATGAACTGTATTCTATGAACGATAAATCAGTGTGCTCGGATGAAATACAATCAAAGAATAGATATACTTTCCTTGATATAGAATAAAAAATACGGTGAATACTCTTTAATTGAAATACTGAAAGTCGATCAAACTTCACTGAAGCAGAAAAGTAAAAATTATGGACGGGTATGTCAGTGACAGCTTAATTGCGTCTATTGAAGGCAGCTCCATGGTGAATGCAGTTGAGTGTCATTGATTCATTGGCCAAGTGGTGCACTGTGATTCACCAATGTTCCTGGGCCACTATGAATCGGCCAGAATGGAAACTCACTGGCTAGAGCTTTAGGTCTTCCTGAGTCTCCTGTCGATTGTTTCGTGTGTTTTATATCCTCTGAAATCTCCTCGTCAGCTTCATGACCTGATTCCGTGCCACAGTCTGTACCCGAATTAGGAGAATTATCGCTGGCCTGAAATAAGTGATGGTTTTCATTGATGACTTAACATGAGAGTTAACAGTACTGACTTTAATTAAGAAAATTATTTTCAAATCATCAACAAATTGCAACGTTTTATCTTTCCAGCTATGTGTGTTAGCGGATATGCAGTAGAGGTCAATATGGACAATGCGATAGATTATCTGAAATCCATCTTAATTAGTGTGATTATATGAAAAAAAATAGCTTGGAAAATGCTGATTTACAAAAAGGACAGTTTCACAAATGTTTGCTAAAATAAAAAAGTGAATCACGAAATTAAAAGGAACCTTGTTTATAAACCGTGATAACCTTTGTAATCGAAGAAATGTTGTCGCGGCCTTTTGTGACGAACTATATCTTAATGAGATATGAGTTTAATTTTCGAACATTCTGAAGTTAGAAGCTCGCTTGTATCTTGGTTAGATGATGACATCGTAGAAGGAAGAACAACCGGTGTCCTGTGAATTTGTGTCACAGAACCTCGACATTATACGCCACTACTCCACTACCTGAGCTCTATGTATAGACGAGATGTTAATCTAGTAATATATCTAGTACATCAGCAAGCCAAAGCAATTTTAGCAACCTTTAGCAATTAAATGCAAGATTCATATAATGCAAATAATTCAGTTGCTGCCGACAAATGTATGTAAAATACTACAACTTAAGAATAGCATGCCATCGACATCAGAAGCGCATATTTCACACATCGAAGCGGTTTTTGCGAGTGTCGATTCATTTATTATGTTGATAAATTGAAGAAAGCGATGTTGGAAAAAAATTTGAAAAAACGGACAACAAATTCAAAAGATAACTTAAAAACACAAGTAACACGGCCTTTAAAACCATGTCGCATGCGAGGGTAGTTGTATTGGAGCGATTGAGTAATGATTAAATTTGCATTGACTACTAATATCTTGTCCGCCTCAACTGCCAAAGATGTTCAGACAGAGAACATGAAAGTTAGCATCTGTAACATACATTTTTGAAGAAAATAGCCTCAATAGTCTCTCAAAAATTTACTTGAGGGTCCTCATGGAAAGACGTGAATTGTGTTCGAAAGAGTGATTCAAATATACACCCGTTTTTCTTAGCTCAAGCGGAATAACATTACCGGTACTGGAAAATCTCAAAACACTGACGAAAGTGTGTTTTATTTTAAGTGATTATATAAGTATGTCTACTTTCAAAAGAGGGACAACAGTTAAACAGTGTCAGAGGATTTTTGAATACTGAACAGATGAGAGTAACGGCAATGGTCTGAAATCATAAATTTTAGCGAATTGAAACAAGTTAGGTGACCTCAACCAACATGAAATATTAAATATGAAACCGAGTACCAATTCTCTTCAATACAAATTAATCAGTCAGTTTATCTTTCGGCTTTCAAGTAGCTCATTATCTAAAAATGCGTTACACTACTTTCCATTGCGTTGCAGCGATTCTTGGAAGCAAAATACAAAGTAGTGAGAGCGACGATCGCGTGGTGTAGCGGTTATCACATCTGCCTAACACGCAGAAGGTCCCCAGTTCGATCCTGGGCGCGATCATATTTTCTCACCTAAATATGGATAACATTTTAATGAATTCAGTTATAAAAAATGAAATCTTGGTTAACAGAAAAGATAATAGCACATAATTGAACATCAATCCAAGCCTCATTAAAATAATTGAATATTTTAATCATTTGGAAAGAGAAATCTGGAACATTATGTAACTTGCATGAAAACTCATAAATCTTAAAGTCGTGTAATTTCTTCACCATCAAGACCTGTGCCTGACTCAATGCATTTAATATTTTCAAATGCATTTCAACTCCATGGCATAAAGTTTTGTGAACAGATCGAAGTCAATAGAGACATCAGGCTGCGTTTTGAAATGAATTGGGATTTAGAGAAGTTTGGGCTTAGATCCTAGCGGTAAAATCTAGGAAGTGTGACGTTAACCTGCCAACTGATTGCTTCGGCTGCAAATAAGGTTTAACAGTTAGGCTTGAACGAGGCTACACCAATTTGTCTTTCTCATTTAAATATCTACGGGATGTTCCATCACCTCCGTTTCAATACTTCCTCACCTTCATTAAGAATCAGCTTTTATTCCTATAAATTAGAATTGTTAATATTAGACCATCATATCCTCAAAATTCAGTTGATCAAAGCGGTCTTTCAGTAACAACAAGGGTGCGCAACCTCCGGTATTTTATGTAACTCTTCATCTATGGCCTTCGTGACATGGTCTTTTCATTAGCTGTAAATGCAGAGTATTGCAATCCAGCCGCTAGGACGAGTTTCTTCTGGAAGCAAGTCCGAAAATGAAGCTATGGCTACCATGAATCAGCGCGCCTGCCGAGTTCTACCTGGATCCTTTCCAGATAGGATCTGAGAAAAACACATGTAAATCCAATGGGAAGCAGATTGAAATTTTCGGTAAAAATGATAATTTCTTTGTTTTCTCTGATTAAATGAAACGCAACAAGTCTGTAATATTTGGCATGGAATGCCCTAAGGTCCTACATCTTTTTCTAGTCGGTGATGTATGTGAGAACATGGTCAAATGCGGCTAACATTGGCTAAAATTTTGTGTTTGCCGTCATTAAGAGGCCTGTTGATCTGAATGCTTTAAGCTACAAACACAATTAAACACATAAGTTCAACACCTGAATACATCTCATGGCAAAAATCAGGGTTTTAGATTTGACACTTTTCGCTTACTTGGAGAAAACACGGACAAATGTCATTGTAATTGGAAATTTCAGTTTCAATCTCCTTTCCATTGGAGCGCATTTTCTTTAATCCTGTCTGGCAGGGATAGGAGCCGGTTAGAACTCAGCAGACACACAAAGTCGAAGCAAACATAGGACATTCATCATTTTCGGCGGCCTACTGCCATTCACAATATACTTTAACACGACATTAAAATATCAGGAAAGATCGAGGATGACTAAAAAGACCAAGATACCTGCATTCCACAGATTAAACTTAACTTAGCTTTTCAAAGTTGCAAAATTCATGAACTGTCATAAAATGGTTGATAATGTTCTGTCAATTTAAATAAATATTGCATATCAATATTATATTTTTATAAAATCGAAATCAATGGGTAACCACATGTTCTGCATATTATGGCGCAATGTTTCGTGCAATATTTCCATTGGGCTATTTCTATTGGCTATATAGCACTAGCGTGCAATTGGTGCAAGGCTTGTGATGGTTAACGTATATGTGACTTAAGTTAAGCCCAAATGCGCACCAGCATCCTACCATCCCAACCGCAAGATGGAGACTCATGTCACATCCTATTGCTCTGTACAGCTGACATACATGTACCTATAAATATACCTCGGTAAATGTAAGAACGCTTTGCGCAATTCCATACAGAGGAGACGGCAAACTTCTGTCAAACCGTTCACAGCTCGCTGAAACGAGTTGTTGATCAATAATTGGTTAGACAGTAGTTCAATGTCCCTTCGGCGATAGAATTGCACAATGCATTGGTGTGTAGAACAGTAGGGTGTGGCATGAGCCTTCATCAGCGATTCTTTTTTGCCTTCTGGCCGCATGCATAGAGTATTTGTTGAGCGATTGCTTATGCAGCCAGAAGGAGTTTCTGCAGGGAACGATGCCGAAAATACGACTTTCACAGAATTACGCACACCATGCCTACCACGAATATGCACGTCTCCCGGATTCTGCCTGGCTCCTCTTCTTGTCAGATAGAATCAAAGAAAAACACACGTTAATCCAATGGGACGCAGATTACAGTTTTTAGTAAAAATGAACCTTCTATGTTTTCACTAATTAAGTTAAAAATACTAAGTCTAGAGCCATAAATTTTTGATATGGGTCTTCAGGTCATTTCCCAAGACGTGTTATTAAATGTTTCTGATCGGCCACGTATGCGAGAGTGTGGCTAAATGTGGATCAAACTGCTCAAAATGCTTGTGTTTGCCGACATTAGGAGGCTTGCCAAATCTGAATGTGTTTGCTTCATAGGTAGGGTTGCATGAACATGATAGGAAATGACCTGAAGACATTCCATGTCAAAATCATGAGTCATATATAAGTAATTCTCGCTTAATCAGAGAAACTATAGAAAATTCCCTTTTTGCGATAAACTGCAATCTGTGTCCCATTGGAATAACATGTGATTTTCTTTGATCCTGTCTGACAAGAACTCGGCAGACGCGCAAATTCGTAGCAGGTATAGGGTGTTCATCATTCTATGACAGTCTGATTTTCGGCCTCGTTCCCTGCAGAAACTCGTTCAAAGGATGCTGCACTATATCTACTGAGAACATATGGAACGATTGCTAACAATTGTGGACCCGAACTGTTCTCAGTTCTCATCAACTATATCGCTTCATTGCATGCATGAATGTATGGCACAGATGTCTCAGAGAAGCAATCCACAAATTTAATCACAAAGGAAATAACCCGAAGTATCGGATCATGTTAACACAGTGGTCAATACGACAATACTCGTTCCTTCTTGCCGACTCTCTGAATACTCGTTAAGTGGATATAATTTCGGGAAGCGGTTATATTCAAATGCCTGCTCATAAAGGATAGAAAGTGTCTTCCGGGATATCTGGACGAATTCATGCGGAGACAAGACAGCAGTTCGGCCTGAACGCAGATTCTGCATTTGAGAACATTATACTTCGCATAAAAGAAAGCAATGCAAGCAATTTAGCGTTTGAATGATGAAAGCACATTTTGTATTGCTGGAAAGCTATCATCGTAGGCTTGGGTTCACTTTTGTTCACAATGGCCAAATATGGTGCCTGCGTCCTTTTTTGGACTCAGTAAGTGACATGTCAATTCCTATCAGGTTACTTGCATGTATTTTTGGCAGAATGTGAAGGTTCCTTTAATTAAAAGTTTGTTAAATGGTACTTTATTCTCAGTCTTTGAAGAATTTCATACAGTACTCGGATACTCATCTTAATTGCCTGAATTGGCTTATACCGGCAACTACCATATTGCAATGACTTCACTATTGAAAAGTCAAGGAAAAGGTTGCGCACCCTTGAGTTTCAAAGTAAATGCAAAAGATGATGAAAAATTTGTTCCAAGAGCAGCAATATATGGAAAGATCTTTATCTTGGCGCTTATTACTTACTTGTCCTTTGTCAGAGTATCGATCATCGATTCGGAAGCGCGTGTATGTCTCATTTGTAGCCGGACGCTCTTTTACACTGTCTGTTTCACTCATGGCTTGATCCACGACCATGTGCATTTGTTCAAACTGCTTTGTTACACGCTCGTATTTCCGCTCCAACTTTTCTTTATCCTGACGATGTTTGGTTAATTCTCGCCGAGTTCGGTCAATCTTGTCTCTAGTAGTCCGCGAATATGCATAGAAACTTGGTTGGACATTCATGTGAAGATCATAATCGTTTGCAGCAATATTTAACGCATATTCCACCAGCTTCAGCTCCCCATACTGATTATTGATGTCACTTTCTAGCGACTTAAGACGTGCAGATAGATCCCGAAACCGTTGAGAACCTGGTGAACCGAAAACAAAATCAGAAAGCAAGCATCACATCAATAAAAAGATCACATCAAAGCGGTGACTATTTGCATGCATGATTATCAACGTTATGGTCATATTGCATACAACACAAGTTTGAACCAATTTTAACGCAAAAAGTGAAAATATTACCCTTTCATTTCAAAATTTTGATAATGCTGTGACCTTTACAATGCAGCAATTAAAGTGACTTAACACACCTTGACACAACAATATTGCATGTAGTTATCAGTGACTCTTAAAATAGAGGATCCATGAAAAAGATGAAATCACAAAATGATAGCCTGTATGGTTACTATTACTGATATTCACAATCGCGTGGTTCTTAACGTTTTATGCATGTTTTTACAATATCAACGTAGAGAATGTGAGTTCAACAGCAGAAATGGTAACTTGTGCGCTCGAAATATTCCTTTGTGGAGATATTCTGTCGCTCAAATTCAAAGAGATCAGGAAGGCCAGAATTCATGATACCGTTATCAATGTAAGTCTTTACTTCAAATGGGAGGAATCGAGGCCTATATCAAATTCGCGTATTTTCTGATGCAGTTGATGATATGGAACACCTAATTTACTCACTGCTTAATCACATGAAAGAGAGCTAGATTAATTTGCGCAATTATTAAATAAAAAGATAAATCTTGATCATCAACGAATACTTTCCAGAAGAAGTTTTTCCATCCTCATAAAAGTTTGAGGCATACACTTCCATCGACACGCTTGCAACAAGCGCAGACAGTTCAAGCTACGAAATTGGTGTTCTTTATATTATTGGAAGCGACAGAGATCTCTGTCGATGTGAGTATACCCGAACATGGAAATGTTTTGACCATATTTTGACTTAATTTACTTTTCACATGACTTGTAACGTGACTGTTGCTACATTAAATGAAGTAATGTAATTAGGCCCTATATCATATCGTCCATGGAGGGAACTGGTGCTGAAACATCGACATGGTGCACTTTTTACTTTCTCCTCTCATATGATCAAAATAAAAACAACGGAGAAAAAAGTATTAGTAAGTAGGTAAGGTTATGGTGTATAGGATATCATCTCTTAATCGACGAAAGCACTTTGTTTGGCTAAAATTTATTTTTGCAGGAGATTTTTCCACGACGATATAATAAACATGTATTTTATAAAAACCAGAAATATCCTTATAATCTTTCATCATACCTAGCAGCGCCTTACGAAGACTTTTGAAGCACAATTAGAAAAAATGTAATACATGTATGGCAAATTCCTCGTTTTTGCATATAACGCATTATTAGTAGCTGTCGTTATGCCAGTAGGCTGACACTCATACACAGGCATGATGTTTGTAAACAGGAAAAATTGTGAAGGTCATCTTTCTCGTTGTGACTGAAATGGGCCAACATGTGTTCCATCTGCCGACATTTGGAGGCTTGCTATAGATGTGAGTATGTTTAGATTCATAGATAAAGGTGCATGAGCAGCAGCACTTGAGTTCATGACCGAAAGACATTCCTTCCATGCCAGCTATTATAGCTTTATACTTGTTGCATTTCACTAAATCAGAAAAAACATAGAAAATCTTATTTTCATGGAAAACCGCTGTCTGCGTCCCATTGGATTTACAGTGTGTTTTACTTTGCACATGCTCATCAATCTGTGGAAGTCTCATTTTCGGCCTCGTTCCATGCAGAAGCTTGCGCTCACGACCGGACTATCAGTGAACGTCGCTAATAGTGACGTGCTTATCATTGAGCTGTGTGTTGCTCGACAACGATGGGCTTTATTAGCAGGTTGTGCCATTTCACTTGAATGCATTGTCAGATACGAAGCTTCCTTCCTTTCTAAGCAAGCAGAGGACAAGGCAATGTTTGATTCTGTCGGTGTGGTCGCGCTGGCCGACAACAGATTTGCATCTCTGATTGACAGTACGATATGTCTCAATTATTCAGAAATGAATGCAAGTTGTCTGTTGAAAGAATTAAGAGGTCATTATTGCATTTATTTTTTTGATTTCATAATATTTCCTTGCAAGTGCAGCATCACATGACGGATAATTCCTTTAATCCACACGGCTTACATTTCGTTCATATAACGAACTGTCAATGCTGCCATACAGAAACACTGACAGCAGGAATGCTAGCTAAACAAATGGCCACATGATTGCGTGTAGATTAACGATAAGTCCATCTCGTTCTTTAGTTTACATCGATGTCCCGATAACATTGTTGTTTGATTAACCAAACCTTGAATAATAAAAGTTTACAGTTCATGGGTTTTCAGATATTCAAATGCAAGTGATGAACTGTGATTGTTTTTAACATTGACTTGCAATGTGGGTTTAATACACAAATCTATTTCACTTTCTATAGTCCGGCTGCCAAAACGAGTTTCTGCAGGGAACGAGGCCAAAAATGAGACTTTCGCAGAATGATGTACACCGTGTGCCTACTACGAATCTGCACGTCTGCCCAGTTCTATTGAGTTCCTCTTCTGGTCAGACAGGATCAAAGAAAAACACATGTAAATCCAATGGGACGCAGATTGCAGTTTTCGGCTAAAATGAAATTTTCTATGTTTTCTCTGATCAAATGAAAAGTACTAACCCTAGAGTCATAATTTTTGACATGGAATGTCTTCAGGTCATTTCCTTTCATCTTCATGCACCCTTGTCTATAACGTTAAACACATTCAGATTTGGTGAGCCTCTTAATGTGTGCAAACTCAAACATTTTGATCAACTTTATCCACACTCAACCACATTCTCAAATACATAGTTGATCAGAAGCATGATGATAACACATTGTTACGATCTCCCAAACCCGGCAGGTCGTAGCAGAAAAGAGGATTGACTTCTTAATAATGCTTTATTGAGCGGCAAGTGGTATGGGCCCTCTTGAGGGCCAGGAGGGCAAGTCTTGAAAGTGGCCCCTAGAAGGACCAGTTAAGCGTTCACGTTAAAGTTAGTGCACGTGATCAGCAGCAGCAGCGAGCGGGAACGGTCGGAGTTTGAACGGTCACGCTTGAGCTCCGCGGACAGGAATTGGGAGTGATTTGGTCGGTGCGGAGGTGTGAAGATGACGGCGCGTGCGGCAAGGTCTTGTCCTTCTTTCCGCGAGGCGAGAGCAAGAGGTCTTGACCCTCTTTCCACGAGATGAGAGTGAGAGATGGCGCGGGGCCACGGCAGCTGTTTATGAATGTCATTATGAGCCTGATTTCTCTCCTACGTTGCAGAGTGACGTCACTTGTCTTCTGCGCGATCAATGTAGAGGAAGGAGGAGAGGAAAGAGAAGTCATAGTCATCACATCCACCCGGACAAGAACGCCGATCGGTAGGAGGCGTGCAGTAGATTGATATACGTATCGCGTGGATATCGAGAAGTGTCTTGTGCTCAGGGTGGCTTCTGGTTTGGATCGTAGATACAGCTCGGAGATTGGTGCTCGACTTGCGTTGTGCGTTTCAGTCTACGCGGCCCGCCGTGTTCTGGAGATAGAATCAGCTAAAGGGGGCAGGACCGGGACAGCGCGTCAGCCCAAATGTTGTCCCTACCCTTTACATGACAAATTCGAAGAACAAACTCCTGAATAGTCAGACTCCATGAGAGGAGACGGCGGTTTTTGAATTTCATTTTGTTAAGGAAGACTAAAGGATTGTGGTCAGTGTATACTATAACTTGTTCTATTGAAGATGAGATATATACCTCGAAATGCTTTATTGCTGCCAGTAACGCAAGAGTCTCCTTTTCTATTGTAGAATAGTTCCATTGATGTTTGTCTAATTTTTTAGAGTAGTAAGCTACTGGAAATGGAGTACCGTCCGTTTCTTGCATTAGCACAGCCCCTACTCCTACATCGCTGGCATCTGTCATTATTTGAAAGGGTTTGTCCCACGCCGGTGCTTTTAGCACAGGGGGATTGCACATCATAGTTTTTAACTTATCAAAAGCGTCTTGACACTCTCTGTCCCAGATAAAGGGCGACCTTTTACTCAGTATGTTTGTGAGGGGTACTGCTACAGTTGCAAAATCTGGTAGAAACCTCCGATAGTATCCTAGCATTCCTAGAAAACGCATAATACCTTTCTTATCTGAAGGGGGTGGGAAATTTTTCATGTGATTTATATGACTTTGAAGTGGCCTCACTTTCCCGTGCCCTACTACATGCCCTAAGTAGACCACATCCGCCTGGCAAAATACGCTTTTGGTTAAGTTTATAGTGAGATTGGCTGTTCGGAGCCTTTCAAACAATTTCCTAAGTGTCCGTTGGTGCTCCTCCCAAGTGTTGTTGTGAACAACTATATCATCAACATATGCCGTGACGTTCTCAAGATCGCCTAACACCTTAGAAATCAGTCTTTGAAAAGTCGATTGTGAGTTTTTCATGCCAAAGGGCATAACTTTATATTGAAATAATCCGTCTGGAGTCACAAAGGCAGAGATTTTCTTTGCTCGGTCGGTTAACGGTATGCCCCAGTAGCCCTTAAGCAAGTCGCACTTAGAAATATATTTAGCTTCGCCAATATTGTCTATACAGTCGTCCAGTCTTTTGGTGGGGAAAGGGTCTGTCTTGCTTACTGCGTTTAACTTTCTGTAATCAGTGCAAAAACGGTAAGAATTATCTGATTTTTTTACTAAAACGCATGGTGATGCCCATTCACTGTCACTAGGTTCGATTATATTATTTTGCAACATGTATTCGACCTCCTCTCTGATGACTTTTTGTTTGTCAGGTCCCACTCTATAAGGTTGTGATTTTATTGGTGTGTCGTCCACCAGAAATACATCGTGTTGAATCATTGACGTCTGGCTAGGGACATCCGTGAAAATGTCTCTAAAGTCCACTATTAAGCTGTCAAGAAATTCCTTTTCGCTCGGAGGTAGATGACCAGATATCAGGTCAATGTTATTTAGTATTTCTGAATTTGATAGTTTATGTGAAGGTAAGTCGTCCTTATCGTATTTTGCATGGTTACTGTCGTGGTCCTCTTTAATGATCATTATTCCATTTTGGGATGACGGAGTGAAACATGCTTTGAGCATATTTACGTGACAGACTTGGGAATCTTTTCTTCTGTCAGGAGTAGCCACTACGTAATTATGATCGCTTATCTTCCTAGTGACCAAATATGGACCGTGGTATTTCGCTGTCATTGGGTTTTTGACTGTCGGTAAGAGGACTAGAACCTTGTCGCCTACGTTGAATTTACGGGCTTTTGTATTGTGGTAATGATCGTAATTTGATTTCATCTGACTTTGGGCGGATATGAGGTTCTCATGAGCCATTTCGATAGCTTGAAACAGTCTTTCTCTAAACATAGAGACGTACGATAAAAGATTCATTTCCGGTTGGCTTTGATTCAAAATGTTTTCTTTCAGAAGGCCCAGAGGACCTCTTACATCGTGTCCGAAAATTAGTTCGAATGGGCTAAATCCTAGAGATCCCTGGTTTGCGTCTCTTGCCGCAAACAAAACGAAATGAATGCCTTTGTCCCAGTCGGTCTCATGTTGGATGCAATAGGCTCTCAACATGGACTTCAAAGTAGCGTGAAATCTTTCTAGCATTCCCTGTGACTGAGGGTGGTACGCGGATGCCAGTATCTGCTTGGCGCCGATGATGTCAACTACTTGTTGGAAAATACCTGAAGTAAAGGCTGAACCTTGATCCGACTGAATTTCTTTCGGAAGGCCAACAAATGTGAAGAACTTCAGAAGTGCATCTGCAATTTGTTTTGTATTTATTTTTTTGAGAGGGATTGCTTCCGGGAAGCGAGTGGCGGCACACATTATTGTAAGTAGGTATTGGTGCCCGCTTTTGGTTCTGGGCAAAGGACCTACACAATCGATAATGATTTTTGAGAAAGCGCTATCTATGATTGGTAATGGTTTTAGAGGGGCCTTCGGAATAGTCTGATTTGGTTTTCCGGCTATCTGACAAACGTGACATTCTTTGCAAAATGTCTTGATATCACTTCGTATGCCGGCCAGTAGAAATGCTTAGTGACTCTGTCGATAGTTTTCCTGATTCCCAAGTGACCTGCGGTGGGTATTTCGTGTGCCAATTTTAAAATATCTAGCCTGCATTGTTTCGGGGCGACAATCTGATCTAAGACGGACCAAACGTTGTTAGCTGGCAAACGAGGATCGCGCCATTTTCTCATTAATATGTCAGTGTCTGCTTTAGTGTAATAGCCGGTCGGTTGATTTTTTATCTCTCCTTCTGAAGATGCAAGTTTGAAGATTTCAGATAAGCTGTCGTCTTCCTTTTGTAGTTTAGCGATGTTAGCTACGTCGGAGGAGACGGCCGTGATATCACGTCGCATGTCAGACTCATCAGCTTCGCCTTTCGCTTGTGCACGTGTCAACACGTTACAGGTGGCACTTGGAGGTTCTATGAGTGGATTAATAACATCCGGCACATCGACAGATATGTTCTTTCTTATTTTTGACCCAACTAAATCGTTTCCCAATAAAAGTGAGATTCCTTTCGCAGGAATGTCATCTGTTTCTCCAATAATGACGTTATCATTAATTAGCTCACAATTCAGATGGATTTTGTGTAGAGGAAACGTGAGTTTGCTTCCTAAACCTCTGGCAGCGCGTGATTCACCGGTATGGGACAAGTCCGGACGTGTTAAAACTTCCGACAAAATTACAGATCTGGCACTGCCAGAGTCTCTCAATATATTTATTGTGATCGGAGTTTCATTTCCAACGGAAACTTGGCCTTTGAAAGTGAAAGGCGCAAACATGGGATCGATTTCGTTATCGATATCCGTCACGGAATTTCCGATGACAGACACAGCTCTATTTTCGTCCTCTTTTTTCTTTTTTAATTTGAAGCAATCTGAAATCAGGTGTCCGGTCTTCTTGCAATAGTTGCATGTGATTGGTTTGAATACCTTTCCGGTGAATGGCTCAGGTCTGCTATCAGCCTGTTTCTTAATCATTTGATCTTGTGAGCTCTGATTTCCTGGGGGTCTGTCTCTCGTCGGTCTGTTTCTAGATAAGGCGTATTCTTCCGCTAACAGGATCCACGTTTTAAAGTCCTGAGGGTCCTTGTCTTCGATAAAGACTTTCATATTGTCTGGCAAAGTTTGCTTAAATTCCTCAATTAGGACCAGCTCTCTTAATTGGTCAAAATTATCGACATCGAGGGAGCGACACCAGCGGTCAAATGCAACCTCCTTACTGTGTGCCAATTCGGTGTATGTCATACTATCGGTCTTTCGGAGACTACGGAATTTTTGGCGATAGGCCTCTGGGACCATTTCAAAAGCTCTTAGAATCCTGTGTTTCGCTATTTCGTAGTCCGAACTTTCTTCAAGAGACAGAGTGATATAGGCTTCTTGAGCTTTGCCGACTAAAACACTTTGGAGGAGCATTGGCCATGTAGTTTTAGGCCATTTCATCATTAGTGCTACTTTTTCAAAGTGAAGGAAGTAGCTATCTACCTCTGATTCCCTGAATGGGGGGACAAGTCTAATCACCTTGTTTACATCAAAATGACTGATATCAGCTGTACCATGACCGTTATTAAAAGTATGATTTGAATAGCGTAAACGTTCTCTTTCTGTGATCTCTCGTTCAATTTGAAGTTTGAGTTTAAGGGCTTCGATTTCTGAATTAATAACATATGCTGGGTTAGTTTCAGTACCTTGACTAGAACTGTCTTCGCTGTCTATCTCGAAAAACTGAAAGATTTTTGAGCGTACTTCGGACTTATTTTGTGCCCTGTTGCAAGCGATGCTGTGACGGAAAGCCAAATCCAATAAATCAGATTTTTTAAGAGACATAATATCCTCATAGGAGGGTTTAGTAACTTCAGAATCTGCCATAGCGATAAAGAAAATATCGAAGAAAAACTAGGCAGCAACCACAGACTAAACTAGAGTAATGAGGAGTATATTTCGAATATGTCGTGCAAAGGGAAAGACGCAGAACGGCTCACGGTCTATCCCGGCTGAGCCCCCACTTTCTGTTACGATCTCCCAAACCCGGCAGGTCGTAGCAGAAAAGAGGATTGACTTCTTAATAATGCTTTATTGAGCGGCAAGTGGTATGGGCCCTCTTGAGGGCCAGGAGGGCAAGTCTCGAAAGTGGCCCCTAGAAGGACCAGTTAAGCGTTCACGTTAAAGTTAGTGCACGTGATCAGCAGCAGCAGCGAGCGGGAACGGTCGGAGTTTGAACGGTCACGCTTGAGCTCCGCGGACAGGAATTGGGAGTGATTTGGTCGGTGCGGAGGTGTGAAGATGACGGCGCGTGCGGCAAGGTCTTGTCCTTCTTTCCGCGAGGCGAGAGCAAGAGGTCTTGACCCTCTTTCCACGAGATGAGAGTGAGAGATGGCGCGGGGCCACGGCAGCTGTTTATGAATGTCATTATGAGCCTGATTTCTCTCCTACGTTGCAGAGTGACGTCACTTGTCTTCTGCGCGATCAATGCAGAGGAAGGAGGAGAGGAAAGAGAAGTCATAGTCATCACAACATGCACATCATAGGAAATGACCTGAAGACATTCCATGTCAAAAATTATGACTCTAGACTTGATACTTTTCAGTTGATAAGAGAAAACAGAGAACATTTCATTTTAACAAAAAACTTCAATTTGCGTCCCATTGGATTAACATGTGTTTTTCTCTGTTCCTGTCTGACAAGAAGAGGAACTCACTAGAACTCGACAGACGTTCAGATTCGTAGTAGACATAGGGTGTACATCATTCTGTGAAAGTCTCATTTTCGACCTCGTTCAGTGCAGAAACTTGTTCTGGCTGCCGGACAAATTTCAACAATAGTTCTACAACATGCAGATTAAGCTTTGTCCTGAAAATGGTGACACTTTAGCTAAAATAAGCGAGAGTGCTGCTTTTTTATCAAGCTCTTTGAAAGCATGCATAAATTAATTCATCAAGGAACCTAAAAAAATTATGTTGCTTGTTTATAAAATCTATCTCGATTATCAATGTCAACATTTTCAACTTGATGGTTCGATATGAACCACTTCTTTAACTAAGCTATAGATTTTTTGAAGAGTATCGGCCATAAACGTTATGATCAATATGTATAATATGATAAAGAATATGATTAAGAGCAGTTAAGTGTCGGAACGTTTCAAATATCCCTATCTGCCGAGTTCCGACTTAGAAACATTCACAGATGGAATATATACTGTACACTTTGATTGAACACAAACATCAATGATCAAACAAATATTTGAGATTCCTGATGGCCATAAAGATCAGTTGGTAGATGATTAATGAAAGAATAGAGTTCTCCGTTATTGCTACACTAAAGAGCACTTCACTGGTCGCTGTGGCCCCCAAGTATCTATTTGATGTTTGCATTCAATCAAAATGTCAGAGAACGTCCCGACGCTTGGTTGACATTGATTACATGTAAGTATATTTTTATCCGGAAAGGCACTTGACAAACTTTATTACATGTTTAGTCTGAGAGCTACTGACGTTTTCTTCCTATAGTCGCGCACGAGCTTCTTATTATTCTTAATTTGAGGATTGTCACCCAACATTAGTAGACAACGATTCTCAAACACTACTTCCAATCGCCTTGCAAACTACGGAGCGTCAAACATCGCAAAATCCCATTTGTTTATGTAGATCCATGTGCTTCGGGCTTCCGAGTTTGGTACACTAGATAATGCGATGATTTTGATTGCCGCTTTGAGCCAGACATCTTCCATAGTAGGCTGGGATGTGATGTTCCTCGAAGCCGATAATATGATTTATTGCTCGACGGACGATAAATGACCCTCATCGTGCTATAAATATTATCGAAGAATTTATCGCTACATGGGTGTTGAAATTTCTTATTGCACAGTCATTGTGTTCAACGTATGCACACGTATATTTCAGGACATAGAAATAGAATAATTGATATTTAATGTATAATGGTTTAGCATAGAGTTATTCTGAAGCACTTGCCAAATATTTTGATAATCAACGCTAAGATTTCGCTAAGGTAGCGTTCACTTCAATAACTCTATGGTGGAGCGATTGATAAGCCAGTACAGCGCTATATAAATTCATAGAGATCGAATAATTGTTATCAATTGTCTGCGCTATGAGAACGCTAACTTAGCGTTCTATCGGTAACTCTGCTTCAGATTGAATAACGGTGCTGACAAGATGAATGTGTGGTATATGTTCTAAATGGTTGATTAAAGTGTTAAATATGACAGCGTGCTTCAACCGTGCAATTCGTAATGTTGAACTGACTGCTCAATGTTCGATTGCTATGGCATTATGTCAGCAGATTGTGCCATTTCATCAACGTTACATGTTCCAATGTTTCTTCTCTAATCAAACCATAGAAATAGATTGTTTATCTGAAGTTGACTAGAATGTAAATTGACTCAAGGTCGCGGCACATCCGGGGGAACTAAGTTGGGGCATGAAGAACCAATAATGAAAGGCTTAGAATTGCACATGTGACTGATTCTAGTCCAATGATACAACCGTTGACAAGTGCATCTAAGTGAAAATGCGTGCGATTTTTGTGCCACTATTGTGCATTGCATGAAGCTTTACATCCATTCTAGAGTTTTATTGCTATCAAATTCTATGAGTCAAACAGAAGAAGAGACTAAGGCCTCAGACACACTGCGAGCTTTTCCAAGCGTCTCCGAGCAAAGCGTTTTGCAGCAAATGTAAAGTCATCATTGCAGCAGTTGTAGACTGCCACACTGCGAGCAAAGCAAACGAGAGCGATTAATAGCTTGCGGAGATACGTTTGCTCGCGTTTGCTCTGGACGCTCGTGTTTGCTTTGCTTTCAGTGTGGCTGAGGCCTAATTCTGTGGTTGCTACATCTTAAGGATAGTCAAATTACTGAGACTGTATTGTACCTGAATTTGTGATCATGCCAGTCTGTTTGTTTATCTGCAACAATAACATTGGTTGTGATGACATTTTCATTGTCTTTAAGAGCAAATTGGTTGAGCTATAGGCTACGAGGAATGCCACATCCCTGCCTACTATGGAAGATGTCTGACTTAAAATTGCAATCAAAATCTTAAAAATGACCAATCTCAATTTGATTGATTAAATGAATGTTAGAGTTTTCAATGATTTTCTCTTTTTTTCTTCATGTTATCGTTTTTTGTGTGTCTTGTGTGTCACATGCATCCCAGATGTAGTGAAAAATATATAAATCTTGAATCTTGAATCTTAGATCATTGCACTATCAGGCGTACCAAACTCGGAAGCTTGGAAGCGCATGGATCTACAAAGGCAAATGGAATTTTGAGAAGTTTGACGCTGGAAGTTTAGCGACTGGAAGCAGTGCTTAGAAATCGTCGTTTTATTGATGCTGTGTGAAAATCTACAAATTAAAACTAATAAGAAGCTCCTGTGTGATTTTAGGGAGACAACGTCAGCAGATCTCGGACTAATTGAGCTATTGATTATTGATCCATCGGATTATTGATCACACAATGTACTAGTAGAGCCACGATGTAAGCACATGCATATGAAATAGCAACATGCGTGAACATTACTCAACTCCAGCAGCAAAGCTTACTGAACTATTCTTCATCAATGCAGTAAGAACATAGCATGAATAATTGAAAATTTTCATGTCAAACGATAGACTAACAAAAAATATGATAGACTGACACAAAATCTTAAAGATAAATGTGGAAGATTTCCCACATAAATTACCGTACATAACTTCATTATAAACAAACAGTCGGTTGTCGGTTCGAAGCTTGATATGTAAAACAAAGAAATTCATATTTTTGCGCTTGACATTAATTGCAGAGATTCATAAGTGCTGAGGCATGGTATCTCTACTAGGCCTATATTGCAAGCTTCGACCAGTGGACCTTAACTTTCGAAAAGATGGAACCAGTCACTTTTTGAGTGATCGATTCCAATATTCTAGGCTATAAATTATTTCGTCTTAAAGAATAATAATATAATGATATCAGCACAGATAGCAGTGACTTAAGTTAAAATTTCATATTTATCAACAAAATTTCAGACTTTTCAACCAGATTTCATAATTGATCACATGATTGCAATTATAACGGAATCACCAATGCTTTTACTTTACCTTGTATTGTATTTTCCAATTCTTCCACCATTTTCACCCTTCCTTCTATTTTCTCTTGATATTCACCTCCAATGTGTTCCCGGTGGGCTTCTAATTCTTCACAATTGTGACACAAAGCTAAAACCCTCTCTTCTCTTTCGTTTAATTGCTTTAATTCTGTCTCATGAATGTTCAAGGAATGTTCTCCTCTACGAATATCACTGTCTTTCTTCATCATCGCTTTTCGAATTGATTTTAGAAGAGCCTCCTTTCCATCATCATTCGTGCTCACTTTTCTCTCCGAAGGAATGTTTTCGTTAATGCCAAGCCATTCAATGGCCAACGAAGCCGCTGATGTACACTTTTCGAAGAGATCAGGCAATAACCGCAGAGCAAGAATCAAGTAAGGATTGTTCACTTTATTTGCAATAGAATCAACAGAAGAAGCACTGGAAGATTCGAAGGATTTGAGTTCGAACACTGTTTCATCTCTCAGTAATGTTGTCCATCTTGAATATAATGATGACAGCTTTTGAACAACGTCTTGAAAACGTTCAGGGATTGAAGAAATCTGTTGATTTTCGTCAGAAGTTGGAGAGGTTCCGTCAATTATGGCACATTCAGTGAGGAAAAAGGCAGATGCCTCTCCATCGGGATTTGAAGTCTTCGCATTGTCTTGATCTTCGGATTCTTCCTCATTCAGAACGTTAACATTGAAGAAGTTTTTGTACAAAGGAACGTAGATTCGTTGCAAGAAATATCTGGCTAAACGACGCTGATATTGAAGTTCTTTGAAGAAGCGTTCTAGCCTGTTTAGATAATCTGTTTCACTTCTAGTTTTACCGCATTTACGTCGCCACTTTACAAGAAGCGCGCGCATTTGTGAGATCGATGAAATGCTTTCGATATCAGTTTCACTTTCACTCGTATTCGCTGAAACATCGAGACTTCGTCTGGTGGTCACACCACCCTGTGATCTATTTTGTCCTACACGACGCGGCGTTCCTACAAAAGGACATTCGACGAGATATTCAATTGAAGATCGAAGGCTTTCGAGGTTGAAATGACGTCTTGAATCTTCTGCTAAGCTGGAAAATGCATCAATTTGCTTGGCCATCGTAGATTCCGCGGATGCCTCCAGGTCGAAAGTCGGAAGCTGAAAGAAATGATGGAGAATTTTAGGAAAGAAACATAAAACAATTTCTGGAAAAATATTGATTATTGAGTGCACTTTTGTAGATGTTTGTCAGCAATCCGAAAGTGGTAAACCGTAGGTGATTCACTTCATCAACAAGTGGATGATACTCGCTCAAAAGTGTTATGCATCCATAGGTAGTTAAAAAACATAAATTCACTCAATAAATCATAGAGATCAAGCGATGAAGTCTTTGAGCTTTATCAGGGACTCCAACAATGTCTTCTGACTCTGGACATAGATATTGATGAAGCGACCTGTCGATACAATGACTGAAATCCATGATATCTACGTGTCGATACTATTTTCCAGTTATCACATTGACTTCCGTAGTTCTCTTATCTCAATAAATGATCATCTGTTCGCTATTTATATATAGATACTTTACTGCTAACTGAAGTTTCAGCACATTAACAGTTTTCAGCTATAAGGACAATTAGAAATCCATCAATAATTATTTACTCACACTTTCATCTTAAAAGTGGGAAACATCAAATATCCATGTGCGCGGCACAAGATGCATTTCAGGAGAAGCAGAAGTCATATTCAGCGACTTTAAATTAAGTATATTCAGGTAGACACTATAACTACAACTGAAGATTCTTTAAATGTCCACTTAGTATTATATTTCAATTTGATAAGGAAGATTGAATATTAAAAGCTCGCGGCCTTCTTAAAGTTCAAAATAAAATAAACAAAAGTCAAGAACTTAGATGAAGCAAGAATATTTTGTTTATGATCAATGTTGTGAACAAACTTTTGGCCTACAAGACCATTGAGAGTCACCCGCAATTGATCTTGAAAGTGGCCTGCCAAGGAGTTGTCGGGTCATCAAAGATGGTCCATGCACACATGTGCATGTAGTCAGCATGATTGCATCTGCTTGCCATAAGCCATCTTCCGCACTATGTGTGATAATATTGGCATGAAAAAATTGCTGTAGTGGTTAATGGATTATCCGCCAATAGTCTAAAAAAATTGAATGCGAATTTGATTTTGATATTTAAGTTGAACAAGGAATCTCTTGCATTACTGTATGCGTTAAAATACTATTTACAAGAACATCCGTCATCCGTCATTCGTCATGCGTTTGTCACATCGGAATAAAGCTTTTTTTATTATTAACATTTCTATTGCAAAGCTACTGAAAAGAATTCATACTAACTCTTGAATTTTTTTCTCGCCATAGCGCTGTCAATTCCTCTGAGATTTTGATTTTTGCATTTGGATTTCATTGAGCATGCCAAGTTTTTCAAATTGTGTTTGTCTCTTATGTTGTCTTAGTAACATAGTAGTAATTGCATTGTGACCTACGGCACTAACTTTTCGACACTAAAAATTCATCATTTCTTACCAAACACTCTACACACATTCTCTATAAATTCAAAGTTTCAAGTCGATATTACAGACAATACTTAAACCTTTCCTGATACGATCAATTAAATATTAAATGTTTGATCACTCACCTCAACAATTCACTTAATTTCATTGCTTCATTCTCACAGAAACTCAACAATCGTGATATTGAACCAAACTTACAATAAATCAACTGACATATATTGAAGTTAATTACTGCGATCTGTTTTACCGACGTGCTTGGCATAATTAAATGGTCGTTGCTAATTATCCTTTCGCTTGGAGCACATAAGATTCTCACGGTCTAAACATTATTGAGTGGAGACAAATCATAAGTATTGCTACCGTACTTAATATTCAGGTCTATGTGAATTCTTTTAACAGAAGAAAGTGTTACTCAATCTGCTCAGAACTCGGAAAGAAAGATGAACAAGACACATGAAATGCGATAAATCTATCAATATATTTGCTTCAGAATCAATCATGACAAATGAGTTATTGAAACTTTCTCGGTAATGGAGGAAGTACTTATAGATCTTGATAGAAGTGGAAGTTCTTTTATTCTACAATGTGCATTATTGAGTATTTTTCTTCATATACTGTATTATGCTTCATCAGAATTATCGAAAAATATCAAAATTAGTAGAAATAGGCTTGTTGTATAGTCATCAAGCAAAATTTAATCATTAGAAAAAAGTCATGGACTTAAAAAGTCAAGTAAATATAAAGTGTTTTGTATACATTTAGCTTTCCTGTAGACAAAATCAGTAAATAACTTGAGCCATGGAAGTGAACAGTTGAGACATGATAACTGATATCAACGGATCAATGACAGTCACAGCTCCCTTGAGCTGATTGTACAGAAGATATAGTAACTGATCAAGATGGTAAGCTCGCAACTTCACAATAATCCGCAAGCTAGCAAATAATCGAGCACTTTTGTCGTTACATAGAAGAAAATCTACATGTACATATAGCTGAAAAAACCCGAAGTACTTTGCATTCATCTCAGCTACCAAGCATACAATGACAAAATAAATGATGCCTTTTTATCATCCATCCATATTCGATAAATACATTTATCCGTTCTCTAATTTTACAGAAAAGCTACTCATCTAATGATTCCAAACTTGATATTACGCGTGCTAACTTGTTTTGCTGTCAATTGTACGAAGAAATGAGCACCAGATTAGTTTTACAATGATTAGCACACAAAAATTACGTCGTCATTTCGTGAAATACATGTTGCAATATGTTGATGCATGTAATAAATTTGCCTTGGAAATCATAATGAGTGTTTAAAAATCAACAAGATTTTTGTTTATACTTTAAGTTTAGTGCATTAAATCAGAGATATGAAACGTGTCAAGTTCATCTGTTTTATTCAGCAGATGCTATTGCTGCCTGTCGCAGCGGAGAAACTTTCTCATGCGTGAAATCAGAAACTAAACTTGCTTTATTGCATCCAAATCCATTGTTGGTTACGCTTTTTCCCTCAACATCTTGCCACTCAACATTGAAACTTCGATTGTAATTTGAAAGTGAAAACAATGGTTGCGGTCATTTGCTAATCACATCGATGGGAGCTTTACTTTCCTTAAAATTTTAGTTTGCGTCTATCATTTCTGATAGTGCTGTTGTTGTTTTATCTTAACAAGTGAATTTTAACTCAGATTAAGAATGGCAGAATTTAATGCTTCGAAATTGATAATGCGATGCATAAAGACTTCATAGTTGGGAGACATTAGAATCAGTTGAATTTTGTCATAATTAAAATGAAGTCACGCCATCCTCACCGTATAATATATGACTTGACAAAGGACAATGCTGCTTGAGACTGAAAAAAATACGAATTTCAGCAAAATTCATCTGCAGATTCCTGACTACTTTTCCAAAAGTTCGAACCAACGCTTTGGACGCATCCTTTACTTATAGAGATGCATGAATATCTTTCCACAATGTGATATTAATTTATGGTGCGAAACAAATAGCCTTTTCCCATTTGAAGCACATGGAAAAACTCACACCGGTATCCCATGATCCATAATAAGGTGTCAAAAAGCACGGCTTGTTTTTCATTGCTTCTTTGTATTTTTTCAAGCAATGAAACTCGGTATAACATTTACCTGTGCAAAATAATTAATGACATATAACAAGCTGTTT
This sequence comes from Prostheceraeus crozeri, assembly GCA_907163375.1. Classification (NCBI taxonomy): domain Eukaryota; kingdom Metazoa; phylum Platyhelminthes; order Polycladida; family Euryleptidae; genus Prostheceraeus; species Prostheceraeus crozeri. The sequence goes on from CAJQUW010016240.1 coordinate 476,485, forward strand.
AAGTGTCTTTTGCTGGTGTTTAGATGGATTTGATTGTACTAATCTCACATTTACATAATAATATTCACACGAATTAATGTTGTTGACATGCATCTAATTATCTCATATTGTGCTTTCCTAAATGAGACATTTTTTTCATCAGTAATATAGCATCATTGTCTGAAGAACAAAATGAACAGCTATAAAACCATGTATATAATTAAACTTGGTCTTGAAATCCTATGGAATTTTTTTCATGGTGCATTGGCGACCTATATGTGTTCTGAGTCGATACATGCTGCGATTTTCTGCTAAGCTGCACCCTCACCCCAGAATTCCTTCGACCGTCTATTAAACTCCTGAATGAACTCCACATTCAATATCCATGCCATCAACAAAGTCATCAACTTCAAAACCCAAAAAGTTTATGAGCTGCTATCTTGATGGCACTGTTTTCCCACACCTAAGATTATGCATTATTAGAGCTAGCAATATTATTGTCGTTTACTTTAGTAACAGGTGACTCAGATGAATCACTGCAAGTAGAATGAAATTCTAATGGGTAGAATAGCACAGTTATTGAACGGTAGCGCTTCTGTTGGGAGATGCAGATAGTCAAGGGTTCGAGTCTGTCCACGTTGGGAGGTACCATCGCTCTTGCTAGATACTGCTAACTTAACCTTCGTCACACTGAGGTATTTTACCGAACGCGCCCCACTGGGGCGCATCCCCCTCCCTTTCCTCATCTCTCAAACTATTGTACCTATTTTGCAAAACCACACATTAATCGAGAGGGCATTGTAAGGGGATTCAGAAAAAGCATTGCTTTTTAATTTGGTCTTCCCTGGGCTGAGGTGAAGATCGAAGGTCAAAAACGCCAATTTTTAACAAAGTTCTATTAGATCACTATTTCAAATGGAAAATGACAACAAAAACTAATAAACCACACACTAATCAAAAGATCTGGTCAGGGTGGCTAATGAAATTATGATTATTAATCGTTATGATATTATAGCATTGCATTAGATCATGTCAAATGTCAATAATTCAAGCTTTTAGCTCAACTCAAATAGCACTAAAATCGCACATCTTAGTATTAAGCTTCTACATGGGAAGAATCCAATTCGGTGAACTTTTATCGAGACACTGAGGCTAAAATACAACATGGTTCTGAAAATTTTCAATAATGGCTGATTAGATACAGAACTAAAAGTACAAAGAACAGAAAAATCACATTTGAATTTTGAATTTCAAACATGCATACATAAGAAACAGATGTTTTCAAATTCAAAAACTTTGCATTTGTGAACATCTTTATATTGATAGGAAGAATCTTTAATGTTATCTCAACTTATTTCATCAAGAATTGATGCTGCAATCTATATTAGAAGTGAATATACCAAAAGTCAGCCAAAATATTCAAAGCATTCAAACTTTTAAAATAGATCTCACGCCAAATTTACCTTCCTTCAGTCAAAAGTTTCATAATCGTAGAAAGTAAGCTACCAAAAATCTGGTGGCCATAGGTTTCTTGGTTAAAAAGATTTTCAAAAAATTCACCAGGGGGCAAAAAATGCCTCCATTTGCTGGGAGAGGGATGAGTGTAAACACAACAAGCGAGATATATTGTTAGTGCAGAATGTACTTTAAATTTGCTTTAGAAAAGAAGGCAATCGATGAAGCATATTTCATTATTCAAGTTATCATTATTTCTCTTAAAACATTGTTCATGGAGCTGGACGAAAGCGATTTATCTTGATAAAGGTCTGAATGCCAATAACTTGTGAAGCTTGTTTTCAATTTCTTTGTACCTATTCATCTATCCTCGACAAAAATTATTTAAACATTAATCAGTCGTCTTCATTCGTGCGGGTGATTTGTTCCTCAGGAATTATACATTGCATCAACAGACATCCATCAATTTAACGCAATTTTATCTCCCTCTACGCGATTATCTGAGCCACATACATGTACAGAAATAACGAAAAAGGCTGACGAGAACTTTTGACATTTGGTGAGCACGCGATGCACATGATCTGAACATGATTTTACCTTGACTATTATTCTGTTGTAGGGCAGAATGCCATTATAGAGCATCAAATGGTTTAACAGATCACGGATATGATCTGGACGGGATCCGCTGTTGAGAAGGGATGATTGGGATCCGATTTCGGTATTGAGAAGTAGTGATGTAAAATGACCGGTGATTTTTGATTTTGTCAATTATTGTCATTATTTCTTGGAATAATTGACATTTGTATATCTTATGATGCAAATTTACCGGTGATTATTGGATATTAAAATTACGGGAATAATCAACCTATACAACGCTATCGAGAAGTGATGAATTGTTGCTGCACTTGCAACACTATACTGATTGGAAGATCTTGATAGCTCTTTATGTTCTTTCTCATATTTGAGATCTTGTGCCTATCGAAGACCTGATATCTTCAGTGAATAAGCAATAATGCAAGTTTGATTCCATTTACTGCATAGACTCTGATAATTGAATTTAAATTCTAAAATTTGTAGCCACAAATTTTGATGCTTTTTATCTCGCTCATATTTCTGTGGTATGAAACGCATTTTTTAGTCTCTGGAGAGAGCTTGTAATGAATAAATATTTGGTGTGAGAGGAGGAATGGGAATGCTATTTATAAGGTAAAGATTATCAAACCGTTGATGCACAAAACAATGGAAGTTTGGTAGCAATGTCATTCTTCTCGTATAGTTGACTCCCAGTGAGGATGAGTGCAAGCGTAAGTGAACTTAGTATTTTGGAATTGAATTATTGATGATCATGGGGACATTGTATAGTACTGAGCTTTCCTTTCCTCCCAGACATCATCTTAAAAATGTCATGGCTATAGTAAAGAGATGAATGCAATGTACTTGAATATCTGACAATTCAATTATTGAAAAACTTTTGAGAATTTGAAAATTTTTTGTAAATGTGCTCCTGCATTTGTAAATATGCATTTGTATATACGTATGTGCTCATACATTTGTATGTACATGTACGTATGTGCTCATATATTTGTATATACGCATTTGTATCATGCGCATACACTTTGTATCATACGTATTTATACGTATTATGAAAACTAAAATCCCAACACTTGAATCCCAAATCAAAGATGAATAACCTAATGAGTGCCGCCGATGCATTTCGCTGACAACTTTTTGATTTCAAGTCGCCAAAATGAAAGTTTATTAAAATCATGCGAGTAGAGCAGACAAAAAATGCAAAAACTTGCCAGAAATCATTAACTCAAGAGGAATTCAGTGGCGGATGCAACATCTTAATAAAATGAGATTCTTTGGCCTCCCTCTGCAAACGAGTCATCTGAGGCGATAAAAAAGATAAAAAATAAAAATTGCATGGCACGAAAACATTTTTTTTGGGCATCTAGGATGATTCTTAGGATGATTTAGGCATCTTCACAAATCGCTGCAATGCTTTCATTTCTGAACACTTTATAATAGGCTAACTTTCTTTGGATCAATTCCCTCTGCCAGTCTTTATCAATTAGTTTACTATTGTGAGAATTTTTTTTTCTCTTTCAACGTGGTTGTTATTACCTTGGCACATTATCGACATGCATTTTCAGAGACTGCCCATCAGAGAAACAATCTTGCTTGAATCCATTCATAAAAAAATATTCATTGTGTGTATCAAATTTGTTAAAACCTCAATATTTCAAGATTGCAAATATTTCCCACACGTGAATTGCAAACTAAAATGCGAGTAAAGAAGATAATTTAATTCTATAAAAAATGGTACAATTGTTCGAATTGCAGCTCATCTTTCGTTTGATTTCAAAGGAAGGAAGTGCTGTGGAAATTGAATCTTGGCCCTTCGATTAGATTATGACAGTATTTGCATTATTTATCATCACATTTCATAACCCCTTTAAGTTCCTCTTTCTTGATTCCTCTAAATAGTGATATCAATAATTTTGGCTGTCTATAAGTAGCTTGAATATCGCATCAAATAGGGCTGCATAATATTCATGAAACATTTGGGATTATTCTGGTTGTGGGTGTGAACAAAAAGCATATTGACTTGACATTTTCATTTTTGTTGTTTGAATCTGATTTCAAAGTAAGTGCTCCTGTTATTGAAATATAGATCAATTGTAATGGATAACATAGTTTCTTCAAGTTTTCTTTCTGTTCCAAAATTCGTATATGAAGTATCTCATTCTCCGAAATTATCCTCGTTAGACGATTAGCTAAGTTGAATGGAAAATTCCTCAAAATGTGTATCGGATGGCACGACCTGTAAGCTACATACGAGGGGTGTTCAAAAAGTTTTGCGATTCGATCAATATACTATATTTACAAAATAATTAAACTTTACATCTTCTCACAGTAGTCTCCAGAGCAGTCTATTCATAGTTGGATTCGTCGGAACCAACGTTCTAAGCACTTTAGCCACTCCAAAGAAGGTATACATTCTGTGCCTTCCAAGAAGGCTTCAACTGCGGCTTCTGCATTCTCAAAGCGTCTTCCTGATGAATTGCTGTCTGTAGGTTTATGGTAAACATCATTTTGAATTCAACTCCGTTTCATATATTTTAACGTCGAGGAAGCGAATACCTGTGGAGACTTTTTCCATTGCAAATTTTTTAATGGTATACTATGTTCAAATACTTATTAAAGAAATCAAAGAAATGCATGCGTTAATTGCGGCTCGAGACTTAAGAATAAACAGAGAGAGAGAGAGAGAAATATAAGATTATGTTACATAACTTAAAAGTTGCAATATTTTAGACTCAAGTGCTGAGACAATAATAGAGTTAAAACTTTTATGAGCTTAACTATAAGTTTCATGACAATAGAAATAAGATTTTAAGCACCTTCCATGCATATTTGTTAATGAAACCATTCTGTGCATGAAATGATATGAATTAGTGAAAAAGGCTGATACTATGAGAGAATCATTAACGCACTGTTCTTGAACTAGCTGATATTTTCATGATCTTCTTGCTTATCTGTTGAATTATTATTGTGCTGAACGATTTTGATATAATTTGTGTCATTTGATGCTCGAAATTTGGTTAAAGTGTAGGCTATTTTTTCCCAATGATCCCTATACGGCCGACCACATGAATTGAAGAGCCATAGCAACAAGTCGATGATGGGACAGCATTCTTACACTAGCAACTTTTAACAGGTCTAGTAACAAATGATGAATGCAGTGCATAACTTAGTATTTCGTGATTTAAATAGAATCGAGCCATAGATTTATGACCGGCGTTCATTATCTAGTTGTGCTATCCTATCATGACCTATCGAGTCACTACTTTTAATCACAATCTTCAGTTTTTTGCTGACTTTTTTGGACTGTGTCCAAGCCTGAATACAACTTGAGCATTGGGCAATCCCGTTCCGAAGTTAGGTAGGCATCTGCTGGAAGTTATGCTTTAGATCAGTGGTGGGCAACCAAGCTGGGATAGAGGGGATAGAGAAATAGGTTTGTTGAAAACTCCTTTATTGAGCACTTTGTAGCGTAGTTTCAAGGACTTTTGTACTATACATAGTGGTAGTGCATGACGTAATTGTATTTGTAAATGTATGCTGCAACATTTCATCTAACTATAAGCTGTTGACTATTAAGGATCTGTATTTTTCATTCTAAAATCTGTGACATATCTTCATGCGGATGGACTCTTTCAAGCGTAGCCTACTTTATGTATTTATAGGCTTATTGCATGCAACCCTGCAGCTTATTATATGTACGTGGTACATTCTCAACAAGGTATCGAACATATGTGACCTAGCACTCACGCAGTTGATGGCTATGCCACTTGCCTTCATATTGAGAAAATATTCATTGCTAACGGAAATAGTTTCAGAATTGGAATGAGAATTTTTGTGCCATCATATTGCTCAATAAGTCATTAGTCAATATTTCTACAAATTCTAAAGACGATCAACCTCAAGCCTAGAAGTGCCTTTTAAAGGTCAAAGTCGGAGTGAGGCTTTTTCACATCACCGATTCAAATAATGTCCGCGGACCACTTTGGATATGAGAAGCGGTGGCGGGCCACCCACCGTGGGTCGGTGGGCCACTAAGTGGCCCGCGGGCCACGCGTTGCCCACCACTGCTTTAGATTCTTTCTAGGCTTGGTTAATAGTTCAAGTTCCTTCTTTTCGTTGTGAATGAATTGCTCCCACAAAAGCACTATTCTATGAGATTATTTCCCCTTTCTAACACTATTTCTTATCAACCGTTCAGCTGTGTATCCGAGTAACCCTCTCAAACTCATTCCGCCTTCCCCTGTTCGAACTTACCTCTCCCAGCACAGATTCGTCATCTGTTGGCGAGGAACTCATGACGTCGAGAATCTTTCACCACTCTCCTCACAAACTTGGTTGATATTTCCCGTGACGAATTTGCTCCGTTGCCAACGCGAGTTTACTACTGCAAGTCTCTGAGGGTTGCCGTTGACCCTGCGCCGTTTGTCTATGACTCTACACTGCTGCTAACAATGCCGCCGAGATCGTGAACACGATGATGACGTCATGACGACGTGCGGACAAGTTATTGTTATCGATGGACCATTGAAGATGCGGTCAGAGAGCATCATGTTGTCATGCCAACGGCAATTTAACAGTTTGAATAGAAAAACATGAAAACTGGTATATCATGAGATGGAATACCCTCTCACGCGATTCCATCAATATAATGCGTTTCCCTGCATCGTCTGCTTGTGAGCTGTTTCTTACTTGGTTGCTCTATTTTTAATTCATTGCTTGTTATAGAATTTTAATTTCAAGAGAGGCGATTGAGTAAACGGAATCAAGAAAAATGAAGGAATAGATAATTATAGCAACTCATAATACAAAGTACTAACTATGCTCAGTCGGCTGAATATACTCGTATATACATTTATTCAGATAATTTATTAATATTACAAATTATTGCTATCATCAACATGCCGTACAGTCAAACAAATCTTTTTTTTAAAAGAACTGCATAATTTTAACCTAAAAGTCTATGCAACGAATGAAACTTAAATTTAACATGAATTAATTTCAACTGATTAATGATATTTACATTATCGAATATTAGAGGGCATCTCAACGATACTTTCATGCGCAATTACTGAAGCATAATTAATTTTTAGTAAAGAAGGATAAACAACTACATTATTCGTCTGGAAGGAGCGGTTGGCGATTTCATTATGAACAATTTATAGCGGGAGAGGTATCTAGCGTTAACTATTACGTAATCGGCAATATTTCTGACGTATTCATAAAAAGCTGCTTCCTAAAATCTTCCGACTTTTGCTTGTAATATATTATTAACAATTGGTGAAGATAGCACTGGTTGGCGATCACGTAATCGTCAATGTCAGTCAGTGCAGCATTTGTGTCGCCTGTACATTAATTTGTCTGGTTCGGCAATTAAAACCTAAATGTTTCTGAGCGATTAAAGTACTGGGGATCAGTTTTCTATATTGAGAAATTCGTAGCCTACTCGTAACTTGCAACTCAAAGCTGTTTTCACACGATCCACATGAAATATTGAATTTTGAATGAAGTCGATATGTTCATAAATCAAATCGGTTGAAGCTATAAAATATAACAACAGTATGTCAATTAATGAAAAGTTAGGAAAGGGTTACAGATGCGCTCATTGTTTACTTTCCTGCAGCTGGTTGACTGAATATCGAAAAATCCTGAAATACATTGAGATGACAAATTGCTCGTCGGAGCACAAGTGTGATTTGGTCAGAATTCTCTAGGTTTTTCTATTCGTTTGCTTTCAATTTTCCTGTCACTCTTTTACGTATAAGTTATCCCCATTTCAATTATCAATACCTACACTTTAAAGCAATTATTGCACCAACTTTTCAAAATTTGAAAAAGCTATAGACTATCATAGCCATCATAGCTATCATAGCTATAGACTTCACAGCCTTGTGAAGTGAATTAGCAATTTCTTATTTTTGGCCAATAGAGACATCATTGGCATCATTTTTAGTCGACCAGTGAAGAGCTGATTCTAGCAACGGATATATGTCTCGAAATATAGACTCAGGGCCATGGAGTGTCGACTCAAAAAAGTATCTGTATAGTACAGTGAAAATTTTTATATGGAAATATTCAGTTTTTTGCGGAGATAACGTTCCCGTGGTCCAAAAAATATTTATGTAATTTTAAAAATGTCAAAACTTTGCAAATTTTTATACTACCGACATGGAAACTTCTTTAGAAGTAGTATGAAACAAGTTGGATATCAAAACGAATGAACATTTCCTATAAACAACTTAGCTAAGCGGAAATTAAGCTGATTATCAAGGGAATTTGATGAACCGCCTTAAAATGGAAGTCATATCATGAAAAACGAGAGCTCTGTGCCTTCTTGGCTGAAATTTCAAGTCATCAATTCAATTTTCACCGGTATGATTTCGTGATCTCACCAAATTCATGTTTCATTTCTGAATAGTGATGTGGACTCATTTGCATCTTTCAAAGTTTATTGAAATAATTGTCTTTGATTATGTGATTTTCCTCTGTCAGTGGCAGGTTGCATGTGATATGATCACACTACATAGCAACCTGTCGAATTTCTAATTTAACAAGCATTACCTCTCCAAGGAAGGCTGCCTTAGCACGGAGGATCTGTAAAATACAATCATTCCTTCTGCATTACAATCATGACCAGTCATTTTCGTGGTAAATTCTTCAAAACCTCAAGACATGCATGTCTCACATTTGGTAACAATATCCAACATACATCCTCCTCGAGTTCATTTAATAAAATCGAAAGTGTAAACACATTGGGAATTTAATAAATGTGGAGTTACCACTCTACCTAATATACTTACTCTATGCTCAGGGCACTTCCCCAGGAGTTTCACTTGCGAATACCAATGCCATCGAACTTAGTCATTGAATGAAGAAGCGGAACTCAGAATTCAGATGACAATGGGAAGAAAAGACTTTCGTCCATTCACCAAAGTTTGCATCAAACTTTTGATCAGAGAAAAGAGCACGCAGAAGGCCATTGCTGAAGGGTTGAACATTTCAACAACATGCGGTCTGGCGTCTGATAATGGATCAAAGGATTTTAGCCAAACTCTACCTTTCAACTTCTCTCAATCTGTGATGATCTGGGGCTCTTATATATTTAGGCCTACTTCCACGAACTGTCAGAGAGACTTTCTGGCTAAAATAGAAGAAACTTTCAGACATAAACAGACTCCTAGGTTTAGATGTTGCTCAAGTCGTTTCTGTCACTTAAATTCCATCTCGTGGCTTTCCTTGGCATAGTTTTATCAAAACTTTGTTTCAGGACCATATTGCAGAAAGATTGTTTTGACCATCTAACCTTGAAGACAAAAGGAGCTGCGCCAAATGTTAAGTAGTCATCAAGTTAATTGACTTAATCTCTCATCATGAATAACTTCAGTCAATTTAAGTGCATTCACTGCAAAAGGACGAGTATGATGATTTCAAAGATTATTCTGTCGCTTTTTGTCATCAAAGATTGCAAAACAAGAAAATTTCTAACTCAATTCACAGGGCTATTTCTTACTGCAATTCAAACATTGTCACAACGTTTCAGAACACTTGGGGTTGATAAGTCAAATGAGTACTCTAGCATGACGGGAAAACTCATTTTCTCAGGCGAGAGTCAATTTTTATTGATGTGATCAAAGTCAACTAACGCAGCATTAATTTTTGAATTAACGATTGATTAAATGAACTATACGCTCACTGACCTTTATACTGTCAGCGTTATATTGTTTGCTTGACCATCGGATTTCTATGCGTGTGCATGTATATTCTAGTGTAAGATTCAGAAAGAATAACTGAATGTAGGAAGATGCTGGGATAAGTCCAAAACGATCACACGATAGATCATTCAAAATTGAGAAATAATTCATGGACTGCAGTGGTTGTTGTTTTGCGGCAGGGATGCGGAGAGCCCTATCATTTTGATAGGACTCCGACTCCGGGTGGCAAGTATATAAAGCCTAGTTTTTTGAAAAATTAACTGGTAGCCTACTTCATAGATCATTGTGACAATCATCATAGACAGGTGGAATGTATGTGTTAACTTCTGTGACTTTAATTGACCTTGACTTTTGTTTGTCTGCTCTGTCTGAAGATACGTATGTTTCGCTTTAAATCTAAATTGGTTACTGTTGTCCACGTATGGAATGTGAATAAAGTCAGCTGTTCGACAATCTCGACAATCCAAGTTGATTTTAACGTTAAAAATCCGAACGGTAGGACATCCGTCGGGAAACTAAAAGCCTCTTACCTCTTGACCGGGCCTAGAGTTGCTATAACCGCTATTCATTCCTCACAATAAGCTTACCTAAGCCTGATTTTAGTGATCATTGCTGCATCAAATCAATCATTTTCACTTTCATCAATCAATCACATTTCAGCATCAAATCACTTGTGCTTTACACGGCTTTCGTAGTCTCTACTAGGCAGGAAAATCCCCATCCTTCTCCAAAAAATGAGTACATTTTCGATTTTTATATGCGCTTCAGAGGAGCCATCACACACGATTAACGTGAGGGTAGGAGGCAATGTTCTCAAACAAGCTAGTATTTCATTTTTGTCTCTGATGTGACCTTTGGCGTGTAGGTGTGATCGAAGCTAGGAAGGCCAGTCTTCTCTATTGAATCACCGAGTGAAAAGACAATCCTTTTTTCACTATCACGGTTCATTCCCTCAACTATTACAAGCTTTGCATGTACTGCTGTTTCTGTACATTTGCTTGACGGAGAAAGTTGACATCAAGACATTGACAGCTAATTGCATGAGAATGAATAATTTGTTGGTATTATATTTCGGGTTTGGTTATAGGCCGTAGTCCGGAGTCTGAAGTTTTGATAAGACTCCGACTCCAGCAAAAATGATAGGACTCCGAGTCCGACTCCGCATCCCTGTTTTGCGGAAATCAAAGATTTATTCTTAATTGTCGCAACATGCTTGAATAGATGATCATGATGGTCACTTTCATCCTGAAGTTAGCTTTATTGAGACTGTTGATTATTCAATTGCTAGCAAGCGGAGACAGTCAAGTTGCTCGAAATATCTATGATGCAGTTTCAGAATTGCACTGTTATACATTCATTTGCTCTTAAATGCGTGCACCAAAGGATGATGAGGACGCTATGGACACTCGGTTATGTACATAAGCAATCAGGGGCTGCAGACAGAGGTGAATGGGTGGGCACTGGACCGTTGGCTAACCGCTGTGTTTATTTGCAACAATATAAAAGTGTAATTGAAGCAAGTCTATGTGGCGCATTGATCATGGCAGCTTCGCGTATTTTTGAATTAAAAAATTATTTAAAGTCGTCATTCAGAAGCATGATGTCCAATAGCAACTTTGATATACCTGACTGTCTTGCACTGCTATTTTATGAATCAGTAAAAATATGCGTTTTCCCTCCGGGGTAATTTTAGTGCCATACATATTATTACACATAGGCTACATGTATTTCCATTTTTGCATATCAATTTTCAAACTACTATCCTTCGAAGCGAGTGGTGGCTTTCGTCCACGAACACTAAGGACCATTTCCAAGTTGGGTCATCGACTTTCTCAACTAAAGGATGAGCTGCGGGAGAACGATTGGCTGTTTCAGCGCATCTCTTTGGCGATCACCAGAGGGAACGCTAGATCGATATTAGCAGCCACCATTCACCGTTTTTCTTTTATGTTTTATATGTACTTATATGTTTTATATCACTTCAATTTCTTATTCTTTTACTCATCCGTATTTCTATTGCTCTTTCAATCTCTTTGTATCACAAGTATAATAGAAACAGAAATAGAATGTCTTTATTGCCTCACAGTGATGCGGTGAATGCATTACAGAAGTCAAATACAAAGTTAAGAAATAATAAAAGTTAAAGATGAACTGTTCACATAATTAGCAGTTACAAAATCTTACAAAGCTCTTTGCAAAACGAGACGATCTTGCAAAAGGCGCTTTTAGGACACATGAATTTCTTGGAGTTGGTAGCCTGTCTTGAAACATAACACGTAAAGGGTGGTCGCTATTATTAGCAATAATCTGAAATAGTTGGGTACAAGACTTGTGAGCAGCAGATATAATATCATTATATGTGAAAGATTTGAAATAATTTGCTGCCCTTGACTCAACTCGAAGAAGTTGCTTATGTAAATAGGAGGGCATATTACATATACACGGATAACAATATAAAAGTAGCGACGAAAGAATTGCTAATGTGAAATTAATATAATGCTATATTATCACATCAGTAAATTGGCTATCCAGTCTCATAAGGGTTTCTCATGCAGACAACCCATTTAGATAATATTTCTTGTCATTGCTTATTTAGGCTGCTATTCAGGAGTATTTCTATTTCTTATCCATCAATGTCTTGCAATTTAAATCTTGAATTTAAATTTAAACAAGCAAGATCAAAACATATGGCCGAATTAGACTCCCATATGATAGAGAATGCAACTAGAACAATGTTTATTTGCCGTCAAACTTTTGATTATCAGATCTATTTGGATGAAAAAATTGACAAACTTCTTAAAAATGTCAATCTTTCATTTCTTAATCGCAATTTTAATCCAAGCCTTCATCAGAATCAGATCAAGCCAACGTGCATTTGATTAAAATCAGAACATATATGCGCGCTATATTTTAAGTTATACGGACATAAACATAAATTACCAGTAAATTACCGGAAAGGTAACTTGAAATATATTACCGGTAATTTTCAAGCACTAGAAACGACAGTTTACAGCCGTGGTTACCATCGACCATTTGAAGGCAATGGATTCCGAAGGCTAGTCTGAATTTATTTTTTTAACTTAAGGATGTTTTCAATCAAAACTTTGGGTAGTTTTCTTCATTACCTTTTGATTACAAAAAGATATCCCAACGCTGGTTAATAACGTCGTGTCTTTACTAAATTAAATAGTGACTTCAAAGCGTGTTTTTTTCAAATTAAGACAACAACAGCTATTTTGCCAACCTACTTTTCTTCAAATATAAAGTTGATGTACTCTACCATATTCATGATCATTACTCTTGATAAATGCTTATCGCATTAAGTTTGTTGCGCTGCTTTGGACGGATCACTATCAACGATGCATTTACGAAACTTTAACTCGAAGAAATTAGTGCTTGAATACAAACGTCTTTCTGTATTGCTTTTATTGTTTCACTTTTAAGAAGCAGAAAATCATGTTTTTTGATAGATTTTTTCAAAGATTCTTAATCGAGATGAAGAAGCAGTCATTTTCGAGATTTTGTATACATGTATATTTTTATATACCTTTCTCGATACAAAGCTCTATCCACGGAAATCTCTGTCTGAGAATCTTTATTTCGATGTAGCGCGGCAACAGCGTGGAGAGTTGCTTATAAAATTCTTAGCATCTATACACATTCACTCCTCACAAAGACCTAACAGAGAAGTCCAATCCGTAGTCAACGATGCCAGCAGGGAAAGAACATGAGAAGTTGGAAGAGACGATGTTTATCGTAGCATGATATACGCACTTCCTTCACACATTGATGCGTGATACGAATGAAATCAATGACAACAGAAATAAAGAGCGGAGAACTTTTTTCGGAGAGTTTCAAAGATGTTCATGCGATTGATCCAATTTGATTGTACATGCATACAGGCATTCTTGATAAAATGTGGAATCACATTACGTCTATTTCTATTCTTGTAATGGAAAGAATTTTGTAATATACTAATAGCAATTTTCATTCCCTTAGTTGTCTGAGACTCCATACATCGGCACTTTATATGTGCTGTTGCTTTCATTTTGTAAATGTGACATTGTCTCCCTGTATCACAGCTTTTCAAATTGTCGTTGCTCAGTCGAACATTTGTCAATTATTGTCAACATGTTGTCACAACATGCATTGCAAGCAGCAACCTTCTTATCAAGTATTTGAATGGCGAGATATCCACACAACAAAGTAAATATAGAAATCGATGGAAAATAAGCTCAGTAATTTGCAGTGAACGTACCTGTTTGTTGTATCGACTCCCTCGTCGTCTTCTCTTTCGTCGACCTACTGAAGGATGAGAAGGAACAGATCCCATTTTTCGAGTCTCACGGTCCGATAGTGAGTCCGAATCACTGTATTCCATCACAACAAGTGCTAGAGGAGCAGGCTGAGCGGAAAGAGCTGCACGAAATGAAGGAAGAATTGTTCGTTTCCATTTTTCATACTCGCCGAGTTTAGATTGGGATTGGATGAAATCTTTATTTAGCATTTGGGGGAGAGTGAAGATAAGATAAAAGATTAGAATAGCGAAGCAGAAAGTCATTCATTATACTACAATGACAGGTGAATAATTACTCAGTGACTTCACGCATGCTTCGTCGAAGTAGGGCGGAGGAAATAAGGTTGACAGGGTTCCAAATTTGTCTCAATTTGATGATGTATGGGATGATAAAAATTGACCAAAAGTGTAATGTAAGGAAGGTAGAAAACTGAAGTCGTTATGAAGATGAAGTAAACATAGTATAATTTATTCGTCAAATAAAAAGTTTTGAAAATGCACTCTACATGAACAATTCTACACTGTGCACAAATTGACACAACGGCAATTGCGTTTAAATCCTCAACATCACGATGCAAAAATATATGTAGTGCGATGTGCGATTAATTAAGAATCAGCTAAAACTAAAAGAGTCATAAATGATAAACAATGAAGAAAATGGAATGATGATTAAAGATCAAGACATAATGTCAGCGACTTTTTTTCACTTACGGCAGTGGTGGGCAATCAAGTTGGGGTAGAGGGCCACAAGTTGTGACCCGCGAGAGGGCTCGCAGGCCACCAAATTCAAAAGGCAGAAATATGTTCAAATTTCTTGATTGCGTACTTTTGAGCGTTATTTTAAGGACTGCTGCACTATCCACTGTGGTAGGTCAGGGCATAATTGTATTTGTAAATGTATGCAGCAGCATCGTATTCAACTAAGTTGTTGTCTTTTAAGGATTCGTATTTTACATTCGAAAGTCTATATGAATAATTAAAAGTGAACAGGCCAAGCTGATTGCGGAAGCTGCATTGTGTAATTAAATGATGATAATGACCTTATTGGAAAATATGAAAATATGACCTTGTTTCAAAAATGACGACGGTTTGCAACCTGCATAATACAGATATTCACCTATGTCGTACAATATGAAATACCGTAACATAAATAAATAGTGTTTAAACCACACTCACCTAGCGTACATAGGCCTACGTCATCCAAACATAAGCGGCTTTCGAAAACCACGCATAGCCTCCCATAGCGATGCTCGTGCGATAATGCCATTCTAGTTCATAATTGGTGCAGTGTGTAATAAAATCCAGAAAGAATGCTTGAAAGAAAAGTTGGCTTATAAAAAGCACATATCTTCATGCGGTTGGATTCCTTCAAGCGTAGCCCACTTGCTGTATATATAGGCTAATTGCAACGTTGCTCATTACTTGGAGAAACGTGCTCAATTGGGCATTGAACACCATGTGACTTAGCACTCACGCAGTTAATGTCACTTACCTTCAAACTGAGAGCATATTCATAGCGAGCGGAACATGGTTTAAGCATTCGGATGAAAATTTTTGTTCCATCACATTGCCCATTAAGTCAGTAATTGATCCCTTTGCAAATTCTAAAGAAGATCAATCTCAACCTAAGAAGTACCTTTTTGAAGGTCAAAGCCGGAGTTGGCCATTTTCACATCACCGATTTAAATAATGTCCGCAGGCCTCTTTGGATATGAGAATCGGTGGCAGGTCAGCTAATATGCGTCGGCGGGCCACCAAGAGGCCCGCGGGTCACGCGTTGCCCACCACTGACATACGGTGAGTAAGTCCTTTGGTGGTTAACCGATACTAATGTTTAGCCCAAAATAAAGTGCTGTAATTTTTTTGAATGAATTTGTCGGCTCTTACGCACTTTTGGATAGCAGTTCATGCAATAATTTTCCAACTCAATCTTAAACTTGTCAATTCTATATTCTATTAGTTCTATTTAAGGACGGATGAAAGCAACAATGTTTTCTAACATTTTTTTTATAAATAACTGCTATGTGTGTATGATATATTCCAAAGGTGTCATGAATGTGTTTATTCAACATGCTTTAACGTTCAACAAAAACACTCCGAAGTCGAAGCAAAAAGCAATGTCTTAGTTGATATGTAGTTGATGATTAAAGATCAGAAGCTTGTTGGGATGAAAAATGAGAATCCTTTATTCCTTTGTACAAACTCCCATTATAAGAAAGAAAAAAGGCTGTCATTGAAAAACGGCCTTGCTTTGTGGTTTATTTCACTTAGGTATTATATTATTAGGATCCAATTTACATGTGATGCAGGAGTTCTAAAGGAATCACTTGCATTAAATAAACTGCGTGCATAATGCAAGAATGATTGTATGACTGTTTTCCTCTTCAAAAGGAAGTTTGCAGAGTTACGTTATTTTTTTCTTATGTTATTTCTTGAAGTCATCACATCGGCATGTCATCCACTTTCTAATTGCTAGTTGATATGTAGCCTATATACTTGCACACTGCAAACTGTAGGGCAAACTTAGGCACGAAGCCGAAATTTCGTGCCAGTTAGCGCCTAGTTAGTGCCTTTCTAGTGCCTTGAGGCACCACTAGGCACCAAACCAAATATTTGTTTATCCAATGAAATCAAAGGAAAAATCAATGGCACGAACTCGGCACTATGAACTTCGTGCCTACTCGTGCCTTGTGTTGGTTAGAATTGATGCCTAAATTTCGTACCTAATTCAAATGAAATTTCGCGCCCCAGAGTTTACAATTTATATTAGTCCGGTTGAACTTCCTTCCTTTCGATAAAATTATAGCGTGAAAAAATTTTCCACCCTCTCCAAATGTTGGCTGTGATACTATTGGAAAACATTTATATATCTACAATATACCCTTTCTTTCCGAAAATTTCATACTAATGTAGAGATAGTATGAGCAATTGTGATCCCTAAAATCTCACTTTTTTCCAGGTCAAGAGGAACATGGAGTCAAATTTCAAATTTCTGTATAAGTTAATGTCTTTCACTTATTGTTGTTGTTAATTATCCATTTTGAATCACAAAACAAATTATGGGTCAACGATTGATAGTTTTTGCATATTTTAAGATTTTTGCTCAAATCCCTTTATTCAGTTTATTTTCATTTCTTTTTTAACATGTCACTCAGATTCACTGCTAGCTTTTCTGTCATTGATTTATCTGCTTTCGGTTAAGTATTGTTCATAGCTGTCAGCTGTATTGAGATAAAAGAGTCAAAGTTACTGCTCAAAATTCTGTCGTTGCCTAGAAAGGCTTGCTTGCAAATGTTACGTCCATAACTGGAAATATGTAAATAATTTGACGCATAAATCAGAACAATATTCTTTTACCATGGACGCGCCTGATCTCTTTAGGGTAACACATCAAGACTGTCTAAAACATAGCGATCATTGGAATAAGAGAGCAAGTAAATACAGTTCAATGCATTGCATTGTAAATTTCGTCATTAACAATACTGGTAAAATTATTAAAGAAAACTAACAATAATGAATCGTTTCGGGTCTGTAAACAAATAAAATGATAATCATTTGTTACTTACAATTTAAAAGAACGTACAGTGCTTGCATAAATACATCGTAAATCAAAAGAGGCATGAAATACATGTACTGTATATACTAATGTAGTGAACGAAAGATACATGAATAATTAGCACAGACGGAGAAGAAATAATCGCTCCTTATGAGCACATAAGTCTGGTTGAAGCTGGAGGATGTTCACGCTTTCTATGATCGACAGATGAATACAATCCTTGACCTGCTTGTGTACTGTGAAAGGTTGAGCAAAAACTTGGGGTCGAAACCCAAAACCCAAGCCCAAGTTTAAATAAGTGAATGAAATCAAGTAAACGAAGTGCATTACTTGTATTTCGTGCTGGCATAAAGATTCCTCTATAGGCCGAAATTCCTATTAATTAGTATAGAGAGATCGTGGTATTGGAGAAGTGTGCATGAGAAGTGTGGTATTAGTGGGAAACGATTTATTATTAAGTATGATTGAGTTACATGTTGCTCATAGCAAAGCAATTGTTTTCATTTTATCATTCAGAAATATAAACAAACTTGATAGATATTATAGCTGCGCAGTAAGTGCATGGTTAAATATATTTAGAATAGGAAATCGGAATGAATTTATTTTTTGATAAATGTCGGCTATCGCAGAAAGTTAGGGATACGAAGATAACTGCGAAGATATAAAATATACGGAATATATAAAAATTCAATATGCACAAATGCAACAAAATACATGTAGGCCTACAGTAGATAGAATATGTATGAACTTTCAATGCGCGGTATTGTCAAGCCCAGAGTGAAATAGCTAATAATCACAAGTATTTCATTTTTGAAATATTCTGTGAATCAAGTGGAAATTTGATGAAATATCAGAACTTTATGCTCTTATCCTGTAGCTCTCCTAAGATTCAAATCAAAATATTAATTTTTGTAACTTGATCTGTATATATTCAGCATTAATAGAAACCTAAGTTTTGTATCACTTACCTAAGGTCGACCCAAAACCCATGGTCTAACCTTGTACTGGGTCACAAGAAGATTCGCTTACTGATGACATACCATGAGGTGACGTGACACTGTCGATTGTGGAGGATTCTTTGATTTGGGTCTTGTGTTGGATAACCTTAGACAAGTTCGAATGTGCTCCTTCTTCCTTACTGCAAGGCACCGTTCACTCTCATCAGTATACCTTGCTCCATACACAAGCAGGCCAAAGATTGTATTCATCTGTCGATCATAGAAAGCATGAACATCCGTCAGCTTCAACCAGACTTATGTGCTCAGAAGGAGCGATTATTTCTTCTCCGTCTGTGCTAATTATTCATGCATGCATCTTTCGTTCACTACATTAGTATATACAGTACATGTATTTCATGCCTCTTTTGATTTACGATGTATTTATGCAAGCACTGTACGTTCTTTTAAATTGTAAGTAACAAATGATTATCATTTTATTTGTTTACAGACCCGAAACGATTCATTATTGTTAGTTTTCTTTAATAATTTTACCAGTATTGTTAATGACGAAATTTACAATGCAATGCATTGAACTGTATTTACTTGCTCTCTTATTCCAATGATCGCTATGTTTTAGACAGTCTTGATGTGTTCCCCTATAGAGATCAGGAAAATCCATGGTCAAAGAATATTGTTCTGATTTATGCGTCAAATTATTTATTTACAAAATTGCACCAACCAAAGGATTATTTAAGAAAATATGTGTTTATCTATTTATATTAAAAATTTGGAGATGAAGTTTCTGCAAACTTCCATTATCAATGGAATCTTCTGTCATAGAAATCCATTTCATTGGTGAAACTGATCTACTTTTTTAGAAATTGGCAGTGACATGTAGTTCGTCCATAACACGTGACATAAATACAATTTCTATTTTTCCTCTTCGTTCACTGCCTTCGACATAAATGTGCTGTCAGACTGCCATTTTTTAGATTGATTTGCCTCGGAAGATGACTATGTGGATGAAGATTTGGTTATTTCTGATGTCCTTGTAGGCCTATCAAAGTATAAGGCCTTATCACTGAACGACATCATACAAAAACAATTAACTCATATAGGGAGTTCCGCTTTCAGTGAGTTCGACAACTAAGTCATGTGAAATCAATATAGTTATGAAGACATTTTCACATGCCTGACACACTTAAAATGATATTGTTTAATCGATACAGTAGAGGTTGCGTTCATAACGGGAAAATGTGGGTCAAATGAAGTTCTCAGGAATGCAAAGTTTTCTTTCTCAAGTCAACGGGTGATACAATCTTTCATTTAGAAACAAAACTCAGAGAGCGCTGTATTATTCCAACGATGTAATTCCTGCATGCACCTGAGTCACATGATTTCGAATGTTTTGGACGTAACTTCATTTTATCTGCGATCAATTTCGTTCAATTTAGAGATAATTTAAATTCAGACAAGGGCCTATCAGTTGTTTTCAAGCAGTTGCTATATAGTACAATGCAAATGTGGTACTGACAACTTTGAATCACAAAATTTGACCTGAAAATCATGATAAGCTTTCAATTATAAATCGATCATTTACTATGGCTAAAATTCTCAAGGCAGAGATGAATACTAGCCTATGACAAAGCGTCAAGCTTTTATGACCAAGAAAATGATGGATGTACCACAAGATAGACAAATTAGAAGTCGTTTCTGATGAAGAAAACATCCGAATGAAGAAAATGAGAGAACGGCAGAAAAAATTGTTTACCACAGTCGAAAAATGCCGTGGAGAAAAGTGAATATATCAAAGGAACCAAATATATCAAAGGCTGATAAAAATGTAGTATGTTTAAGAGTGGAAAATGCTTAAACGCTACTTAAGAAACCCTTAATTCTGAAAGTCAACTTTTATTGATGGAGTACAATTTCGTTGCGTCATAACGATTTTCTCTGTTACGTCCTTATCGAAATGAAGGCATTACATTGGGATGCTTTTTAAGCAATAGAATTATAGTGCATCGTTAAAGTTTGCTTAGGGCTCACCATCAGATGGAATGACAAGTTTTCAATTGAAATTCAATATTGAGGAAGGCATGTCACTACGTATTCGATAGACTCGAATCGATGTCGTTTTTATATTGCGTACGTCCATAACGAACAGTACTAGAAAACATAGCCTAAATATGCATCATTCAAGGAATTTTTTTATGAACCCATTTTTAAGATTGAAATAATTGAAACCACTTTGAAGATCATAATAACACAAAAACGCGTTTGTCCTTGGCAGCTGGAGATGTGACGTAACATATGGAATTGCCCGTAAACAGGCAGAGATTAAGGTAAGTATAAGCATATTATAAACGAAAATTTCATAGCTGTTTGCTTGTAGGCATTTATGTTCGACAAGATAAAGAGGTTATTTTTTTATTATTTTGAGGTTATTTTGTCGAGTTTATGGAGATGGCAATTGGGCTTAAGTCCTGATTTTGCTGTTTATCAATTGTGATATCAGACGAATATGAAGTTCCAGAGATGTCAGACGCACTCAGCCTGCTTCGTCCACAACGCAAGATCGTTCAGAAATCTTTGCGCCTAGAACGATTATTGATTTCAGAAGAGCTGGCCGAATATTACCAATTGGTATAAAATACGACGAATAACTGTTGCAGACGCGTTCATTGACTTGAAAACTTAAAGTACCTCGATTTTCACATGAAAAACGTAGTTCAGTTATTGAGCTGTCAAATAAGGAGTTTACGCAAAAAGAAATAGGCAAATGAATGAAAATCAATCGGCTTTCGGTTCTACATATTTTAAAG
Source organism: Prostheceraeus crozeri (assembly GCA_907163375.1). Classification (NCBI taxonomy): domain Eukaryota; kingdom Metazoa; phylum Platyhelminthes; order Polycladida; family Euryleptidae; genus Prostheceraeus; species Prostheceraeus crozeri. The sequence goes on from CAJQUW010016240.1 coordinate 497,832, forward strand.
AAGTTCAGGAATGTCAAAGATTTCACAGACCGTTCGAGCTGTGGTAGACTTCGCCTCACGACCAAGTGGATGAATCGTCGAAATTGTTCGCACTTCCAAAACTTTGACATCAAGATGAATCCATTCGGAAAGTAATGTGCATAATCTGGCATCTGCTGATACAGTGAAAAGAATTGTACGATTGTACTAATTATTTGGACGCATTCTCCATCGAAAACCGAGCTTGTCATTACGTCACCACAGAAATCGAAATCGGTTTGGATGTTGTCTGCAAAAATCAGCTTGGTCTTTAATTCTTTCATTTATAATTTTTTGGTCAGCTTCTCATCATATTTCATGCCGAGCTCTCAACTTTCGTCTACAGATGTAAAAAATATATTACTAGTTCTGATTTATTCCCCGTCCCCTTAAAAGTTGGGTCGACTAGCCTTTTGTAAGTATTATGCATCCTGCTCTGTAACGCTTTAAGCATTCATTTATATTTATACGCACTGGACTCTAAGTAACCTAATTTGTTACATGACTTTCCACTTGGGCTGTTGTTGTATTCTTCCGCTTAGGGATCACAAGTCCCTACTATTTCTGATCCCGGGATCCCGAAATTTCTAAGTGTTCAGTATATTATTGCATTTCAAACCACATGTCATGCATACCACTGTTCTGGATGCAGTGTATATGCGCATAGGCGCTTATTACTTGCTCACTATGTTGATGTATTTGCTGACTTTGCATTGTACTAACATAATTAAGTCAGTCTGGTGACACGAAAATACAATCTAATTGATCACATTGCATGGATTCACGGTTTAAAACAGGCAACGATGAAATTTAAATGCATTGCGAATCCATAGAAAATATGAGGCACAAGGTACAGATAAATTGATAATAAGTTGTCGCTTAGGATAATTAATTGCTAATATACATTATTGTATCCTTAATTGTACAATGGACATGTGTGTACATATCTTCAACAAAATACGATAAAATGAATGGATTGAAAATGCTATTGACCTACATCACAATAAAAGAAAATAAGACCTATAGATAAGAAGATAAGTAAATAAGAAGAACATATTTTGTTCTCGTACATGAAGTATCAGATTATTATATTACCGAATGTGTGAACTTTCATTCGCTGATAGTGTATCTGAGTTCAATGCATTCACAATTTTATGCATGTTTTTAAGTCCGCAACAACTGACAAGACATTCGATGACCTTGCACTTTAGATCATGATTATAGGCTTTATCAGACCATTATTATGTGTTGAAGTGCTTCATGCAGATTTAGATGAAAGGAAGATGAATTATTGATACAAAGATTAGTGGTGGCGTTTGACTCTGATAACTATCTTATTAAAAGTTTATGGTCAAATAATGCACAGCTCTCGGTTTTCTTATTTGTACTGTATATGTTGATGGTGAACTCGAATACGAACTGTCATAATTTTGATCTGAAATGCAAACATATATTTGATTAACTCTGTTAGGACTGTATTCGCGTTTTATAGTATTACTCTAGTATCACGAGCTAAACGGTAAGACGGTGCACATTGTTCTGTAATTATCACAAAATGCTTCACCTCATCAATCCCGGGATTGTGATTCCTACGGTCCGCTTCATGGATTTTTCAAATTGTTTTAACCGTGTCATGATTTCATTTAATTATATCATTACACAAATCCACTTGCCAGGAATCATGAGACACTGAAGAAAATTAACAATTCGCATTACTGAACACGCCTTGAAAAGTAGTAGAGTCAACCACTAAAAGTTAGAATATGAAATTCAATAATAATTCAGTGCCGGGACAACTTAATTTCTCATTTTCTGCGGCCTCACCGACCTCTCATCTCTGATACAGTAGTACACTTCTTCCCTGACATATGTCAAGGTTATGACTGTAGCAAGTACGATAAAATGAATAACTACGGATACTATAAAGTTTGATAAAAACAGTGAAAATAAAAGAAGCGTCATCATCACCCGGCGCAAAATTGTGATCCAATTGACGCAGTGACCCGGCTTCGTCGCTGGTACATACTGAGTCGTTTGCACCATCACTCTTTAGCAACTAAATTATATTCAAGTTTACATTGTATTAGAACTATGCTATGTACTATAGAGCTGTAATTATAGCAAAATAATAAAGCAAACATTGGGTTGCACCCTCAGTTCAAACATCACCTTCACGAAAATTTTTCATGAGAACTCATGAAATTTAATGCGGATTCATGAGATTTTTATGAGAGCTCATGAGATCATTATGAGTCTCATGATATTCTCACAAGAAAATATTTAACTCATGATGCTTTGATCGCGTTCATGAGAAAATCATGAGCATTTATGAGGTCTTCGTGAAAGTTAGCTTGTAAGTAGTAAGTTATGCATGCTAGCCGCGAAAGGAAATAACCATAAGAAAGCTTATTCAATCGATCAAGATCTTCAAGGTTATTCTATAAAAGATAAAAATAAAAATATATAGGATGTATCATGGCGATGTGCAACAGCATTTTCGAAATGATGCATATATAATTTGGCTTTACAATTATCATTACTATGCAAGATGTTGAAAATAGACATATATACAATCACATTTATACATAAGATCATGATACATAGTGGTCTAATTTGCAAATACTGAGATTGCATAGTGACTTCTGAGATAGATTGACCTCTGAGATAGCATTGTGGACATGGCGTGACAATGCTTTGGGACAATGTGGCTAGGCCAAGAAAGCTTCAATAACTGTATGCGAGAAAAATAAATTCAGAAGTAAGAAAAAGCAACTGTTAATTAAAGAGAAATTTCATGAGAAGGCTCATGAAATTTGATGAGTCATTTCAAGCGAAAACGCTCCAAATCCGCATTAAATTTCATGAGATATATATGAGTAAAAATCTCATAAAAAATCATGAGGAATTTTCGTGAGGGCATTAGCACACACTGATTGTTTTTTACTCAATTATTTACATTATGCTTGTAAAAAGCAACGCTTACATTGATTATAAGTAGTGTTTAGATAATTTGACCACGTTTCCACCTCCTAGGAGGCTGTTTTTACCCCTTAACAAATGCGCTAGTGCTAGGAAAGGGCTGCACATATGAATTTGTCATTGTAGGGAAACCAAGAACATGATCCAATGCTGCTGAAAAATGTATAGTAATTTTGTACCATTTATTTTTTCATGCTGATGCTGTCTGTGAAAAAATGAAGTTTTGAAAAAGAAAACAAAAAAATTGACTCATTTTCTTATAACTTAAAACATGAAAGAAATAATATTATTTTCATCAAAAGTAAGGCAGAAAAGGCTCCCCAAAGCTTTGGTTGACAAATTTCTTTCATAAAAAGTGAGGAAAGTCGGCGTCCAGCGCCTTGAAACGGTCGATGGCAACAGTCAAGGTTACCATCGACGGTTTGAAGGCGCTGGACGCCGAAGCCCCGTCTGGCTTTTCTTACTTTTAATTAAAGAAATCATCGACCAAAACTTTCTATCTTACTTTTTCTACTTTACTTTTGATGGCAAAATGATCTCCCGACGACTGGTAAACTATGTAATATCATTTTAGCCACTTTTGGCACTTACCTTTTTTAGCTTTTATCAAGCAATACAGCTCAGAGCAATACCGACACCTGACTGAAAATGTGTGCTTTTCCATTAAATTTAGACAGTAGCCACATATTTTATGGCAAGTATTACATCGCATATTCCCAGAAAATGAGACGAATTTTATCTGATGCATATAGTCATATTACTATTTCTGTGCTAAGAGGAAAATCTATGATAGAATTGACGGTAAAACTGATCAAGAAACGTGAAAATTTTATGTAAGTGAAGGAGGGGTAAAAAGTCACTCACTTTTAACTTTGGAAGTAAAAAACGAATTCATTTGATAAATAACAGCTCACCTTCAATGATAATAGCACTGAAAATCAAAATTGAAATATGCCTCCTTGGTGACATTTTTTTTATATTCATATGTTTATTAAAAAACGCTAAGTCTGGACTTTTAATTTACTATGGATGAATAGTAAGTGCTACCAAGACAAAACCAAATGCTTCCATAACAGTGCTTTATGGAATTGATTTCCAAACTATGACTGCATAACTCCAAGCTATGAAAAAGTCATGAATCAAACAGATTTTTACTGATTATGAAGACTCGACAACAAATTCGAGTTTTGATGATGATGGTTAACAAATATTGGATTTCATCGATGCTGTTAATTATCAAGCATTTGAAGGAAACGGTTATTGCTGGAATACTTCCTTTGCATATGCGAGGGCGAAGTGAAAGCATACCCCAGAAACAAATGAAGCAAAATGAAGATAACAAGAAAATCATTTCCAACAGGCAATTATATTCAAAGCTCTGTGATGGGGGTTTAATCAGATTATTCTTAAATTCGAATTACACGAAGGAAAAGAAATTATGAAGAATAAAGAATAAGTATAGAAATTCGAGGCATCAGTCAACACCGACTTGCCTGAGACTCACAAAGTAGGCCTATTAACGAGCTGCACCGAGTTATCGTAGGAGATTATTTGGACCACTGAAATCAAACTTACTTTGAGTGAAATAAGCTGTTAGTTTGTGCAAGCGAGTGAGCTGTATGACATTATGCTGATTAGTACGTCCCAAACACTATAGAAAATATACTGTGCGAGAGGAACCTGAAAGGAGGGAATGATACTTCGCACCTGTGACATTGGATGACCTCGAGGTACTGACTGTGAGATTGAAGGATTTGAAGAACAACCAGTTCATATTCCCTTCCTATAATTGGAGTCTCCACAAACTCACAACCATGATGTAATTCAAAGACGAAATGTGGCAGCTAAATACTTGAAATATTCACGTGGAATCGATGTTCACAAATAAGAAGTGTCGACAGAGTCAATTGGATTTGAAGACGCCTAGTAAGCTATGCATAAATGCCAAACCACCGATTTTGAGCTGTTTATATCATCAGCTCCTACCTTCCAGTAATATATTTCTCGAACAAAGATCTAGATGGAATCGAAGAAGGATTTCAAAATGCATTTGGCAAATCAAAAGAAATCAAGCGATATGGAGATAATAAAATCCAGCGCAAAAGTTGGTCGACCGTTTTCTGCAAAAAATTATTAAGAAAAACCACACTTTTCAGAAAAGATGCTATTTCTGTCAGCTCGGTAGGACTGTTTCTGAAATGAATGAAACACTGTATATTCCGAGAAATAAATAAGGTGATAAAATTAGCTATGAAAACGTCTTCCGCTAATTTCTTTTGATCACACTCACTTTCATTGCAATTTTCGGGAAGTTGTAGCCTACGTCTATATAGCTAGACAAGCGGTCTACGTGCATGATAGTCATTTTGCATCTACTAATTATGATGCGGATGTAAATAGCCTATTGCTATATAATCTTCTGAGTTATAGATTGGTGAATGTTAGATCTGCCAGTAATGTACTATTTGATAAATAATTTGATCACAGTTTTACTACTGCTAATGTAGATTCCGTCATACTTCATCCGCGATACATTTTCATAGCTTCTCTGCGTTGAGCTACATGTAGTATTGACCATCCCATGTGCTTCAACAACTTGTGACTTCTGGCAAATGCATTCAGAAACAGGAGTGACTACGAAAAATGTTATGGCGAGAGAAAAGTGGAGGTGAAAATCAAAGACGCTGAGATACTCATATCGAATTCGCATCGATGGAGCTCGATTGCATGTGATAGATGTACATGGAGCATGATATTGATAATTAGTTTTTGAGGTGCATATAGGTTGAAATGATTTCTAATGAACTACTTTCAGAGATTTATCCAATATTGGTATTTATCGTCGTTTATCATTGACTTAGATTTAGAATATTGATACATCCTTACTTACACTGAAAAGCTAAAATTGGAAAGTATAAAAGGCCGTTTTGATATCTGAAGCAAATATAGGTGCTCATAATCAGAATCTTCATGAAAGGGTTCTATAAAGACTTCCTTCCAATGTAAATCATTGGCTACTTAATTTTCTTTTTTTCGCAGTCGTCTATTGTAGGACAAATAAAATTTTAGAAAAATTTCATCTCCTAGTCACTCGACATGCGTGTAGGGTAAACTTTCCTAATTCGGACACTTTCCTAATTTGGACACTTCTAAGTAAAATACGAATATTACTAAGTCAAGATCAGCGGAATTGAAATTTTCGAAGACGCAACCTGTATTCTATGCTATTCTAGTATATAAACCTCTAAAATAAATTTTCTAAGTGATTAATATCACCCCTGTATCAACCAATTTTCATCCAAAAAGTCGTTCCTTTGTTTGTGAGAGCTAAGGATTGTCGAAAAATTCCTTAAGTTCAGAGTGCAATTACGAAGTCAAACTTAAGTCTTTTCCATGAGTATTTTATATGAATTGACAGAGAAATTTCTGAAGTTTCTTTTGCAATTTGTCCCATGTTTCTAGGTAGCGTACTTTTTCTTCTAGAGGACTTTGTGTATTTTTTTGTCATCTTTAACTCCGCTTGCCTAATTTGGACACTTTTTCAATGAATGAACGACCCCACTTGCCTAATTATGGACAGGTTAGTTTTATAAAATCTTTTTGATGTAGTTTTTTTTCTGATAAATACGAGTCAATATGAAGTGATAGAGCCTTGAATGAGGGATCGCAAAGAAGTAGCGATAAGTAAGTCAAAAAATTATCTAGACCGGGGGTGTCAACCATAGCTTTTTATGGAGGCTGTGGCTGATGGGTCTACCATCCGTAATGTCACCAGATAAATATGATGCATTTAGTCCTCGTGCTACTAGGGTATAATGTACAGTGTATATATATTTTGCTTAAATGCTTTAATTTACATGAAATAGTGAGCTTCTTCCAAAGGAAATGACAGTAGGGCGTATTACAAATCTCGTAGGCCTATTACTAATTCTCAACTACTGGATTGGTGAGGCTACACAGTTTATATATATTTTAGTTCCTTTTAAGGAACTAAATAAAACGACGATCTAGACGTAGATATTAAACAATAACATCAAAATTTTGACACATATTGTCACATCCTATGTCACATGAAATTATTCTCAATAGACCTAAGTCTGAGCATTTTTTAGTTTGCTGAAGCAACGTATAGCCACCCATAATAAGTTATATATTTTAAATTAATAATTTCTTACTGTGTCATCACCTCTGAAGATGCTTTGTGCAACGATCGAAGTACTAAGCTACATTGTAGAACAATAGGCAGCTACTGTTAATATATAAATCATATCATTCGCTCCGCTCATTGCCATGGCTTGATTGGAATTGCTTTTCTAAACGTACAGTGTGTTCTTGATAGAGACGTGCTCAAAGAAAATGTTCTACATGTATATTACCTCTTAGATAAGGTCTTCCATTTCAGGTCACGGAAGGTCCATATACAAAGAATTGCCAAATCACACTCCGTGCCTCGAACAACGTTGGCGAAGAGCATGGCTTTGCGAAGAGAATGATAATTCAAGATCATCAATAGGCCGTCCAGTAACACTTACTTGTGAACTTATTTTTGATCGTCAGAAAAGAGGCTTCCAATGACGGTTGATTCGGCGAAGGAAACTCGTCCTTGAATACTGTGAAAATAAATCGTATTCCACATCGCTTCAATCGGACTGAAAAGCGAGCAGGCTGGAAATGGTGGTCAGCTTTCAGGAAACGAAATCCAAACGTGACATTGAGGGCAACCAGAGAATTTGTCCGCGAAACCGAGCCTTGGGAATGGAAGAAGATCGAATCAAAGCATATTATGAATGTCTTGAGGCTACTTTGTCTGAGAAAGGAATACTTAACTCTCCAAGTCGGTATTTACAATGTCCGACGAACCGGCATTCAAATTGTGACTAAGGGTGGCAAGATTTTAGCTCAGAGAGGAGCAAAGAATGTTCAAATACTTTCATCTGCTGAGCGAGGCTCAAACACGACAAGTGTTGGTTGACTGCAATTGCAGAGGGAAACTATATACCACCAATGATTATTTTTCTTCAAAGGGACTAGGAAATCCACAATTGAATCACTACCTCCAAGATCATTGATTGAAGTTTCCAAATATGGATGGATCGGCAAAGAATTGTTCCTCGCATCCTCCGCATGATTTTCGGCATTTCGTCAAACATCTTCCATATCGCTCTGATAATGAGAGAGTAGCTCTAATCATGGACGGTCACACAAGCCATGAAAGTGTTGCCTTATCTGAAGAAGCAAACAAGAACAATGTGGACATTTTGAGGCTTCCGTCTCACACCTCAAATTATCTTCAACCCTTGGACGTAAGTGTCTGCGAACACTTCAAAAGATCTTGGAGAGAAAGATGTCGTATTTACATGGATAGCAATCCTGTGTCGGTGATTTCAAGGGCAAATTTTGGAAAAGTCTTCACTGCTGCTTGGAATAAAGCATGTAAGCCTGAAAATGCCATCTCTGGATATCGAAAGAGTGGTTTGTGCCCACTCTCATTCCATGCGATTCCTAAGCAAGCCTTCATCATTTCAAAGGAATTGTGTGGGATCGTCTGCTGATGCGATATGCTTCGAAAATGTTTATTCCGAATTTGCATCACAGAATGATACCAATGTACTGGAGAACGATGTTCCAATCGTACGATAAATCCAATCGAAGAGGTAGTTTCGGAAATCGAATACAACACAGATCCACCTGTAACCGATGACCCACTCGTGAATCATGTTGAAGAGCCATCGTGTGTATGAGTGAGAGTTCTATGAACATCACCGACAGTCGAGCAGATGAAATTGTTGTCGATAATGATGGTTCCTCATACCTCGTACTGGAATCAAGTACACGGATGGAGCCTCAAACAATCGACTGGAGAAATTTCCTTTACAGAGTTGCTGCAGCTTCACATACAGTCAAGTCGGAAAGCAGCTCAAGATGCCTTCAAGCGAATGAGAGAGCCTGCTTTACTCAATAGCTACCGTTTCAATGTTAATGTCAATGAAACACCATCAACATCAAGCGTTCAAACGGATGAAAGTGCATGTCCTCAATGTCTGATCTCATACTACAATGATGCAAGCGGAGATGACTGGCTCCAGTGCATGGAGTGTCAGAGGTGGGAGCATGCAAAATGCGGTGGAAAAAGTACTATCGGAACATTTTTTTGTAAGGCATGTGTCAGAAACGTCATTGACTTCCTGACGAAATAGCTTGACTGAATTTCATTGATAGAGTTTGACTAGTCCTATGCTACACGTACATCAATATAATTAATACGAAGTTGGATAACCTTTTTTACTTTCTCAATTCATAATTTCAGATGGTGATCGAGACTTTTTTGGACTTAATTTTCGTGTCTTACTGCTTGATAATCAACAAAATAAGTGTCCATATTTAGGAAAGTAGTGTCCATAATTAGGAAAGTGGAGTGTTCAAATTAGGCAAGTGAGATGTAATGCTTTAGATAGGGTGTAGTCAAAAGTGTCCGAATTAGGAAAGTTTATCCTAATTCTAATTCCACAATATCGGCTTCATTGATCGCACGTAGGCAAAATGACTAATCAGTTAATACTTTCACATCTAAATCAACGTCTACAACACTATCCGTTCAATAAAAGATCAATTTTGTTTCAATAATAAAGCCAAAATGCGATAATGATCCTCCTTTACAAAAATGCCTCCTAGGAGTAGGAGGCACTTCTAGTAACAAATTATTAGGTGTGGTGAAAAAATTACAATGCTCATCTGATGAAAGCATTTGTGCACATTCTTTCACTGTATGAAATAGTTGTATGAAATAGTCACTGTATGACTCAAAACCCTAGGGCTCTTTAATTCGTGATGCATGATCTACCTCACATGACTTTAATTGCTATCACATAAATACTTGAAAATATCTATATATTTTGATATATTTGTTTTAATGATTACAATGTTGTCAAATCTCATTAGTTTCTTAGTGAGCTAGAGCAAAGATTTTTATTAGCTGCCGGTACAGTTTTAATATGAAATCTCGATTTTGAAAAACTACACATTTTAGATACTTTGACAAAATTTTGACGAACTCAAGATACCTAAAATATTCAAAAAAAATCAAAAATTCATTCATAAGAAATTTTGCTCGAAAATAATTTTCCAATCCTTAGTAACAGAAAAAGGCATTGGTATTTTTAGTCATCGGTCACCACGGTTCTTGAGACGTCATGAGTTCAGATAAAATAGACGAATCGTGCAATTCACTTCATTGGTACATTTGCTGATGCTGTTCAACTAAGATATATTTTTTTCAAAGGTGATCAAAGGTATATTTATTTCTATTCGCTTGTAACAAGAGTTGTACAAATATCCTCCATAATCGATTATTACAATCACATACTTGATCAACGATTTAAATCTGCGTGTCTGCCGAACTCTATCCGGTTCCTGTTGTTGTGCAGTTTCAACAATGGAAAATTTGCAATTCTAGAATAACTGTGCAAGATTAAAGATATAATTTGTGTCCAAGTTTAGTTTGTCTTTTTGTCATAATTGACTTCTTCTGTATTTATGTTCGTGAAGTCTGATAATAATAATAATCTGTTAACATTTATTGTCAAATATTGTTTGGAGCAAAATTAGATGCACTGTGCAAATGTAAGATGGTCAAGAATTGTTGCACTTATGTTGTTTTTACTGAGAAGCAGGGACTATTAAAAAAACAACGAAATGTATTTACTTATAATTGTAATTGAAATCAAATTATTACAATAATTTAAATTAAAATAAAATCACAGTGCAAGTTGCGTTGAGAAAACACTAAAGCTGCGATCTCCAATTATAAATGGAACTTCTGCTCTCTAAATACCTCGCCAAGAATGCACCATTATCGTTCAGCTTCCCCACCAAGTCGTTCCCAAAAGCTGATAGCCACAAGTCGTCATGAAATGCCCCAAAAGCTTGACCAATCAAAGTGCAGCTTGAAAATCATTCAACCAATCACAGGACGAACAGCATTGTCAACGAATGCTCTCATGCACTCGGTCAATAACGGAATATAACTCAATGTGAAAAAAGTCATTTTCTGTGACTTTGTTTGTTTCCGCAAAACGAATAAACAAATAGAATAAATGAAAATATTCAAAGAACAAAATTCTTGGTGCGTCAAAGTTCTTAAAAATATTAATGAAAATGAAAGAATCAATACAGTCTCTTTAGTAAGAACATCCATCATTCCAGAATTTCCATCAAAGATATGCAGATATTCATGTAGGCTTCGGGCAGGAAATATTACCTCCAAATTGTAGTCCCTGACATGCAGATATTACTCAATCGCTCATAATGTCAATCACTGTGATGTCAACCACATCACATTTTATGCTCGAGCATAAAATGTGATGTGGTTGACATTACAGTGAATGACATTATGAGCGATTGAGTAATAGCTGGATGTCAGAGACTACATACATTCGCCACAGGCGGGCTTGCGGAAACTAACAAATGTCGTGTACACTGGCACTATTGCCCTGTGGTTGTTCTTCATGGCTAACAATGGATTTGTTAGAAAATATGATAAATATGTGATTTATTCGAGAAATATATGAAGCGAGGATCACACTGCGGATACGCCAAGCCTGCGAATATCCATGAAGTCGCCGCGAAAATGGACGAAGTTATTCCGAAAAATAATGCGGAAAGAGCATATACTACACCGCCAATTACCGCCTGTAGCTGCACACCAAAGGAATCTCAGATTAAGACTGCACCGGCTGCAGAGAAAGACAATTAGTACGAATAATGGAAGGACATTCATCGATCGAATGATCCATGGTGACTTTTTCTGAGTAACAGTGATCCACAGTAACTGAATTTTCCTTTTCTTTCTCCTTTGTCTTCTTATGTCACTTTTGGAAGCGATATGCGTCTGTCATTTCGAAATAAAGCCAATTATTATTATTATTCTTGGTGTGTCGAGCCTTTCCCCTTGACGCTGTCATCCTGTAAAAGTACGATAATATAAATAACTTCGGGTAGAAATTAATGAAAGCAGCGAAAATATAAAACCGAGTCACCCAAAATATCTAAATACCATGCACTTTCAAAAGCATTAATTGCGTGAAAATCATTCACCTGAAACAGCTGAAGTGATTGCCATTCACTTATCATCTTTCAAAATCATCTTAGTATAGTGAAATGAACTGATATGTCAAGCTTGATTGTTCAACATACGTTATCGTTTTTCTGATCAGCAGCTAAAAATGTTTTTAATTGTGAGAATGAACCTTCAAAAACTGTTTACAAATCGTGTACTTAGATCAACGATTATCTGTGTTGCCCTATTGAACAGTTCATTGAAAATGAAACTTCAAATTGTCAAATATGTCAAAAGAGATGGATCTACACAATATGCACCCAAAATTCAATCTGATATACTGATACTCTACGTGGCTATTTTGATGTGAAGTCAAATTGATGAGTAAAATTATCAAAAGAAGATAATCTGTGCCTTTTTAGTCTCAAAGATTAGGTTGCTTGTATTACGCCCTTTTCTACCCATTGTTGTCAAGCGGTGAGAGAAACGAAATTTGTCTGACTCACTTTCATTCAGGGTTAATGAAAGCATGATTTTCTGAAATTAAGCAAACAGGCGTGATGTTTTCATTTAAAATACTTTTGATTATCAAAATATCAGAATATCAGAAACGTATATTTTTTCAATTGAAAAACACGTACAAATAATTCAAAGTAGAGGAAAGTGAGTGAGATGACTGAAGACAAGGCGAATGGATGTATTTACACATATGACAATTAAGAGGCGAGATTAAGTAATCATGAAATGACACACGATATGACACTATCTGGAAGGAGGGACATTTTCATTAATAGTTAACATGTTTAAGCAAGTCATGATGTAATTTGTAGAAGTCATGTATCATCTTAGTTTTGCAAGAAAAAATGTGAAGAATTGATAAAAAGGGCATATCAGTTTATGCATTCAAAATTGGTAACGCACGCCAGCATTCGTCTTGCCTAATTATTAAGTCTTATACTTATTATGAGGTCCGGAACAAGACGTGATATACTGTACATGCATGTATGAAATGTTAATATCATACCGTTATCATTAAAAAGTTAAGCAATTGGCAACGTCTTCTACCTGTAGTAGGATCGATTAATGTGAAAAGTGAAACTCTTCAGATGCGTTCCGGACCTCGGATTGCTGTTCGTCTTTCTAACTCGCATTGAACGTTATGTTGCGCTATCTGAATCTTTCATGCATCTGAATACTGATCACAATGTCATTGGTCGTTGTCGTAATTTATCGGTTCTGATGTCATTGGCACTGTTTATGTATTTGGTTAGTTTCACAATTTTACCTATTTCCATAGTTTCGAGCCAAAGAATTAGACAGGTCGTCTCTTCTTCCGTTTGACTAGAAGGGAAGCATTGGAACATGCAACGTTATTAAAATGGCACAATCTGCAGACATATACATAGGTGTACATCATTCTGTGAAAGTTTCATTTTCGGCCTCGTTCCCTGCAGAAACTCGTTCTGGCTGCCGGACTAATAGTTCCATAGCAATCGAACAATGAGCAGCCAGTTCAGCATTAAACACGCCAAATTGTGCAAAGTTTCAGTGACTGTTATCAACCGGATCAAACAGCAAAGAGACACGGACGATGTCAAGTTCTACAGAGAAGTTTGTAAACGTTTTTTCATGCGCCTGCTAACTTTTTTAAAATGATCGGAGGACCCAACATTATCGAGAAAATTTTTGCGCAATTATCTGAATTCTTCGAATCTGAAGGAGTCGTGGCGATCGGAGCATTCTGAAGGAATTCAGAGCTATCCGCAAGTGACGCACGACTGCTTTTCCTATCTCTGCAAGGTATTAAAAATTTCCCTTTGCCCACTTATTAAGTTCCTGCATGTGCCATCTGTTTGAATCAGTTTGCACTTCTAGCAAAGTGATACGATTAAACAATCTAATTCTGTGTTTCTAGCATAACATAGAAATTTTGCTTCGAGATATCGACAAAGAAGGGTATGAAGTTCAGCCTGATGTCATTGTATAATACACATTCGCTAATAGAATGGCATACAGTTTCAATTGTTCTACCATCGCATAAGCTGCACAATCTTTCGTCATAGCTCAATCAATTTCCATAACATCCAGTTTTAACTGCTAGATGATGATTCCCACATCGCAAAATCAACAAAGGCGTTAGAAGATTTTGTTTTAGATTCAGAGTTAAGTAGCTTTTCATACTACAATCGAATTAACTTAATTCCAAGTAGTCTATTCCGGTTCTACTTTTCTTGCAATCACTTGTCCAAATCGCTCTGAAATCCTACATTTTTCTGGTTTTTACTATCATTTTACATTTGCGCTTGTTTATCTCTAAGCTGGTTTGATCTGACCAAAGATGTGATAAATTAATTTGTTTTAAAAGATATTTTATTCTCCAACACCACGTGCATGAATAATTGTTATTGTCCAAATTATTTAAGATATGATCATAGCATCTTTTCATGATACTACTACTTTCAATAAAGATAATTTTAATCTATAGGTCGATTGCAGCTTTTTCAAAATGTGTGTTACATTTTGAAATTGCATTTTGAATCACATTACATTACATCGATTGTGTCTTGCATCACTAAGTTTTTCAACTACACCTCGTCTCCGCACTTCAAGTGTTGAAACAGACACTCGAAATTTTTTGACGTAATGCGGAAATCAAAAAGCCCTTCGGAGCATTTATAGACTCTCTTGGCGCTACTTACGCATGCATAGATCTCAAGTATCAAGCTCGTTTCCGAAATGTCGGCAGGTTAGAATACTAATCTAAAGTTTCGTCTTCAATAAAATCGTGCATGCCTTTATTGCAAGTACATATGTTGCTAAATATTTGAATTAATCTCATCGTCAACACAATGAATTCTTAAACAATCACTTTATGACACAGTAGAAGCCTCTATAATTAAATTGCATAAACCCTTTAAGCCCCGACGCATGGTGCACGAACGCCCAGTGGGTTTGACAGACTTGATTTAGAATATTACCTAATTTGAATAAAATATGACCATGTACATGCACATAAATTTAAAACTCAACAAAGAATGATAAATGTGTAGTACAAAACCCATGCTGGCTATTGAAATCGCATAGCTTCACCATGAGTCGTACTGCATATGCCTACAGCAAAACATAAAATTCAAGTCAGGTTTGGAACAATTACAGCAATTATAATTGTAATTGTTTGATTAATTACAGTTTTTGCAGTAATTCCATTTGTAATTGTAATTAAAGATTTTGACTTAAAAGTAATTGTAATCATAATTGTAGTTGAAATTGTAATTTTCATGATGTATTTGTAATTGTAACTGAAGAAAACTGTCGGCTAATTACACGTCAAATACTTTTTGGTTAGTCGAAACACAAAATCCAAGGATTGCTATACTGAACATTGAAGCATTCAATTTTCACACTTTTTGTTTTTATATCTTGATATGCTTCTACTTGTAGCATACAAGACTACAAATGTCACAAAATGGGCATTTTCGAATTTATACATTAATATTTCCTCTAATGATTTGCGCCAATCTCTAATAAACGCCGCCCACTAAAACGTCGCAGGTGAGAGGTCAGCGTATTAATAAACGTGAGGTCTAGCTTTGATACAAAAGAATGTACATGAAGGAGAATGACTTTGCATGGGACGATCCTTGTATGAAGAGATGGCGCAACCTATTTTTGGGCGTTAACACCGCTTTTAAAAATAGTCCTACCTAACGTAGCATGATAGTTGCCTGCTGCTGATGATGAGACCAGACTTGGAAAAGTCGGAATTGGAATTAATTCTGACCCGCAATTAATTCCATTTTTCGTCGGAATTGGAATTGGAATTGACGACATTTAAATCTACTGGAATTGGAATTGACCTTGATAAACCTCAATTCCACTTTTTCGATAGACCGGTGATAAATCTATTTGTACAAAATTTGAAATCACAGTACTCGGCCGTTGTGTTAACTGCACGCAGAGATAAGAGAGAGATATACATCGACAGAGAGAGAGCTTTATTCTATTGTTGTATAAAGGGTGTTAATTGTGACTTTGATGGGCCTGCAGCCCGCGGACAATGTTAATTCAGCGATTAAGCAAACAATGAAATGACAATCATCTTTGTTCAATGTGTTATTTAGTTATTTATCAAGTAAGATGATCAATCAAAATAAAACAATTGTTGAATTTAGTTCTTGATAGGATAAGCACAAGAATTGTAGATAAACTTAATTGTTGTACACACGAAAAACAATGGTTTGGAAAGAGGAAAATTAACCATGCATTAAAGGGCAGCCTGTCAGTTAAAATCACGATATAGACAGTGTCAACAAATTATTCTAATAGTTAATGAATTAATTATTTATGAACTATTATTCAACTTCCAATCACAACAATTAACAATATTAATTTTCAAGACTATAGTTATACAGACACGATACTCAACGATAAAAGAAAAACTTTACACTTACAGTTCACTTCTTAATGTTGAATTCACTTCAATTCGATCGGACTCACTTATACCAAAATAATATCATAAATATCATAAATATCAGTATCACTTAGACTATACCGTCAATCTTCAATCGCGCTCGCTGATGTGTTGCCGCATACGCTGCTGTGTTGTTGTTGCTTCTGTAGTTAAGTTACACCTCGAGGGCCCGGAGTTCTTCTAACAGCCACTGAAGATGTCGTATGTGTTGTTGCTGGTAGTTGTTGTTGTGTCAATTTCTCATCGTTTCTGATTTATACAAATTTTTGAGTCTTGACGATAAATCCACTTTCTTTTGAAAATTGAAAGAGTTTCCTTTAATCTCTGCTCGTTAGCTTTCGACCTGACCTCATTTCGTTCTTATCACGGAATTTTTAATCTCCTTTTTTAACATGGACCATTAATCAGTTTTCATGATATCATTTTAATCGTCGTTTTTTTTTTAATCAACAATCACGTTATTCGCACATTGAATTTCTTCTTCTGTCAGTTTATTAATAGATTTATTCGCCTCTCATCTCTCTCTCAGCTTTTGATTCTTTGCTGACCGAGAATTTTATTTTCTGTTTTTCACGAAATATTGAATAGCTCCTTTACGAAACGAAAATGGCGTAGGCTGACCGGCTAGATACATACAGTACATGCACACAAGAAATATGAACCATGAACATGAGAACGAACATAGGAACGACGCAGGGAACGGCACATAGGAACATCGAGGATAGGATAAGGGCACATGGGTTAGATTGAAACGAACAAACGTTAGATGCATCAGCATAATAAACTATAGGCGTCATGAAATTATCGGAATTGAATTTTGTTATGGAATTGGAATTGAATTGAACTGTGTCGACTGGAATTGGAATTTAAAAAATTCAGTGGAATTTTTCCAGCTCTGGATGAGACAGAATCCTGTTTCTGGCGGTTGCTGTAACTGCATCGTATCGTCGAGATGAGGCTCATCATCAGGATAAAGTCTTTAGTATGCTCCATCTTAAAGTGATCATTGGAAGGTTGCAAGGTTGCAACGTTGCATTTGCAATAGACAATGGGCCCTACTTCTGTCTCTATCTTATGCTCAATCAAATTTACTGAGTTGAATCGTTTTGGACAACTAACTCATAATTGACCAACATTGATAGAAAATCGATGTAATTGCAACACTAATTGTGTAATTAAATACAACTTTTGAAGTAATTGTAATTGTAACTCAATGAAAGTTGTATAAATTGTACAACGTAATTGTACAACGTAAATTGTACGTACGTAATTGTAGCTGAAGATTTTGAATTCAAAGTAATTTTAATTCTAATTGCAATTGAAAAAAATGTGCATTTGTTCCAACCCTTATTCCAACTATGTATAAATGTCATAATTGATCGCAATGCATCAGTAAAAATACAGCTTGAGCTGCAATTATTGCAAAGAATGAAACCTTGTTCCATTGTGACAAAATAAACTGGTTCATTAATTACGATTCCATCCACACTTGACACATAATAATAGCTTTATTGAGTTCACTTCCTTGAAAGATGCAGTGAAGGTTTCAATTATACGATGACAATAAGTAAAAGATGCAAAAAGAAGCGATGGCTCAAGGAGATAAAACTGAGAAAAACTATCGACAAAAGTGAATAACGGAATTTCCAAATCTCGAAGTCTTAGAATAGGGAGGGCGCAGCTCACATCTACATGTAGAGCGGGTGACAATACCTGTTTGATATAAGGAATATCTCGAGGAAGATGATGTTCATCAGCTGCATTTTTTTAAAGTTTCAGACAGCAATTGTCAGAAAAACTAAAAGAGTTTCAGGCAAGGTATCAACTCCTGTGATGCGCAAAGCTTGCTCTTCAATGCGCTCAAGTCATTTCAATAGGTATTGCGAGGCCTTACAAAAGGAACAAAAAAGCACAAGTCAGAATAGACCACATGAAAGCCACATAACATTTGAGCATTATGCCTATATCTGCACCACAACTTCGTAAATTGCGCAAGATGAGCAACCTACGGGATTCTTTCTTAACAATAAAATTGATGTGCATGTTCCAACGAAAATCATGACAAGTAGACACCAAGATATTAAAAATTTTCAGCTTATTTAAGAGAACAACCATCAGGAATTCTAACATGACAGGTGTGCATTCCACGTTAGGTGACTATATCCATCACTTCTGATTTCTCAGTCTTGATAGGCAGACCAAAATTGTTGGACCATTCAAAGATATTCTGCCACTCAAGTTGAAGTTTATCTCCTATGGATGTGACTGTAATATCTTCTATGATAGTGTATAAAATGAACATCGTCGGCATATTTGATTACAGTAGTAGTATTAGTACACACAAGTGACGAATTATCCATGGCAAGCGTAAACAAAACTGGTCCAAGGGAGCTGCCCTGAGGCACACCACTAGACACAACTCTCCATTCTGAAAACTCATTGCCATAAAAAACTCTCTGTGTTCTATCACTCAAAAAATGCATAACAAACGAATAATGGAAGAAGGAATGTTGAAGCTACAACATGCATTAACATCCTCATGTTTCCAACGAGAGATGTTCTTGAAACTATCTCGGGACAATTGACTTCAACTGATGGCCTCCTACCTGCTTTGGAATGTCTTTACGCTTACGGTCTAGTACAGGCCTTCTCAACTAGTTTTCATCAAGGGCCACAACTTAATCACACATGATGCGAAGGGCCAGTCAAAATGAAGTTATATTGGTATTCTACCAGTATTTGGTCAAATCCTTTTCGCATCGAATTTATCTAGAGATTCTCTATAAACCAAATTTTAAGTTAATTTATTAGTTTGAATTTGAAGTTAAAAATAAAAAAATATTCAAAGAAATAGCGGCTGGCTGCATATTGTCACAGAAAATATATATTCAAAGCCACAGAAAGTGCACGCAATTACATTTTGACAGATAATATTTGCTGTAACAAGATCACAATATTCAGGTGCTGCTCATACAAAATCAGTGCGAGAATTGCACTTTTTGCTTTGAGCAATTTTTTGTATATGCGGTTGATATTTTGACAAGGATAGACGTAGGCAGTTTTTTAGAGTAGCACTCTTCATACAAGCCCTGCTCCTGGTCATTATCGCATTCATGTGGGAAAGTGCAGATTCACAAACATAAGTTGATGAAAAGTATGTAAGTAAATACATAGCCACTTTTTTAAGATTGGGGAACTGGCTTTCGTTGATTCCTATCCAGAAATCTTCAACAGTATTTTGTTGGTAGTTGTTCTTTTCAACTGACGAACTTCGCAAGTCGATCAACTCCATTTCTAATTGATCACTTTTGATAGCAGAACACAATTGCGGAACAGAATTCAAGTCAATGTCACCTTCAGGAAAAGGATTGCTGATTAACAGAATCAAATTATTGTTAACTTTGAAATCATTCAAACGCGTAGAAAAATTCTCCTTTAATTTCGCTACAAAAGACTTTAAGTGGTCAGTTACTTCCAGCTCATTGGAGCTGAGATGCGCACGAAGCTGTGGAAAGTGTGCCATCTTTCCTGATAAATCTTTCGTGAAGAGTTCCAATTTCTTCACAAATGCTTGCAACTTGTCAGCTATGGAAACTACAGAATGATTGCGGCCTTGAAGTTCCAAATTAAGCTTGTTCAGATGTATGAAAATGTCATTCAGAAAATACACATTACTCATAAATTCTAAGTCTTTCAACTTTTTCAAATACTTCTCGCCATTTTTGGACTGAGAGTTTTCCAAGAAAGTTATGACTTCGTCGAGAAGTTTGCAGAATCTTTCAAGAGACTTTCCTTTACTTAACCAGCGTATATTGTTATGAATCAATAAATCGTCAAACTCAGCATTATCCTCGAGGAGTTGTTTGAAAAGTCGATGTTGCAGACTGGATGTTGAACGGATCATGTTTACTATTTTTATGATGACATCCATTGTAGTCTCTAGTTCACCATTTAATTTGCTGCAGAGGACAGACTGGTGTATGATACAGTGCAGACTTTGAAGATGTGGCAAAATGGTTTTCATTCTGCCAACGAGACCTTTCTTCTCGGAAACCATTGCAGGTGCTCCTTCTGTAACCGGCATGCAAATTTTTCTTGTGTCAATTCCGTTCTCTTCGAAAAAATTAGTTAAACATTCAAAAATTTTCTCACAAGTGATGTAGTCACGAAGTTCCAAAAGAGCGAGCAATTCTTCACAAAATTGTTGAATAACAATATCGAAGTATCTCACATAGACGCTCATCTGCGCACGGTCCTTTCTGTCCATAGAAATAGACTGTTTATCTGAAGTTCGCTAGAATGGAAATTGACTCAAGGTCGCGACACATCCGAGGGAACTAAGTTGGGGCATGAAGAACCAATTATAAGCTTCGATTTACTCATGTGACTGATTCTAACCCAATAATACAGACGTTGGCAGGTGCATCTAAGTGAAAATGCGTGCGATTTATGTGCCGTTATTGTGCATTGCATGAAGCTTAATTTCCATTCTAGAGGTTTTATTGTTGTCTATTTCTATGTTTCTGTCAGTTGATTCATCCACAGCAATAGAAATAAAATCAGCTTGTTTGACGCGGACTAGCAAAGTATTGAACACATCCTCGCTAAGAAGGTCAACTCTACGCGCATTTGTGTCATTAGATAGCGGAACTTTCTGAACTGCACTTACTACAGTTGATTTTACTTTTTCGTCCGGTAACACGGCTTTCAAAACTTCAATCATGCACTCCTTCATTGTATCAGAATCAGTAAATGGTCTCTTTTTCTTCGCCAAGATGTAACTCACACGTAAAGAAGCTTCGGTAGCTCTCTCCTGATGAGAGAAAGTATTAGTCATCATTAGACGACTTCCATCATAACCGGCGATTAGTTTCTGAATTTTTTCGGCTCTTCTGGCTGATTTAAGTGGGAATTCGAAGAAACATGACGAGAGAGGCATGTTTAGTTTCATGATGTCTTTTCACGTTATACTTTGACTCCTTTTTCACGGATACTGCTTCTTTGCAAATGAGGCATATTAGACGTTCTTGGCATTCAACAAATAAATACTCATCAGTCCATTTAGAATTAAATTGTCTATTTTCGTTGTCAATTTTCCTTTTCATTTCAACGCTTTCACTGTAAACTCTCGCAGGCACAGTACACTGAACACCGAAGACTACTAATGCAGCAATCACCCAGTCATGCTTAGTTATTGACTCCTTCCCATTATGCCATGTTTAGAGTCGATAACTAGGTGTGCAGCGGGAGCGTGGGATGACTCAGACACACATCCAATGCCTGTAGCGATAAAACAACGCATTTCACTGCAGTGCATAGACAGAACACCAGCGAACTGTGCCGAGTCGATTTACTCAGTAGACTGCATTGGTTAGCGAGCAAAATATTCAATACAACGATAACAACATAATTTTGATAGGAGATCTGTCTACTAACATGAACATAATTTTTTTTCCTCATACATAAAGCAAGCGGACCACACTACATTAGACCGCGGGCCGCACCTGGCCCGCGGGCCGCCAGTTGAGAAGAGTAATGGACAAAAGACCGTTCCAGGACACCATAAAATCAAAAAAATTAGTACTTTTAAAAACGACATAAATTTATGAATTTAGTCCCTTTTTCAGGTTTTTAAGACCTAAATTCATGAATTTAGTCCATTCAAAAAGTACCATTTTTTCAAAAAATGGTATTTTTAAAAACGACATAAATTCATGAATTTGAACCCTTTTTCAGGTTATGAAGACCTAAATTCATAAATCGGCTAAAGCCAGAGGAGCTTCGCTCCGATTTGGGCGTTTTTAAAAATACCCAATTTTTCAAATTTTTCAAAATCTCAAATTTGTGATTATGACATTTCACCCCCAAAATCATGACCGTTCCAGGACACCGAAAATCATAAAAGTTAAGAATCTCAAATTTGTGATTATGTCATTTTTCACCCCCGCCAAAATCATGACCGTTCTAGGACACTAAAAATTATAAAAGTTGAGTATCTCAAAATTTGAGAATAACAATCGGGCGAAGCCCTAGAACCTTCGGTTCGATTTTCATTGCTTAAATCATGACCGTTCTAGGACACCGAAAAAATTATAAAAGTTGAGAATTTCAAATTCATGAATTTTATCCATCTTTCAGGTTTTTAAAATATATCATGTGACTAGCGGGACATCGGAGATGTCTTCCAGGGCTTCGCCCGTTAAAAATATTTCTTTAAAAATGGATGAAACAAAAGTGGATGAAACAAAAGTGGAAGGAACTTCAGAAATGGAAGGAACCTCAAGAATATATCCTTCGTTATCATATGAAATGGATATTGCAAAACACAAAGATAGAGTACGTTATATGAAAGATAAGGAATCGCAATTATTACTTAGATTAGAACATTATAATAAATTAAGAAAGAGATGGAGTAAAGTTAAGAATGTAACACAAGGAATTGGCATATTCTTAACAATAAGTTTAGGTGCTTTAACAATTGTTATATCTTCAGGTGTTTTAGTAATTCCAGTAGTTGCTACAGCTTTAACAGGTACGGGTGTTTTTGCAACTTCACTTGCTACAATGGTAGAAAAATCTTTAATAACTAAGAAACGAAAATCATTAAAAACTAAGCATTTACATATTAAAGAAGTATATGATAAACTACATTACTACTTTCAAAGAGTATGTGATGATAATGTTATTACGTTAGATGAGATTGAAAAATTTGATCAAATAGCTAATGAAGTAAATCAAATATCATTTCAATCACAGACAGAAAAAGTTGATGATAAAAATAAAAAGGATGGTAAAATTTCTAGTGATGGTAAAACTTTTAGTGATGATAAAATTTTTTTAGAAGAGCTAAAAACTTTATTAGACAAAACTTTATTAAACAAAACTTAATACGAGAAAATTTTAAACGTGAAAACTTTAAACGTGAAAACTTTAAACGAAAAGATGTCAAACAACAAAGCAATAAAAAAATAATTTGTTCAGTAAAATGTTTTTGCTGTATACCAATGTTACCACAAAATTCAAATATTATATTTTAAAAAAATAGACAAAATTAAAGCTGATAATAAAAAATAAAATATTAAAACATTATATTTGTATATTTTTATTACTCGGTAAACAATTGTTCGATAACTCTTTCATGAATTTTTTTATCAATATTAATTGTGATAAATCCATAATCTTTTGACCAAGCATTATTACACGATTGTTTAAATTCATCTTTATCTCTTATACATAAATCTCTTAACAAATCACTTAAGTTTCTTGCATTTATTTCAAATAGTATAAATATATTTGCATTCTTTCTAATAACACTTCCATCTAATGAATACATACTTTGTGTCAAATAAAATACACTACAGTTATTATGTCTACCTCTTGTGAAATAATTTCTTTGAACTGACTGATTTCTGTCATTAACACAATCATCAAAAATTACACAATGTTTCATTGTTTTATCTAGTTTACTAGGATCTTGCATATTACCACTATCATCTATTAATTGTATTTTTATATGCTTATTTTTATTGGATTCAACTAATTGTTTATTTTTTGCTGCTTCTTCACACCACAAATTTATTTCTTCTTCATATTCAGATTTTTCGTATTCTTCGAATAGAGAAGCAATTGCTGTTTTTGTAAGATTATTTTCAAATCCATATTTTAAAAATTGATAGACGGGTTGTTCTGCCGTTGTTGTATAAATTATAAGATTGTTATAATCCAAAAAATTTGGAGTCGTTAAAATTTTAAATAATAGATATGTTTTTCCACATCCTGATCTTCCGCAAATAACTGCTAAAACTTTATTAGATAAATTTGGATGATGATTAAATTTAAGTTTTTTTTTATTTAAAGACATTTCATTCATTTTTAAAGTAATAAATTCATCCATTATTGAATTAGTGTTTTTAGAAACAAAAAAATAAAAATAAAATTTTAATTTAAGTTTATTTTTTGTTTCTAATAATAAGATTAATAAGATTAATAAGATTAATAATGAAAATGATAAAAAAAATTAAACTTCTCTATTGTAGCGTAAAAGTTTATACCTCTCGAACGGGAGTTTATACCTCCCGTACCAAAAGATCTATCATAATCTCTTCACCTCCAAAATTTATTTCTTGTCCTTTTTCATCAGTGATTCTAATG
Organism: Prostheceraeus crozeri; assembly: GCA_907163375.1. NCBI lineage: Eukaryota > Metazoa > Platyhelminthes > Polycladida > Euryleptidae > Prostheceraeus > Prostheceraeus crozeri. The sequence continues at coordinate 522,506 of CAJQUW010016240.1, forward strand.
CCAATGTTGTTAATAGTTTTTCTTGTAATAGGAAAATATATTAATGTTTGTGGAAATACATTTAATCTATAACCAATGGGTACAGTAAAAGCTGGAAAACTGAATATTAAATTTGATAATTTACCATTTATATATCCTCCTTCAATAATGTCACAATGTACAACAATTGAATTTATTTCAGTTATTTTTGGAATCTTCTCACCTAAATGATAACCTTGACTGTAAGTTTGTTTATTAAATCCTAATAGCTTTGACAATGATCTATCATGATTAAAATCAACTTGATGATTTTCGTCTAAAGTAAGAGAAAATTTATTAACTGCCGGTTCAACTGCAAAATGTAATTGTTTCTTATCTTTAAATGGTATACCTAAATGTCTCTTAATTTCATTTGATATTGTTTCAACTTCGTAAGAACCAGGAAGAAAAGTTAATATTTTCCATGTTTTGCCTTTATCAGTAGAATATCTAAATTGATCATTCACATCTTTGATAACGTTTTGAATAGTGTTAAATGTAGAGAAACTAGTCAATGCAATTTGATAATTTTTATTTTGTTCCAAATGTAGAATGGGTTCTAAATTACAAGTGTGTGATGAAGTAGTTGTTATAATTTTTAACGTCGTACTAAATTTTGATGAACCCAAAATCTCTGTTAAATTTTGTAAATGATTATTAATTTTGTCTAAATCTGCTGAACACATTTTTAAACTAAAAAATTAAATAAATATTTTTTTATGAAATATTTTTTTATAAAAAATTAGAAACAACATATTTCAGCTACGGGCGAAGCCCTAGAGGACATCAGAGATGTCCGGTTCGGGCGAAGCCCTGGAGGACATCAGAGATGTCCGGTTATACTTTTATAATCCTCTTCATTTAGAATCTTTTTTTCTAACAGTCTTTTCAATATAGCATGAATTTCATTGAAACTAGAATTATGCCCTTCTTTTATTGCAGATATTAAAATATTTAATCTATTTAGTAATTCTTGTGGATCATCTGGTAAAAATATGGTTGTTTCTGTTTTCTGTTTTTTTGTTTTCTGTTTTTCAGATAAACCTTTCCCTACTTTAACTCCCGTTGATAATAAATTTTCTAATTGTTTATAACGTCTAAGAGTTTTTACTGTGCCAACTCTATCTAATATAGTTTTATATTTTATTAGATCTTCTACAGCATAATTTTTTAAATCTGCTCCTCTTAAAAGATCAACAAAATTTCTATCTAAACTAATAGGTTTTTTATCTGGAGTAAAAATTAATCCTCGTAAAGGTTGTGGAAATATTTCTTTACCACCAAGATAAAATCTTGCAAATAATTTTTTATCTAAAAGGAAAGTAGAATGTTCGAATAACATAGATTTTGGTAATTTTTTATCTATGTTTACCTCTAATAAACCATAGTCATCTAATAGTGTTTTAAGTACAGGATCCGCTATATCAACACGTTTTTCATTAAGTTCCTTTTCAAGAGTTTTAAATGGTTCGACAGTTTTTTCATAATCAGTTTTTACTTCTTCAGTTATTTTTAATTTATCAAACATATCAGATTGAATACCAGCTTTTGTCATTCTATGTTGAAGATGATTTTCTTTCATAATATTTCTTTGTTTTATTAATTCGTCTAATTGTTTTATTCTTTTAAAATTATCAGCTCTAACTTTATCCATTTTTATATGATAATTTTATAATATTTTATATTTTTATATTGTTATATTGTTATACTTAGAAAATAGAAATTAGAAAATTAAAAAGGTAAAGTAGTTATTCCATCAGGTAAAATTTTTCTTTTATCATCAAATGGATCTAATGCTAATTTATGTTCTTCTTTTAAATACATTTTATGTTTTTTTGAATTAAGTCTATAATTACATGCTGTTTTTATTTCATTATTAAATAATGCATTTTTATAATCTTGAAATGTTATTTGATTAGCCACTGATGCCTTTGAAATTCCTTTTAATGTTTTATGTGTTTTAATATTTTTAGTTGTATCATAACAGTAACATTTAGATTTTAAAAATATAGCTTCTGTTATGAAATCTTCATTTCCTTCTAATTCATCTTTTACTTTACATAAATCAGAAGGATGAATAATATCTTTTATTTTATTAATTTCTTTATCAAGTGAAGAACCATATGGTACTGTTAATTCTAAGAAAATAGAATCGGTATCTGTAAAGTGTAATTTATAGTTTTTGCCATAAGCAGGTGCTAAATAATCATATATAAAACTATACATAAATAGTTTAGCTAATTCTAATATAGTGAAACCAATGAAATTAAACTTATCATGTTTTACAATGCTTCTTCTTAGATGAACAGCACAAAGTTCATCACTGAATCTAGTAGTTCTTTTATATGTAGGTTTCCTTGTTAAATTTTGAAATCTATCTCTATCATAAACTATTTCAATATTTTGTCTATTACGCACATTTTCTAAAGTCTTACCATAAAATGCATTATTCATTAATTTGAAGAAAACGTTTCCAAAATCATCTTTATTTCTTTTAGCTATTTTACGTTTTTCAATATTGAACTCTATATAATTTTTTAACCATTTAGATTTTCTATACTCTAGTTTTCGATGTATTTTGGTGAGAATCATGCCATGATTTAAATACCAATCTAGCATTCTTCCTTCAACAACATACTTTCCTTTATTACCTTGTGTTAACATAAGTTTTTTTGTTGGTCTGTATTTTTTCGGAATTATAGATTTTTGATAATCTGAAAAATCTTCTATATTGGGAATTTTGTTTTCTGGACAGAAAGGATAATATTTTGTTGCTTCTTTTATATAATCAGGATATACTAAATCAACTTCATATACATAACCAAAATTATTTTCACCATCATATGTTCTTTGATAAACAAGATTATTACACCATGTCATTTCACCTGTTGGTAATTCTTGTATCATGCAAGAAGAATATAAGCTATTAAAATCATAATATAATAAATAGTTTTCTCTCATGAATTCATCAATTGCATTTTCACGTTCTACTCCTTCTCGTTTCGTTCGAAAAATTTCTAATATTTTTTCTTTTTCTTCTGGAGATAAAGGTTTCATTATTCCATATTCTTGTGGATTTACTTTCTTATTATAACATTTAACATATCTATTACCTAAAACTGATGAAACTCCACCTCTAATTCCAGATTCAAAAAATAATAATTTATCATATGTATTTTCTTTATAATGTTTAAGTTTAACACCAGTATGTTTTAATCCTGCTAGCCATGTTAAACCTGGTGTAGAATAACAATAACATGGATCTATTCCGTAATATTCTAAACACATATCACGAAAGTTTTCAAAAAGATCAGCTAGTATTAATACATCTATCTGTAGATATTTCATTGTATAATCATACATTGTTTTACAATTTAACTCTCTCCAATTTTTTTCAGCTTCTGCATAATCTTCTTCAGATAATTGTGATTGTTTTAATGTTGATTTAAATTTATTTATTGGAGGAAGTTGTTCTTCTTCCATAATTTTATTCACAGAATTAAAATCAGTCTTCGACTGCGAACCACAGGTTTTATCTCCAGTTATATCAGTCTTCGACTGTGAGCCGCAGGCTATGTACTCATACGGAAATATTCCTTTTAAAGGTTTTAAATTATATTTATTTAATATTTTACATTGTTCAGGTTTCAAAGTTTTTCCCATAACATCTAATGAATAAGGAGTAAAAAATCTAAATGCATCTAAAATTCTAATACAACCTAATTGCATTGAAAAATATTCTTCTTCTTGTTTACATAGTACATTTATTTTTTGTTGTTGTAATTTTTCTGATGAAAATAAATCTTTCATTACTAGATGGAAATCATATTTAGAACCATTGTAGAAATATAAAGGAACAAAGTTATATTTAAATTTGTTAGCATTAAGATTACAAGAATTATGTGCTGCACCTCTATATAATCCATTTAGATGATCATGATCTTTTACTTTATCAATATATCTACCTCTGCCAGTTTTATATTTATTTGTAAAACCTTTTCCACAGTAATAACAATTTATTTCATCATAAAATTCTTTTCTTTCTTCATCCGTTAATGGTATCATTGGTTTATTTGTTTCAAGCAATTGTGAAAAACGTCCTTGTAATTCTTCTACTTTCTTTGTAAACATTTCTGAACTGTCTTCACCATAGTATTGTAAATATTCTGATTTAAATAATTCAGGATAATTCGAATGAATGTACATTCCCCAACATAATGGTTTTTGTTCAAATAAATATTTTTCTTTACTTTGTTCAGCTGAACTTTTTCCAGGCGCACTTTTTCCAGGCGCACTTTTTTCAGAATTATAATTTTCAGAATTATAATTTTCAGAATCGGGTGAAGCCCTGGAACTTTCCGTTTGATTTTGTGTCATATTAACATTATATGCTTCAAAATCACAATAAATAGTAAAGGGTACTTTATTTTTAAAATACCATTTATTATATTCTAAATAATCATCTTTTGGAAAAGTATTTTGAACTGCTTCGTTTTGTTGACAATTTTCCAAATGTCTATTCATTTCTTCTAAAGTTCTAAAACTTGTCATACATTGAAGACAAGGAAAATTTTTATTATCTGAAGTTTTTGTAAATATAGAAACATCTTTACACAATATAAAATGACCCTGATAATATAATATATTCGCTTGTGCTGGTTGTTTTGACTGTTCTAATTTTACAAATTCATCTTTATATATTTCATGTGTTTCATTAATTTCTTTTGTAAGATTAAATGTATTTTGATAATAATTTTGATTTAATATTTGTAGCTGATAAATATATTCTTTATCATATTGTTCTTTATATTGTTGTAGACATTTTTTTAAAGATTCATTTATTTTTTGTTTGGTTTCATTTTCTTCATTATTTAATTCTTTATTATTTTCTTCATTTAATTTTTGAATTGTTTCTATCTTATTTTGATATTTATGGTGATATTCTTGTAGTAACATTTTTGTTTGTTGTTGATAATCTATTTTACATTTTTGTAAACTTTTATTTAAATTTTCTAATTTTTGTTGGTATTCTGAAGATAAAGATGAATATTTGTAATTATAATCATCAGTACGTCCTTTATAATTATTATGATTAATCATTATTGGTGATAGTGTTTTAACAAGTTCAAATTTTTCAGTACATATTATATTTCCTTGGTAAAAAATATTATGATGCATGTAATTTCCTCTATCATTATATACTATTTCTGATTGGCAAAAATTTTTATTATTCAAATAAAATTTTTTTGAATCTGGGTAAAGTGGAGTAATTTTACCAATAGAAACATAATTCACATTTAATTCAAAAACATTTACTTCAATTAAATTTTTATTCTTTTTATGAAACTTTAGTAACCTATTATAATCATATGGAAATTCATCTAAGCCATCAGAGAGATCAAATTCATTTATGTATTCTTTTTTATTATAATGACTTAGTCTTTCTTTATGATATTCTGCAGGATGTAAATGTGCTATAATACTCCACAGAAAACAATAATTATCTTCATTTTTTATGTTGATTAATTGTGGTGAACTGAAAGGTAAAGGAACATAACTACCACCAGTATTATTTTTATATTTATCAATTACTATTTTCTTAGATATTATTTTAACAAATCTCCAACCAGATTCACGTAACTGGGCTTCAATTATACAATTTTCTAATTTAAGTATCATCGATTCAAATATGGGTTGTATATCATTTACATTATGAATTTCTTGCGAATTTGTAAAATGTCCTTGTATTATTTCTTCAGGAATTCCATCAGGTCCATTTTTTGTATAAAGTACTTCTACATTCATATAACATTTGAAAGATTTCTTAAATATATTATAAAAGTTGGTTAGAATATCAGAAAAAGTTTTATCGGTTTCATTATATTCAACCGATTCAACCGATTCATTAAATAAATATTTTATATCTGTTACGGCTTCATCAAATTCATCTATTTCGTTAAATTCATCAGTATCGCTAAATAAATATTTTATATCTGTTACGGCTTCATCTTCACTATTAAAAAATTTTTTATATTCCGAATGTGAATAATCATCAAACATTTTTTTAACTTTTATATCAGTAGGCAATGTTTCTAGATAATTTTTATAACTATTTAATTTTAATATATTTCCTTCATCAACTCGTTCTACATTTTGTAAATGCATTTTACTTTGTAGATGAGATTGATAACTTCTTTTTGTTTGCAATTTTTTTTCACATAAGACACAATAAAATGTTTTCATTTTTTTATTTTTTAAAGAAAAAATTTGTGTTTTAGTTTTTTTTTTTAAAAAAAAATTTTTGTTTTAATTTTTTAGAGAAAAAAATTCTAAATATATATAATGGAAAAATTCTAATATATCTGCAAAATCGTGCGAAGCGCGAAGCCCTAGAACCTTCGGTTTGATTATGATAAATTTGTTTAATTATTAAGTATTTCACTTACACCATTTATTAATGGTTTTATATCATTAAAAGTTTTTTTGGCTTCAACAAATGTAGATTTGGCATCAGAAAATGTAGATTTAACATCAGATATTATTGGTGTTGCTTTTCTTAAAGCGTTTCTAACATCATTTATTGCAATTTTTAAATAGTTTAATGTTTCATTATCTTGTAATCTTTTTGGTATTGGTATACCAAATTTTGCATTTAAATAATGATCAAAATAAAAATAAAATGTATCAGGAATAATTTTTAGTGGTACTTTTGCTTCAGACTCTAAAAAGATAATTATTTGTTCTATAACTTGATTTGATAAATGTTTTGTATTTGCATACATTCTAATATCAAAATCTTGAGAGTTATTATAGATTTCATGTTCGGTATCTACTAATATATTTAAATCTTTATCATATACTTGCATATGTCCACTTATGGTGTCAACACGTATTATTCCATATTTATGATGTGTATAATATGATAAAGGCATATTCATTTTATAATTTTTATTAATATCATTAAAGAATGCTGCATTATTTTGTGTAGTTGTAAAAAATGTTTGAATGTTTTCTCTAATCTTATTATCTACATCACAAGCTTTATGAGCTAATACAACTATTTGAATATTTTGATGTCTTCCTTTTGTAAATATTTCTGACATATTTTTTTGTTTTGATAAACTTGCAACATCATCTAAAATTAATAAAGATTTATTTTCAGGTGTACCAGCAAAACTTTCCATATCTTGTAACTCATCTAATTGTTTATCATTATAGACGTTTGTAAAAGTTGGCCATTCAGAAGTATGCATACAAAAAATATGTACTTTTGTTTCATCCTTATAATATTGGTTTATATATTTTTTAATAAACGTAGTCTTACCACTTCCAGTTTTACCGTAAACAATGAAATGTAAATTTTCTTGATACATTTTACCTTGTTTAATATTTTTATTATTAGTTTTATCCTTAATCTTATCTTCCTCAGTCTTCCATCCTTCAAAAGTTTTTTTTTCTTGATTATAAAAAATTATTCTCTTTTGTTCCTCTGTTAGAAAGTAACCCCATTGATTTCCAATACATATAACAAGATGATAAATAAAAAATATTAAAATACATGCTAACAATATTTTTATACAATGAAATTTTAAAAAATTCCAAAGACGTGTAAGATCTGATTGTGGTATTTTTTTATTAAGAGATGAATTAGGGGGTAGTGTCTCTAAATATTTTTTATCTATATTATTATATATATTTTTATCTATATTATTATATATATTTTTATCTATATTATTATTATATTTAGTATTATATATAGGATTTTCTACAATATTATTAATATCTTTGAGATTCGGATCTTGAGGGGTTAGTGTATCTTGAAACTCAGTGTTATTCATATAATTATTTATTATTTCGTTTATTGCATTAAGAGATTTATGACGACTTAGATTACTTTTATTACTTTTATTACTTTTAATTATAACCGGTGAATATAAATCTTCCAAATTTTCGTTTTTATTCATTTAATATTTTTAAAATAAAAATTTAGGAATTATTATTTTTTAATTCCGGACTCGCATTCTTACACTCTTATGAGTGTTTTTAACCTCTGTAGAACCTCCGGAATGTGTCGGACTTTTTGTTCCTATACTCAAAAGAAGTATGTTCCGAACCTCTCCTCTCTTCCGGAATGCTTAAGAATATTTTAATAAAATAATATTTTATTCTTTATAAAAAATAATATTTTAATATATATAAGATTATTTTAGTTGAAATACAACTATTTTAGTTGAAATACAACTATTTTAGTTGAAATACAACTATTTTAGTTGAAATACAACTATTTTAGTTGAAATACTAATATAAATTATTATTTTGACATAAATTATTATTTTGACATAAATTATTATTATGTTGATCATTATGTTGATTAAGTTTTGGACATAGTGTTACATGTCGCTGAAAATTTTTCTTTAATATAATTTTTTGACAACCTCTACATTTAACTTTTTCTTTTAAACAATCCTTACACTGATATTTACTATCATAAAACTCTGTCTTAGGTTTAGTAATTTGACAACTTGTACATTGTCTTGTAGAACTTATACAAGAATTATAATGATTAGTAATTCCTTGATTTGTAAAATATTTATTACAATTACGACATAACTGATCTTTTAATTTATCTTTTTTATTTTTTTTAACCTCTTCTGGTTGTTCGCATAATTTTAAATGACGTGCAAAATTTTTTGATGTTATATTTTTATTACATCCGGAACATATTTTTTTGTTATTACTTTCAACAAATTGATTTTTATCAATATAATTATTTTGTGCTACATTATTATTTTGAACAAAAGGATTATTTTGAACAAAAGGATTATTTTGTGCTACATTATTATTTTGTGCTAAATAATTATTATTATTTTGCCTAGGTGTATTTTGCCTAGGTGTATTTATTCTAGCAGTATTTTGCCTAGGTGTATTTATTCTAGCAGTATAAAGATTTTGTTCTTTATCTGAAATAAATAAATGCTTTAATCTTTGTAATGGTTGCTCTGATTGAATATTATTATACTGAATACTATTATTAGGTTGAATATTATTCTGAATATTATTAGGTTGAATATTATTAGGTTGAATATTATTAGGTTGTATATTATTAGGTTGTAATTGATTCATATGCATACCACATGGTGTGTTTTTCATATGAGAATATAATAGTGTTTGATTTAAAAAACGCATATTGCAAACTTGACAAATTTGAGTCATTTCCATTTTTTTTATTTTTATTAGGAAAAATTTTATTTTTTATAATTTATGTATTTTTATAATTTATGTATTTTTTATAATCAGAAAAAATTTTATTTTTATTGTTTAAAAATGATGTTACCAAATGTTGGTGGAGGTGCATATATCCCGAATAATCGTGAATTAGAAATAGAGATAGAAAATTATATTATGAAAACTGGAGACGTTTTATCTGGTCCATTGCATCTTTCTATTCTTCCACAACAAAATACAGAGTTAACAAATAAACAATATGTTGATACACAAATCAATGACTTAAAAGAAAAATATATAAACGATGTTTTGGTTCCGCTGATGAACGAATTAAAGTTGCTTAAACTTAATGACAAATCATTAAACGAAAAATTATTAAAACTTGATAAAAAGGATAGAGAGCTAGAAGCAGATATAGCAAAACTTTTTAAAAAGATTTCAGAACAATCAAAAATTTTAATATTACTTTCTTTAAATTTAAAATCTGCAGTCATTAAAAATAAACATCAGATAAAAATGTTAAAAGAACAATTAGAAGATGAAATAGAAAAACTACCTGAAAGAATTAAAAAAAATTTAAAACAGTTACAAACTACATTCCAAAAAAGTGTTGATGAATTGAGTTCTAAAATTACTCAACAAATGAAAAAGATGAATAGAATAATAAATGAAGTAAACTCACTTAATCAAAAAGTTGATAAAATGAAAACTCTTAAAATCAATTTAGAAAATGAATTAAAGAAAAATTTACAAGAAAACTCTAAAGAAAATAAAGAACAGTTAGATGCTGTTAAAAGACAATTAGATGTTCTTAAAATTAAGTTAAATGCTCTTAAAACGGCGTTGAAGATTAATCAGCAGAAAATGCAAGTTAATAGAAGAGAAATTAAAGTACATCACACGCTGCTTGACGCAATAGATAAAGTGCAACAGGCAATTAATAAAGTTATCTCGAAGTTGTTAGATATTCATAAACGTAAATCTTAAACGAGTATTGTAAATATTAAATTAAATATTTTTTACCTACAAAAAATAAGAATCATAAAAAATATAAATATAATTTAAAAAATATAAATATAATTTTAAAAATATAAATATAATTTTAAAAATAAAAAAAGTATAAATATATAAAAGTATATAAAAGTATATAATTTTAAAAATGGATAAAATTAGAGCTAATAATTTTAAAAGAATTAAACAATTAGAAGAGTTAATAAAAGAAAGAAATATTATGAAAGAAAATCATAGAATAAAAAGAATGATTGATGCAGGTTTGGTTCCTGATAAAGTTAAACCAAAAACGCAATCTGCAAAAGTTAAGAACAAAAAATAAACATTTTTTTTATAATGGACATCGGTTCATGGTCAACGGAGATGTCTTCCAGGGCTTCACCCGCATTTATATTTTTCCCAAAAAGTCAAATTTATTACTAAAAAATGCCTATAATTTATAAACACAATCTTAAACATTTTGCTTCAAATCAAAAAATTGCTCATGAACCACGTATGAATCCTGTTTATCATTATGATAATAGAGAAACAGTCGGAACAGAAAAGTTCCTAGGCACCGCAGGTGCCGTCCAAAAAGAAGGGGATGGCATCTTTTCTGGTATTGGTAGTATCGTTAACTTAATTAAAAATAATAAAGATTTGATTACATCTGCTGCAAAAGGAGCAGCTGCTATAGGTAGTACAGCTAGTGCAATATCAAATGCTGTTAAATCACAAAACGAATTAAAACAACTAGAAGCTATTCGTAAACTCAAGAATGATTCTGAAGAACTAAAAAAATTAAAAAAACTTTCAGATGAAACAAAAAACAAAATTGCTAACATAGCTGTAGAGGGTAATAGTAAACAAAATGAAAAAACAATTGAAGAAATAAGAGGTAATGGCGTGAGAAGCAACCTTCTGTCTAACCAGCAAAGCTGTAGCGGAGCTGGTCTAGCAAAATTCTAAAATTATATTTAGTAAAATTCTAAAATTATATTTAGTAAAATTCTAAAATTATATTTAGTAAAATTCTAAAATTATATTTAATAAAATTTTTTTTCTATCTGTGAGAAAAACAAAAAGTCAAATTATTTCTTATAAAAATGTCTTCGCTTATCGAAAATAAATTTAGATTAGATGATCCCCCGTTCACCAGTTACAATCAAAAAAAGAATGACTATATAAGAATTGCTATGAATCCCGGATCTTCCAGTAGAGTAAACACTGGAGGAGATTTAATCTTTGAAGTTGATAATCAGCAGAGTTATTTATATTTACCTGATTCATTTTTACACTGCGAATATTCTTTATATAGTGATGCTAATTTTACAACACCATTACCAGATACCGATAATATTACACTAGAGAATAATTTTTTCCCAAGTTTATTTACACAAATGCGTTTAGATGTTGCAACTCAAAATATAGAAACAATAAGTGATTCCCCAGGTGTAATTGATACAATGCTTAGATTTATAACAATTGGTGAAAATAATAAAAAGCATGAAATCGAAGGTTGGTTTCCTGATACTAATGATGGTATAATTATTGATGATTTAACTCACGCTGGAACAGATGCCGCAGGAATTGCGAAAGATGTAGAAAATATTGCAAAACATTTAAATAAAACAAATAATGAAGCATATAAAGAAAGACGTGAATTTAACAAAAAAAGTAAACAGACAGTAAATTGGTCATTGTCTCCATTATTCGGTTATTTAGATTATGATAAAATATCATATCAATTAAAATTTAAATTAATAATTCATCGTACAGCAAATAATGAATTAATCTTTTTTGGTAAGACTGGGAAAAAAGCATATTTAAAAATTGATAGACTTGAATGGTGGATTAAGCATATTACTCCTAGTTTAGAGGTTGAAACAGCTATTGCAAAAAGATTAAATACTAACAAACCAATTCCAGTTAATTTTCTAAAGAGAACTGCTAGTTCAGTAACTTTTTCCGAACAAAGATTTAACTGGCATTTTACTAGAACTGCGAATACTCCAAGATATTTATTACTAACATTTCAAAGAAATAATTCTCCAAGTTTTGATAAGAACAATAATATCTTCCATATTAATACAATTCGAAGTTTACAAGTTTCATTAAATCAAACTCGATATCCAATTGATCCATTAAGATTCGATGATACCAATAATCAATTTATGGAAGGATATGATTCTTATATAAATCTTTGTATAGAATTTGGAGTTGAACCACAATTAACTCCTGGAGATTGGAGACATTTATATCCAATTTTCTTTTTCGATTTAAGTGCACAATCTGAAGATATTATTAAAAATGGTTGTGATGTAACAATTAATATTGAAAAGAAAGATTCCACAACTTCATTGATGGCTTATGGTTTATTGCTAGAAGATGCAAAATATTCTATTGAAATTTCTTAATGGAAAGATGGTTAGGATCGGCTAAAGCGCTAAAGCCAGAGGAGCTTTGCACTATATCCGATAGGTTAATTAAAATTTTTTCATAACTAGAATAGATTAAAATTTTTGGTAACTTA